>CM069151.1:3348917-3846417 GCA_035221665.1 Okamejei kenojei | reverse complement strand
ATGGTAGGGAATTGAGGAATGCTGTGGAACAGAGGGACTAGTGATAAATGTGCATAGTGCCCTGAAGGTGGAATCGCATGTAGATAGGGTGGTAAAGAAAGCCTTTGGTGTGCTGGCCTTTATAAATCAGAGCATTGAATATAGGAGTAGGGAAGTAATGTTAAAAATGTACAAGGCATTGGTAAGACCAATTCTGGAGGATGGTGTACAATTTTGGTCGCCTAGTTATAGGAAGGATGTCAACAAAATAGAGAGAGTGCAGAGGAGATTTACTAGAATGTTGCCAGGGTTCCAGCAACTATGTTACAGAGAAAGGTTGAACAAGTTAGGTCTTTATTCTTTGGAGCGCAGAAGGTTGGGGGACTTGATTGAGGTCTTTAAAATGATGAAACAGATAAACAGAGTTGACGTGGATACGTTTATCCCTTTGAGGGTAGGGAAGATTCAAACAAGAGGGCATGACATGAGAATTAAGGGACAGAGGTTTCGGGGTAACGTGAGGGGGAACTTCTTTACTCAGATGGTGGTGGCTGTGTGGAATGAGCTTCCAGCAGAAGTGGTGGAGGCAGGATCGATTTTAACATTTAAGAGTAAAGTGGATAGGTATATGGACGTGAAGGGAATGGAGGAGTATGGTCTGAGTGCAGGTAGATGGGACTAGGGGAAAACAAATGGTCGGAACGGACTGGAAGGGCCGAGAGGGCCTGTTTCCGTGCTGTAATTGTTATATGGTTATATAGTTTATATGGTTATATGTCATCTACAATAGTTTAAATAAGCGGAAGGAATTAAGTTAATTCGTGTGCGCAATCACTACAAGAGATGACGAATATCCCGATATTCAGATGGCTTGGACGACAAAAAGAATTACGGAAGCGGCACTAGCGGACCAGTGTCATGTGTTCCACTGGGCTTTCCGTCAACAAAAAGCAGCGAATCGTTGGCTGGAGATATCTTACTTATAGTGATTTTTGCAAATTCTGTCGATATAAAGCAGTCAACCAAGTGCAGAATATTCAGCCCAGTTCCAAAGAGGCTGATATATACGCTGTACAGGGACATAGTCCAGTAGCTGAAGGGCAGTGGCAGAAATATGCAGGGAACCGAATTCACAGATGTCAATTTTTCCGTGGCCCACAAAAAGTTTATACATGCTGCGCACAAAACAATATGAGGTTATCCACTTTGGAGGCAAGAATGGGAAGGCAATTTATTGACTGAATGGTGTCAGTTATAAAAGCGGAAGTACAACGAGATCAAGGTGTCCTAGTACATCAGTCTATGAAAGTAGGCAGGGTACACAAAAAGCTGGAGAAACTCAGCGGGTGCAGCAGCATCTAAGGAGCGAAGGAGATAGGCGACGTTTCGGGCCGAGACCCCTCTCGGCCCGAAACGTCGCCTATCTCCTTCGCTCCTCACTTCTGAAGAAGGGTCTCGGCCCGAAACGTCGCCTATCTCCTTCGCTCCTTAGATGCTGCTGCACCCGCTGAGTTTCTCCAGCTTTTTGTGTACCCTCGATTCTCCAGCATCTGCAGTTCCTTCTTTAAAAATATGAAAGTAGGCATACAGGTACAACAGGCAGTGAAGAAAGTTAATGGCATGTCGGCCTTCCTAAGGCGAGATGTTGAGTATAGGAGCAAAGAGGTCCTTCTGCAGTTGTACAGGGCCCTGGTCCAGAGACCACATCTGGAGTATTGTGTACAGTTTTGGTCTCCTAATTTGAGGTAGGACGTTCTTACTATTGAGGGAGTGTTGTGTAAGTTCACGACGTTACGTCCCGCTATGGCGGGACTGTCATATGAAAGAATGGAGCGAGTGGGCTTGTATTCACTGTAATTTAGAAGGATAAGGGGATATTATAGAAACATGTAAAATTATTATTGGATTGGACACGCTAGATGCAGGAAACATGTGCGTAAATGATTATCTACGCTTGTTTGTTCGCAGACACTTGTGACGTCAATTACCTCAGTCCCAGTGGACTGAATATGCAAGTTCCGCAGACTCCCTGCACCCTTTAAGAAGGCAGGATTAGTCTGTGTTACTGCTGCAGTTGTCCGCGGCAGCAGCTTCTCCAATCAAGTGGCCATTTCTAATATTACCGAGAGAGAAATAATGGGATACCAGATACTTTTATGGCTCTTTGAATTTGAAAAGATTTATTATCCGCTGCTCGCCATAGTTTCTATTTCTGGTAAGACTTCCGTCAGTAGCAACGTAACGACACATATATATCTATAATACAGTTCCGGTGATTGGTGGTAGAGATTGCTGTTCAGTTACTATTTGGTTCGTAAGTATTACAACATGAAAAAGCCAATGAAATCCGAAATTACCTTCAGAAGGACTTCATAAGGCGGGTTGAAGAGAGATATGGAGAGGAATTGCCGCAGATGCAGTGGTAAGACATTGTGGATTCGGACAATTCTGATTTCTAATATCGGGGATCCATGATGAACAACGCTCTTATATAGGTTATTTATTAGGCTGTCAAACTAAAAGGAAATAACGGCGTATATTCAATAGACAAAATTTTGAGCATATGGAGTATTGTCAGCTATCAAAATATAGAACACAAGGAGTATTGTCAGGTAATAAAATATAGAACACATGGAGTATTGTCAGTTAATAAAATATAGAACACATGGAGTATTGTCAGGTTTTATTGCAGAAAGATGGATCTGCGGCCAGGCTGTATTTTAAGAAGGTCATCCGTTGCACGATATGAGTGCCGAAGGAGGGTATTATCCTTGATCAGCCTTGACAGAGGAAACGGCACCTAAAATCCAGAGTAAATAACGTACATCTTAACAATATTTTGGTAGCTTTGTTGCACCTTTTTCATTCGTTACACGATGATGCATGTTAAAATACATGTATTATGTTTAACAATATCTTACGCTTGTATCAAAACTGAGAATATCTATCGATATATTGATTTGCTTGTTTATTTACCTATTTCCAGTTATTCTGTTGACGATTGTGATCCTCTCCCGGGGAAAGTGCGGTCTTTCGAAATGTGTCACTCGTTACCTGGTGGCCATGGCGGTGGCTGACTTCCTGATTGTAATTTTCGACGTGATATTGAGGCACATACCCATTGCTTTTAAGAAACATTTTTATTTTCTGCAATCCATCCCTGTCTGTAATATCCACGCCGTGGTACTTTATGCAGTGACGGACTGTTCTGTCTGGTTCACGGTGTCTTTCACCTTCGATCGATTTGTCGCCATTTGCTTCCTGAATCTAAAGACAAAGTATTGCACCGAGAGAGGAGCGGCGCTGGTGCTGGGGATGGTGACCGTGCTCAGCTGTCTGTCCAATGTCTTCTGGTATTTTATGATGTCACCTATATACTTACTTTCAAATACCCCTTGGTTTTGTATCGTACCGATGTTTAATATACATAAACCCATTGTGGGCGACAGCAGAGACCGTCCATCACATTCTCACACCCGGAGTACCATTTGTTTTGATTCTGCTGCTCAATATTTTAACCGTCAGGAATATTTTAGTGCTCAGCAGGGCCCGACGTAGACTCCGAGATCGCTGCGACCGCGAGTCTCAGAGAGACCCAGAAATGAAGAGTCGAAGGAAATCAATGATTTTACTGTTTATTGTTTCGGGGAATTTTATAGTGTTGTGGTCAATTTTTATGATAAATTGCATTTCTAACAGAATGTGGTATTTGGGCTTTTATAATGTTGTTATTCCTCGTTTTATCATGCCACTGGGTTCCATGCTCCAGCTCCTCAGTTGCTGCACAAACACAGGGATTTACGCCGTGACGCAGAGAAAGTTCCGAGAGCAGCTTTGTGATGCGGTTAAATATCCCGTTCTGCAAATTGTTAAACTAATAGATGTATCCAAAATATCGTAAATACAATTGTTCCCTTTATTCTGCCTCAAGAGTGATCAGTTCTCTCCCCGTGCTCTACAGATAATGTGATGTGCATGCATCCTCCTGATTTTATAATGACAATATTGCAGTTCTTCCCTTGGTCAAGCGATTCACTGCCGCGCTCTGTCATTCCATCTCTGGTTAACTCTTGGTCAAAACACGATTTGCTGGAGGAACTCAGATGCAATAACTTTTGCTTTGTCTTTCCATTCGCTCTAACTTTTGCACCTGAGAATGCCTTGATGGAATTTAATTAGAACATCATCTGATTAGATTGGATTTCATGCAATACATTATTTTCGCAGTACTTCTGAACACAAGGTTCGAATGAATATAAACCTAACATTAATTCCATGGAGGGGATGAACAGGTGCGTTGCGGGAAGGACCTTTCTTGATACTGATGTATATGAGGGAGATGTAGTTTTATACATTTAAAATAGATGTTTTACACTAAATCGCACAGCATTGTACTGCATTCTATCTAGACTGAGCAAAATACAAAGTGCTGGAGGAACTGGGGAAGTAATGGACAGGCGACGTTTTTGCGTCGGGTTCTTTCTCTAGATTGATTGGAGTACTTAAGGAAGTAGCTCCGGAAATAGTGGATGCATTAGTGATAATCTTTCAAAACTCTTTATATTCTGGAGTAGTTCCTGGGGATTGGCGGGTAGCAAACATAACCCCTCCTTTTAAGAAGGGAGGGAGAGAGAAAATGGGGAATTACAGACCAGTTAGTCTAACATCAGTAGTGAGGAAACTGCTAGAGTCAGTTATTAAAGATGGGATAGCAGGACATTTGGAAAGTGGTGAAATCATTGGACAAAGTCAGCATGGATTTACGAAAGGTAAATCATGTCTGACGAATCTTGTGGAATTTTTCGAGAATGTAACCAGTAGCGTGGATAAGGGAGAACCAGTGGATGTGGTATATCTGGACTTCCAGAAGGCTTTCGACAAGGTCCCACATAAGAGATTAGTATACAAACTTCAAGCATACGGCATTAGGGGTTCAGTATTGATGTGGATAGAGAACTGGATGGCAAACAGGAAGCAAAGAGTAGGAGTAAACGGGTCCTTTGCACAGTGACAGGCAGTGACTAGTGGTGTACCGTAGGGCTCAGTGCTGGGACCCCAGATATTTACAATATATATTAATGATCTGGATGAGGGAATTGAAGGCAATATCTCCAAGTTTGCGGATGACACTAAGCTGGGGGCAGTTAGCTGTGAGGAGGATGCTAGGAGACTGCAAGGTGAATTGGATAGGCTGGGTGAGTGGGCAAATGTTTGGCAGATGCAGTATAATGTGAATAAATGTGAGGTTATCCACTTTGGTGGCAAGAACAGGAAAGCAAACTATTATTTAAATGGTGGCCGATTAGGAAAAGGGGAGATGCAGCGAGACCTGGGTGTCATGGTACACCAGTCATTGAAAGTAGGCATGCAGGTGCAGCAGGCAGTGAAAAAAGCGAATGGTATGTTCGCTTTCATAGAAAAAGGATTTGAGTATAGGAGCAGGGAGGTTCTACTTCAGTTGTACAGGGTCTTGGTGAGACCACACCTGGAGTATTGCGTACAGTTTTGGTCTCCAAATCTGAGGAAGGACATTATTGCCACAGAGGGAGTGCAGAGAAGGTTCCCAGACTGATTCCTGGGATGTCAGGACTGTCTTATGAAGAAAGACTGGATAGACTTGGTTTATACTCTCTATAATTTAGAAGATTGAGAGGGGATCTTATAGAAACATACAAAATTCTTCAGGGGTTGGACAGACTAGATGCAGGAAGATTTTTCCCGATGTTGGGGAAGTCCAGGACAAGGGGTCACAGCTTAAGGATAAGGGGGAAATCCTTTAAGACCGAGATGAGAAATACTTTTTTCACACAGAGAGTGGTGAGTCTCTGGAACTCTCTGCCGCAGAGGGTAGTTGAGGCCAGTTCATTGGCTATATTTAAGAAGGAGTTAGATGCGGCCCTTGTGGCTAAGGGGATCAGAGGGTATGGAGAGAAGGCAGGTAGGGGATACTGAGTTGGATGATCAGCCACGATCATATTGAATGGCGGTGCAGGCTCGAAGGGCCGAATCGCCTACTCCTGCTCCTAATTTCTATGTTTCTATGTTTCTATTAGCGGCATAAAACAAAGCCTGGCAAATGATAGAGGGATACTGGCGAGTGGGATTTCATTGGCCTCTGCGCTAAGCAAACGGAATCACTGAAGTTGAAAGAAAGTGAGAAGTTTGTCGGGTAAGGAGAGGAGATAATGTGACATGTGAAATTCAAGGGAGGGACATGAGTAGAGGGGAGTGGTGGACACGGGAAAGATAGGGAGTCGGGGTCCACTTGGGATTGGATAATTCATCGTCATACAGTTTTATGCTTTTATACTACCCAAAATGTAAATTAGGTGATGTTTCTCTTTTTTGCTTGTGAACTTATTTTGGAAATGGAGGAGACCAAGGACGGAAAGAAGGGTATTTGAATGAAAGGGAGGCAAGACTGCAGCCACAAACAATATGGATAACTCAAAGGATATGTTAAACGATTATTTGGAATCAAATGGTTAATTAGGGATAGGTAAATGTAATTAGATTCGGTAAAGTGTGAAATTTGCACTCTTGGAAATCAGACTAGGGCACAGCCTCACAGTGAGTGGCAAGGCCATGGGAAGTGTTATAGGGCAGGGTACCCGAAGGGGAAAGGTGCAATGTCTTCTGAAAGTGATAGAACAGACAGACGGACGGATGGACCGACCGATGGACCGACAGATCGACAGATCGGTAGATCGGTAGGTCGACAGATAGATGATTTATAGACCCATTGGATGCTGTTATGATGCTGAAGATAGAGCTATAGAGAATAAATATGTAATATAACGAAATGGATAGTAAATGTAAACATGAAATGGGAAGATATAACGAAGGTTGTTTACATTTCTGAGAAGTTACAGTGGATCACCTGTGCCCCCTACCGCTAGTAGCTCAGATACATTGCAGTGAAGGGAACATTATGGTCGGCTCGAAATGGGGGTGGTGACATGGGCCGCTTAAAAGTTGAGATAGAATATTGTCCAGATTCCCTTGTTTTGCTTTTGATTTATATTAACCATCTGTTGTTGAATAAGATTAACATAAGCGAGCAGTATGTTATGACTTATGAAATAGTTGGAACCCATGTGGTGATAGAATGTTTTTGTAGAAAGTATCTAACAAAAGTAGATAAAAGTTATTTATTTCAATGTATAACTGTTGTATAATACTGCTTGGAAGTCAGAGAACAGGTGAGCAGTTTACTGCAGCCATCTTTCCATGATATCTTGCAATAAAGCCTCTTGAAGCAAACCTGCGAAGTCTGTAACTGTTCGTTTTTCCTTTCATTTCCCTCTAAATTAATTTATTCGACAGAATTGGCATAGTCATCAAGATCCCAATTGTAACGGGATTCGAACGAATATAGGGGGAAATAAAAGGGAATGATAAAATAGTCCTACCTGAAAATAGGACAGGGGGGCTACCAAGATAAGGGAAAGCCCTGGGCAAACTAGCTTACTGGCCAGTGACTCACGCTGAGCCAAGTTACATATTAGGGTAGAGGCAAGATCTGGGGAAGATAAATGTGTTCACACTGGGCGTGGAGGATAAATTCAAGCAGGTGCCATAAAGCGCACCATAGAAATTGAAAGGAGACTTTGAGGTTTGCAGACGGAGTGAAATTGGTGCACACTAACAGTGAATAGAATATTATAAGATATTGTCTGCGGAAATCTATCTTTTATTTCACAGACTTGAGAGAAAAATATGGAGGCAGCAGTGGTCGATCAGAGATATCTGACTCTACTGATAGAGAGAGGGTTGAGGCAAAGAAACAGGTGGTCCATGATGGAAAGATGCAGATAAGAAACAACCTGGCAAAGGTGATTAAAAAAAAGACCAAGATACACCGGGAAATCCTATTGGCCGACTGGATCGCCAGCAAATGTGGAAATGAAAAAGTACAGAGATGGCCAATGTCCGGTAAATCTTTATAGTAATCTATCTGATCAATTAAATGGTAATTGGCAATGCAAGGGAAGTTATAAGCTATCTCTGTCATACTCATCCCTAGGAAGAAATGGGTTGGCGAGATGGGAGCACAATTAATATTTGCCATGGAGGCGTTATTAGTGATAGTTGGAGTGGTAAGTGTAACTTTAAAATTGATGGAAATAATAAGGAGATGGAGGGGGGTAGAGAAGAGACACCAGCCCCTAGAGGAGGAGAAAGGTGTTAAGCAGAAAGAGAGTTAATATGCCTCTCCATGAGAACAGCAAATATGTGTTTACTTTCACATATAGGGGCCAGCAATACACCTGGACCAGATTGCCTCAGGGATTCATCAATTCACCTACTTTATGACCCCGATGTCTACAGGAACAATTGAGTACTTTAAATGTTAAAAGAAGAACTACCTTAGAGCAGTACGTCGATGATGTATTAGTGGCTAAGCAACCGGGAAGGTACAGCACAATTACTAAATCATCTAGCGACTTTGGGACATGTGGTCTCCCAGTCAAAAGTACTGATGGCCCAGGAGAAAGAAAAATTTTCAGGATTCAAAATTTCGGCAACAGATAGGAGTCTAGAAAAAAGCAGACTCGAACCAACGTGAATTCACGATTCCTAAAGAAGCAAAACAAATGAGAGAATGGCTTGGTATGGACAAATACTGTAGCCCGTGGATCCCTAACATAGCTTTAGAAACTAAAGAGCTGGCACTCTGTACAAGTAAAGAGGGTAAATTTCAACTAACTAAGGAAGCACGAGGCTTTTGAGAACCTGAATAAATCGTTGATGCAGACTCCAGCATTGGGTAGACCACTTTATGATAGACCCTGCTAACTCCAGCTGCGGCCCGACTCCGGAGCTGCAGCTGCAGGTGACTACCGGTGGACTATCGGGATATCGGGAGCTTGCGGCTCTGTGTGAGAGACCGCTCTCCGGAGCTCACGCAACGCGGCTTCTCCTGCCCATGTCGTGGGGTTGGAACGACCTGGAGCGGGGCCGTACATCGTCCCGCGCGGCTTTAATGGCCGCGGGACATTCCAGCGCCCGCCGGGGGCTCCAACTTTGTGACTTTTGGGCCTAGAGCGGGGCCGTACATCGCCCCGCGCGGCCTCAATGGCCGTGGGACTTAACACCGCCCTCCTGGGGCTTCGATATCGGGGGAGAAATGGTGCGGGGGAGAGAGAAGAACTTTGCCTTCCATCACAGTGAGGGGGAGACTCACTGTGATGGATGTTTGTGTGAATTGAATTGTTTGTGTGTGTTTTTTTATGAATTACTCGGTATGGTTTGTAGAAACAGAATTTCGTTCGAGCCTCTCTGAGGTGCGATTGACAAGTAATAAAATCTAATCTAATTTATTGCACTATTCTCTCTGAATGTTCGACAGCAGGCCTTACACAAAAACATGGATATAGGCATAGACCAGTGGCCTAGAATTCATCCAGACTCGACCCAGTAACAAGGGGACTCACATTATGTACCCAAATTCTGTCGCATGTATAATAGTTTAGAGTCTGCTGCAAATTTGACCCTAGATAGCAGTATATAGTTCACATTCAATGGCAGCCTTGTTAGGGAAACTCCAGACTCAGCACCTAACAATGGCTCGTCAGAATAAATATGAAATTTACTTATTAAATAACCCGAAGCTTCAGTTTAGACATTGTACAACAATTAATCCGGCATCTTTCCTTGTTACTCCCCAGAGGAGCAGTGAGAGGCGGGACATGATTGTTTGTTTATAATCGAGGAGGAGACATCTGTGAGGGAGCACTTAAGAGACGCGCCTATTGAGGACCCTGACATGATATTGTATGTAGACAGGAGTGCATCCATTGAACCCTGGGGTGAGAAATTGTCTGGGCATGCAATTGATAATCAAGATGGGGAAAAAGTAGAAGCAGCTTCCTTTGAGCCACCTTATTCAGCACAACAGTTTGAAGTATTGATTTAATTAGGGCTTCATTATGGGAAATAATTTAAGGGTAAACATGTATATCGATTTTAGATATGCATTTGGAATAGTGCATGATTTCGGACTTTTATGGAGAAATTGAGGATTTCCTACCTCGGTGGGCACTCAAATATCAAACAAATAATTGGTGACAGATTTATTAAGGGCCCTGATGCTACACAGACAAATTTCAGTCATGAAACGTAGTGCACACACAAGGGGACAAACTCCAACATACATTGGTGATCGTAGTGCGGATACGGCAGCAAAAGAATATCCCGGGAACGTAAGATGCTGGTACCAAAGATGATGAGACAGACTAAAAGGTTAAGTAACAGGTCCCCCTCGGAGTAGCCGATGCCAACCATCCAACAGATTATCAGTTGCAGGAGGAGGCAAATAAGAGGGATAAATAACAATAGAAGCAACTTGGGTGTACACTGGATTGTATGACATGATCATGGACCACTCCGGCAGGGCAAACTTGCATGACAGATTCTCTGGCAGTGTGGGTTGTAGAGTGAATGCACTATGCCACTCATTGCTGTGCACGAGCAGTAGGAGACACTATTTTGCCTACTTGATGGCATTCAAGGTTACAAACATTAGCTCAAAAAGTAAGTAGTAGTTGCGTGGTTTGCCAGAAATACAATCCTGGAAAATGAACAGGTTGCGGAGATGGAAAGACACCATTGCCCATGGGTCCTTTTGCGACATTACAGATGGATTACATCGAGTTAGAAAGGTGCCAGGGATACATATATGTCCTCGTCATTGCCGATGTATTCAGCAGGTGGATCGAAGCTTATCCAACCCTTGATAACAAAGTGGCTACGGTTGTCAAGGTTTTAATGAAATACATTGTCTCAAGATTTGGCATCCCTATTCAACTGAGTTCAGACAATGTTCCACATTTTATTGGGCAAGTTAATAACGAGTTTTGTGAACAGCTGAGCATGCAGCAGCAATTATACTGTGATTATCGGCCACAGGCTGCTAGACTTGTAGAAAGGTAAAATCAGAACCTGATAACTAGATTAGCTAAATTGAAGGCGGAGACCGGAATTGGTTGGATTAAATTACCCTCCCCCCCCCCCCCCCATAGCTTTATTTCAAATGTCTGCAGGGAAATCTAGACTGAGCCCAGCTGAAAATGTTTCTGGTAGACCCCATGGAACCAGAATGCGATGAAAGTTATACATTTCCATCATATGACTGCGGAGATGACCGACTAAATGCTAGCGTTGACTCGACCTCTGAGAGAATCACATTGCAGGGTGAGGGCAGCGTATGTTGAGTTGCCTTTGTTGACTGCATCTACCAAGGTGGAGCCTTGTCCATATAAATGTCCTATACATGTCCTTATAAAGAACTGGGTAAGGAAAGGGTTGCATGCTCGCTAGGAAGAACTCTACCATGTTCTCCTAACAACTCCAACAGCAGTGAATGTAGAAGGTAGAAATGCATGGGTGCATCTCCACTACTGCAAGAGTATCAGTGAGAGAGTAGACTGCTAACCTATTTTGTATAAGATTCTCTTTGAAAACATCATACTCTCTCGGACCCACGGTGTTGGTTAGGTATCATACAGGAAGTTCGTTTGTGAGTGATGATAAAGAATTAGTTGATCCAGAGCTTGACTCCGTGTTTTACTGAACTAGACTAAGGGGGTAAGCTGTAGAAGCATAATTACAAGTCTATCCAAGAAGTCAGTTTATGAAAGGCCTTGGTGAAATACATCGAGAGACCTTGTGAGCAAGGGCAAACTTCCTCAATAAGCTATACTTCAGGGGAATTTTATATCCTCATTACACAATGGTTACTTGTGGAGTTAAAATGAACCATGAATCAATTTGTCTGTAATCTTCCTTCTTTGCCTTCCCCCAGAATTAACTTTAATCGTGCGTTTCGTGTTGTTTGGAAACTCTCTTCACATATATCCAATATGGATATCATACATGTCGGTACCCAGATGGGGTGACGAAGGACGAGAACCCGAAGCCAAGAAGTGGAAGCCAAGATACCGAATGTAGACTACACTGAAAAGCCAAATAACAGAAGCAACACGACGCCGAAAAGCCAAATAACCGAACGGATGCGACGCCAAAAGGCCAAATAACCGAACTGGCGCAACGCCAAAAAGCCACTAACCTAATGAATGGGACACTGTGAAGCCAAATAACCTAATGACCGCAACATCGAAAAGCCAAATAACCGAACCGGCGTGACACCGAAAAATCAAATAACCTAACCGGCGCTACACCGAAAAGTCACATATACGTGCCTCAGAAAAGCCATATAACGGACATGTCGTATCCGGGGACGGGATTTGTCCGAGACCTTGTCAGCGATTGGTCCAGACCCCCGTGTCCATCACATCACTGGCCGGGATAGACGGGAGGGTGGAGGGGGGGGGGGGGTTTATTTTCCTTAGCCGCTTTTGGACAACCAAAGATCATTAAGCGGATTATTTTTGTAAGGAGACAAAAATGCTGGAGAAACTCAGCGGGTGAGTCAGCATCTATGGAGCGAAGGACATAGACGATGTTTCGAGTCGAAACCCTTCTTCAGACTGATGCGAGGGTGGGGGGCGGGAGGATGAAAGGAACAGGAGGAGCCAGAGGGCTTCGGGGGAGCTGAGAAGGGTGGAGAAAAAAAGGACTACCTTAAATTAGAGAAGTCAATGTTCATACCGCTGGGGTAAACTGCCCAAGCAAAATAATAAGTGCTGCTCCTCCAATTTACGGTGGTCCTCACTCTGGCCATGGATGAGGCCCAGGACAGAAAGGTCTGATTTGGAATGGGAGGGTGAGTTGAAATGCTGAGTCAACGGGAGATCAGCTTAGTTATTGTGAACCGAGCGGAGGTGTTCGGCGAAGCGATCGCCAAGCCTACCCTTATTCTCACTGATGTAGAGCAACTGACATCTAGAGCAGCGGATGCAATAGATAAGGTTGGAGGAGGTGCAGGTGAACCTCTGCCACACCTTGAAAGGCTGCTTGTGTCCTTGAATGGAGTCAAGGGGGGAGGTAAAGCGACAAGTGTAGCATTTCTTGCGGTTGCAAGGGAAAGTGCCCAGAGAGGGGGTGATTCAGGTGGGAAGGGCGAATTGGCCAGGGACGTACGGAGGGAACGGTTTCTGCGGGAAGCATACAGGGGAGGAGATGGGAAGATGTGGCAAGTGGTGGGATCACGTTGGAGGTGACGAAAATGTCGGAGGATTATATGTTGAATGTGATGGCTGGTAGCGTGGAAGGTGAGGACAAGGGGGACTCTGCCCTTGTTACGAGTGGGGGGTGGGGAGTGGTAGCAGAGTCACTGGGTACAGAAGAGACCCTGGTGAGAGCCTCATCTGTGGTAGAAGAGGGAAAACCCCGTTCCCTGAAAAATGAGGACATCTCCGATACCCTGGTGCAGATGCGGCGTAGACAGAGGAATTGGGAGTAGGGTATGAAGTCCTTACAGGAAGCAGGGTGTGAAGAAGTGTAGTCAAGGTAGCCATGGGAGTCAGTGGGTTTATATTGGATGTCGATCAGTAGTCTATCACCTGCGATGGAGACAGTAAGATCATAAAATGGTAGGGAAATGTAGGAAAATGTCCAGGTGTATTTGCATGCTGGATGAAAGTTAGTGGTGAAATGGATGAAATCAGTGAGTTGTGTGTGGGTGCAGGAGGTAGCATGACTCCAGTCGTCGATGTAGCGGAGGTAAAGTTCGGGGATAGGGCCATGGTCCATCTCGAACAAGGATTGTTCGATGTACCCTACAAAGAGGCAGGCATAGCTAGGGCCCATGCGTGTGCCCATAGCTACGCCTTGTACTTGGAGGAAAGTGGAGGACTCTATTGCATGAATTAAATAATGCGTTAATTGACCAGTGAAGGATCATAGTTTGTGAAAAGGAGAAACTGAGTATTGAAGCTAATGTAAAGCACATGGGTATAATGGCAGTAGAAACATGTGCCCTAGTGAACATTAAATGGACAGCTAAATGGAAATGTGGGACGCAGTTGAAACACTATAGACCAGAAAGGAAAAAAATAATGAACACACCCGGCAATGGGTTGGATTTGTTTTTGGTTTTGCAGGTTTCTAATATGCATGCATCAGGCTGGAGTCATGAGCGCTCCGACGAGAAATCATTTAATCATCAGAAGCTTTGAGTGGAATAAGAGGAAAATTGTTTGACTGAATATAGTTGGCAATGTTCTAAATGCAGTCACCTGCACAAATTGAGCTATAATAATGGTAGGACAAACGGTGCATCGTGAAGAGGGAAATGTTACTTGGGTAGTTTGGAATTGTAGTGATGGGGTTAGCTCCATGAAGATAAAAGGGGCGAGGCATAAATGCGATTTATTGTGGATCGAGGTGGGTCCGCGGTACCCATTACTGTAATATTAAAGTTATTAAAGATGGGAAAGCAGCACATTTGGAAAGCAGTGAAATCATTGGACAAAGTCAACATGGATTTATGAAAGGTAAATCATGTCTGACGAATCTTATAGAATTTTTCGAGGATGTAACTAGTAGAGTGGATAAGGGAGAACCTGTGGATGTGTTATATCTGGACTTTCAGAAGGCTTTCGACAAGGTCCCACATAAGAGATTAGCGTACAAACTTAAAGCACATGGTATTGGGGGTTCAGTATTGATGTGGATAGAGAACTGGCTGGCAGACAGGAAGCAAAGAGTAGGAGTAAATGGGTCATTTTCAGAATGGCAGGCAGTGACTAGTGGGGTACCGCAAGGCTCAGTGCTGGGACCCCAGCTATTTACAATATATATTAATGATCTGGATGAGGAATGAATGCAACATCTCCAAGTTTGCGGATGACACGAAGCTGGTGGCAGTGTTAGCTGTGAGGAGGATGCTAGGAGGCTGCAGGGTGACTTGGATAGGCTGGGTGAGTGGGCAAATGCATGGCAGATGCAGTATAATGTGGATAAATGTGAGGTTATCCACTTTGGCGGCAAAAACAGGAGGGTAGATTATTATCTGAATGGTGGCCGATTACGAAAAGGGGAGATGCAACGAGACCTGGGTGTCATGGTACACCAGTCATTGAAAGTAGGCATGCAGGTGCAGCAGGCTGGGAAGAAAGCAAATGGTATGTTGGAATTCATAGCAAAATGATTTGAGTGCAAGAGCAGGGAGGTTCTACTGCAGTTGTACTTGGTGAGGCCACACCTGGAGTATTGCGTACAGTTTGGGTCTCCAAATCTGAGGAAAGACATTCTTGCCATAGAAGAAGTACAGAGAAGGTTCGCCAGACTGATTCCTGGGATGGCAGGACTTCCATATGTAGAAAGGCTGGATAGACTCGGCTTGTACTCGCTGGAATTTAGGAGATTTAGGGGAGATCTTATAGAGACTTACAAAATTCTTAAGGGGTTGGACAGGCTAGATGCAGGAAGATTGTTCCTGATGTTGGGGAACTCCAGAACAAGGGGTCACAGTTTAAGGATAAGGCAGAAGTCTTTTAGGACCGATATGAGAAGATCTTTTTTCACAGAGAGTTGAGAGTCTGTGGAATTCTCTGCCACAGAAGGTAGTTGAGGCCAGATCATTGGCTATAATTAAGAGGGAGTTAGATGTGGCCCTTGTGGCTAAAGGGATCAGGGGGTATGGAGAGAAGGCAGGTACAGGATACTGAGATGGATGATCAGCTATGATCATATTGAATGGCAGTGCAGGCTCGAAGGGCCGAATGGCCTACTCCTGCACCTATTTTCTATGATTCTATGATTCTAATATGTGGATATCAACGTTTCATGGATTGGTTAAATGGTGTGTTTAACTCACTTAGCTCGGGCCACAACTGCCGAGAGCCCGACCCTCTGTGATGTGTCCGTTAAGGTGGTACATGATTACAGGTTGGTGATGACCCCGAGGAAAATAACTTAACTTTTGTTGCACATTATCGTCACATTAAGGTGGCATTTAACCGTACGGGGTTGGACATTCCCAATGGTGCTATACACCCAAAAGGGAATTATTCCAATAATTTTTAAGGGAACATTGTTGGGGAAAGCGATAAAATGAAGAACTCGGAGAGGCCTTACAGAGGTAATGGGGGGTTCATACTATATGCAACAAGGCTGTCCACGATTAAATTGATATATGTAGCAGAACCTAATATGCAATTAGAACAGGTGAGTGAGAAGATGCAGAATGCGTCACTACTGGGAGTTGAAGATGCTGAGACACTTACTAAGGTAGGGGAGGAAGCATTGCAAGTATTTCTTAAGGAAGTGAAAATGTTTAAAGCTGATTAGGTATAAGTTGCCATTGTCATTAGCCAACCACCAAGTCCCCAAATGGATATCGCATCAACTGAAACAATGGAGTCAGAATATGTCACCCGACTGTCACCTAAGATCGCTGACTATAGCGAGTCAAGTGGACCAGTGTAACATCATGTACCACCAGGGTGCGCCGCACGATGGCAGCCTCGCCAACAGTCTGTCTTTTCGTTTTTGTTGTTGTTATTTTTAGTGTGTTTTAAAAGTTTGTATTAATGTTCTCTGGTTTGTTTTGTGGGGGAGGAGGTCAGGGGAAACTTTTTTTCGTCTCTTACCTACCCGGATCATATCTTCGGTTTCACTGGGGCCTAACATCATGGAGCTGGAGGCCTGGTCGGGACTGTTTTTGAGCCTCACAGCGGGGCCGTGGACCTGCCATCAGAACAAAACCCTTGCCTGAGATGCATGCTCCAACCATGGACTGCGAATTTCACCATCGACGAGCTCGCAGTCTCGGGTAGAGGACAAAGTCGGGAATCTCCAGTCGTAGATTGTTTCGACTAGCTCCGAACCGGTTTCGATTGCCCGGCGATGGGGAGCCGATTTGTCATTGTGCTTAGCAGGCAATTCTCCAGAAGGTTAACGAACGACATTTTTACGAGTGAACCCCATCTTGTGAATAGAATAGTAAGATTAAACGAGTACTTACCAGTTTGAAGTTTGATCTTTATTTTATGAGGAGTTGCCATGAGTGATTACGTGAAGAACCCCGCCAGTCAGCATGTGCGTCAATCTTCAAAGCAGCGGTGTGAAATCACAGAAAACAACAATTGAAGTATTATTGTAAGAATATAAGTCTAGAACTACCAGATGAGCGTCGTGATATGAGGGTGGCAGCGGTGGGCAAGTAATCGCTCATCATAACTCCTCATAACATAAAGATCAAACTTCCAATTGGTAAGTTCTTGTTTAATCTTACTATTTTACTTCGGAGTCACGTGACCAATTCCGTGAAACCTTTACAGGTCTGTGATTTCACGCCAATCCAAATCCAGGCGTATCACACTGCAAGCACTTGACTCAGGAGGAGTGAATTAGTAACAACATTGAATCATGATACTGATAAACATGTTAATGCTTTAATTCACAACTAACAATAATATATACAATTGCAAGATCGCTTTCCCAGGGAGAAGCTATGAAACAAAAATTTGGGCGAGTGGGCGAACACTACGAATTCAACAAGTGGCGTGTTGTAGAACGTCTGAAAAGTCGATTCATTTGACCATCCTGTGGCCGCGAGGATGTGGTCTAGAGGGACGTCCATTGCCCTCGCCACTGACATCGATGCCGCCCTGGTGGAGTGAGAGTTAATATTTTGAGTTTTAACTCCTGCACATCCCAGGACTTGCTTCAGCCATCGTGAGATGGTCTGAAATGACACTTGCTTTTATGGCTTTTTGTGGCTTATAAGTAGTGCTACCTCAGACCCTCTGAGGCTCTTCGTAGCGTCAATATAACGCTTCAAATGCTCCACTACACACAGGCTTGAATCTGTGGGATAAGCTGACAATACAAGCTTGTATCCTGACCCCCCTATTTCTCTCTGTTTGAGTAAGTCATAGACGTGAAATGTAACGTCATTTTGTGATGACACCATCCTGTCCAGATGCAGTTTGTGGAGAGTCTGAAACCTTTACGCTGATGTAACCGCCATGAGCATGACCAATTTGAGGGTGATCCTTAATGGACAATTATGTGGCTGTTCCCCATTGACGGAGCACCGTGAGTACCATGCTCACAACCCAGATTTGAGAGTATTAAGGCCCAGGAGGATTAGAATTATACACACCCTTCATGAATCTTGATATTAACGGGTGGAACCCTAAAGGCTGGAGATTTGCCCTTAGCACAGGTACGCTGACAGGGCATTCCTGGCACTGTTGATGGCACTGTAACTCAACCTTTCATTGGAGTGCAAGTGGGATAGGAATTCTAGCACATCTGGGATGGGGGCCGTGTGATAAATGATGTTCCTATGTAAGCAACTTTCCTCCCACTTCCTGATATGGGAGAGGTATTGCCTTTCTGTGCTATCCCTCCAGGATGACGTGATGGTATCAAAAGTCTCATTGGACAGGTACGGCCTTTTTAAAATCTGCAAATCAACAAATTTACACGATCATTCAATGGGTGTGGGTCCCCAGTCACAGGGTGCACCAATAAATTTACACGTTTTGGAGCCAGCACAATAGGGTACGTGGTTATTTCCGAAATGAGCGGGAACCATGGCTGTGTAGGCCAGTCGGGCACAACAGAACCCCTGTAGCAGTGTCCTGCTTGATCTCAGTCAGGCACCGGCTGATGAGGCAGAAGAGGGGAGAAACATGAAAACATTCCACCCCAGTGCAGTGAGAATGCATTCACCGCCACTGCCCCTGGGTCTGGTTCCCATGAAATATATTTCGGTACCTGGTGATTAAGTCTGGATGCAAACAAATCGATATCTGGCATACCATACCGAAGGACAATTTCACCAAATACTTCACGATTCAACTCGTTGTTGTCGTTGAATTTGCATGAGCTGGTGTCTGCCACCATATTGAGTCTGCCTGGCAAGTAGACTGCTGAAATCCAAATATTATTTTTTATGCACCAGTGCCAAATAGTGTTAGCCATTCCATCACATGATTTCGGCTTGAATCCACCGATATGATTGACATACGTCACTGCCGTGGTGTTGTCAATCTGCAACTGAACATGTAAGTGATGCTTAGTGGTGCAATAAGCTTTAACTGTTACGCTCCTAACAGTTCTAAATGATTAATTCAATGTGCTTGGAGAAGCTGTGCTTCATGCATATCCCATCTGCCTCCATAAATAGATCTGGTATCAGCAGCACCCCAACCTAGGGCACTGACATCAGTCTGTAAAATAACTGAAGGTGCTTTTGTCAAAATTGTGCCATAATAATTTAATATGTTTCTAATCAACCACTGTATCTCTGCGATGGCTTCAGATAGTAAGTGCATTGGCGGGTTGTAATGGTTTGCATGTATTCTCAGTGCTCTCTGTAAATGCTGATAATGCAAAGGTCCGTATTAGGCTGCTGAAAATGCTGCCACCAATTTACCAATTAAGCTCGCAACCTGTTGAATGTAATTTTTCCTTTAAGAGGTTGATACAGCCTTCAATTAAATCTACTCTCTTGCCCTGGGGCAGAGTTACAGAGATGTGATTGGAATCAACTGTGAAACCCAGATAGTCAATTATGTTAACATGCACCAATTTCGATTCAACTGGATGGACAATGCAACCTAGCCTCTGCACCATGCATTGAACAGCTGAGACTGATAACTGAGCTTCATCAAATGATTAGGTCATCCAAATAGGCCTTGATTATATGGCCTTGTGACCGTAATAACCCAAGTACTGGTTTTAGCAATTTTTTAAATAGGCGAGGGGCTGATGTTAATCCATTAGGGAGAGCTTGTAATTGCCACAATTGTCCCATCCAGTTAAATTTCAAATATCTGCGATAGTCTTTATGAACAGGCACTGAATAATACTCATCTTGGAGATCTATACATGCCATATAACGCCCCCTGGATGCAGTTGCTTGGCAGTAACAAAAGTTTCCATTTTAAAATGGTGATACTGCACAAACGGATTAAGTCCTGTTAAATCCAATATCATTCTACACCCACCATCCTTCTTTGGTCTATGGAACACATTAGACACGAATTGATGCGTCTGATAGACTGTTTTCTCAATTACTCAATAGTTTTGCTATTTCAGCTTGGATCATCAAATTCTCTTTTTATGAGAAGATGATTGCTCGTTTCGGTTTGTGCTGGGTGGGTGGACACAGGTTGGGAATAAATGCAATTTTAAACCCTTGAATACAATGCAGTATAAACACATCGAGGTTAGTTTAAACCATTCTACCGGAAACCTGTGTAACCTTCCCCCAACTGGTAGACAATTATCTCGCAATATATTTCGACAAGAGCCAGACCCACCGTTGATAAAGACCATGGTTTCCTGTGCTCTTTGCCTGGTCCTGTGTTGTAAAGTGTCCCCGTGTTCTGGCTGGAGAGCGCCGCATTAAACGGTCGGCATCGTCCTTGCCCAGTCTGTAGGGACGGCAAACCTGGCGCCAGGAATGGGACCACTGACGCTTGCACCTCGTCCTGTTGGGCAGGCTGTATTGCTGAACCCTGTGAATCGGCGTCAGATTCAATCTGAACCAGTATACTCTCCTTGTCCTGGAGGAAGATACTTGGCAGCCCGGTAGGTGCAGCTGGCACGGGCTCTTGGAGAGGCTGGCGCTCTGGATGGAGCATCCTCTCCAACAGGAGCTCCATCCTGGATACCCGTTTTGCAGTATCCATTTCTAGGGTCGATCCCTCTCGGCCGGACACGTCTGTGTCTATCGGCCAGACAGACTTTTGGGTAGCATTACGTCCCTCTGGCGTAGGCACAGTGTTTTCCAACACCAAGTCTGTGGTCGTTGGTTTGACAACATTGATGAACTAGACGGCCGCCCGCTACCCGCACTCCCGTGGGGTTGAGCTATTGTCGGCAGGGCTCGCCTCGCTGTTCCAGATTTTTTCATGTTTATACTTGTCCTCCTGCAACAAGAATTACCACACCCAGCGACCTTGGACAAGTTAAACACTTACCTGAGGCTTTTTAAACTTACCTCTGGTGAAGCGCTGCTCCTCCCAGCCGGTCGCTGTGCCATGCGGCAGACGTAATGATGTGCATGCCAATTTGCTGGGTTCTTCACGGAATCACTCACGTGATTCCGAAGTAAAATCTGACATGCATGGTACTCGGACTCGGCGTCGAAGGGCGAGAAGCCGAAGCGAAGAAGTGGAAGCCAAGATACCAAACAGAAACTGTTATGTTTGTTCTATGACCCTGTTGTAGCTAGCACAATGAATGCACGCCCAACACCGACGCAATCTTGTAAGAAGCCTTTATTTTCAACACTAACAGAAACGTCTAAAAGGTCACTTCACTTCAGTCATGAGGCACTGGCGAAGTCGCCAGCTTGTACTCCTGGTCTCAAGGGGCGCTGGCAATTACATGACATTTACATTACATCTCCCCCTTCAACTCTATTTACATTACATCTCCCCCTTCAACTTTGGGAGTCCCAATCTTTTTCAGTACAAATACATTTTAACCTTTAATCACTTTAATGTGGATAACAAACTAGTATCAATACTAATATTGATGAGAAATACAATCGTTGCATCTCCCCCTTAAACTTTGTGGTTTCATTTACGTGTACGTCCATGTCATATGGCTACATGACTCTATCATGGGTGACAGGGCTCTATCATGGGCTACATGACTTTATCATGGGCTACATGACTCTATCATGGGCGAGAAAACTTGATCCTGGACTACAGGGCTCTATGCTGGGTTACATGACTCTATCCTGGGCTACAGGACATTACCTGGGTTACGGAACTCTATCATGGACTACAGGGCTTCACTCACTGAATTTTTAGGCTGCAGGCATCGACCTAGTGGCTAGTGGGTTCACCTGGCCTGACAAGGCTTTACATGAATCTATTGCCTGGGCAACAGGGCAACAGACTTTACCTGGGCTACAAGGGGTTTTAACTGGGTACAGGGATTTATGTTCACGTTCATGTTAAGTGAGTTTATGGTGTCATGTGGACCTGGGTGGGTAGGACAATGAAAATTTCTTGCTTTGCTCAGAAAACAGATCTAGAAGGCATTACTACCAAAAACATATCAGTGGTTATTATACCATATATAATATATATAAATGTGAATAAAATAAAATAATAAAATAATAAATCAGATTAATGGGTATTAGTTATCAGAGTTTTCTCCTCCGAGCCAGGTTTACTAATAGCCTGATGGCTGTGGGGAAGTAGATATTTCTGAACCTGGTCGTTGCAGTCTTCAGGCTCCTGAACATTCTACCTGAAGGTGGCAGGGAGATGAGTGTGTGGGCGGAATGGTGTGGATCCTTGATGATACTACCAGCTTTTTTAAGGCAGCGACTGCGGTAAATCCCCTCGATGGAAGGAAGGTCAGAGCCGATGATGGACTGGGAAGTGCGTACTACTTTTTGTAGTTTTTCCTCTCCAGGGCGTTCAGTTAGCCGAACCAAGCCACCATGCAACCGGTTATTTTTTTTTTTTTTTTCAGCAAGCTCTATACTTCGCGTGACCTGTAGACGTTTGAGTATAGAGTCATCCTCGACAAAAACGACTCTCTGTAATCTTCTCGGGAAGTAGAGGCGCTGGTGAGCTTTATTAATAATTGCATCAGTGTTCTCAGACCAGGAGAGATCTTCAGAATGTGCACGCCTCTGGAATAGAAGCTCTTGACCCTATTCAACATCATGACCCATTGATATAAACTGGACTGTGGTCCCCCCCATCTACTCCTTCCAAAGTCCACAAACAGTTCCTTGGTTTTGCTGGTGTTGAGGGCCAGGTTATGCTGCTGGCACCATATGGACAGTTTGATGTCTCTCAATCTCTCTTCTGTGCTGAGACAGTTACCCCATCAGTTATATGTCCCACACTAAACAGTGCGTCAATGAACTTGATGATGGAGTTCGCATCGTGAATGGCTACGCAGTCATGAGTATAGTGAGAGTACAGCAGGGGGCTGAGCTCGCAGCCTTGAGGTGCTCCCTAGTACTGATTGTTATCGAGTCTGCCACATTTCCACCAATGCCAACAGACTGTGGTCTGTGACTGAAGGAAATCGAGGATCCAATTGCAGAGGGATGCGCAGAGACCCAGTTCTGCGAGTTTGGTAACCAGCTTGGAGGGGATGATAGTATTAAATGCCGAGCTGTAATCGATGAATAACAGCCTGACATATGGGTTTTTGTTGTCCAAGTGGTACAGAGTGGAGTGAAGAGCCAGCGAGATCACATCCACCGTTGATCTGTGGGATGGTGGCCATAGCAGCTATTTCTCCCTCTGGGATCGCGGGGATTTATTTTCGTCTATCCAGGTAGGGAGTAAGAAAAGCAGATCCCCCCTCTCCCCCACCCCCCAGATAAAAAGACTAGACCTCCAAAACAAAGCTTTTTAACACACTAATTTTTTTTTAAAGGGTGAAAGGATGGTCGAGTATGCTGGGCAGCCATATTCGACGGCGCCCCAACTTCGGAAATATTGCACCTGTACTTCGAGATTACCCTGCTCCACAACACACCGCCAGGGCCCCACCACTCACTGTGAGGATGTACAATAGATTGACTTCCAACAGTGAAAATTTTACACTTATCTGAATTGAACCCCATTTATCTGTCCCAAATTAACCCTAGTGATTCCGAATTCTAGTATGTTGTATCCTCAGAATTCATATAGTGGTCATGACCTCACTCTAATCACCCTTTCATTATCTTACCGGTGTTTCGCTCCTCCGTTTCCAAAGTGAGGCCAAACACAAAGTAAAGCAACAGCATCTTGTTTACTCTTTTTAATAGTATGGTACATATAATCCAACGATATTAACGATGAATGCTTCAAACCCTATTTCTTCCCCCCTGTCGCACTGCTGTACTCGGCGGCTACCTAATTTATCCCACCATCTCGTAAACACTCCCCATCACCCTGTGCCTTGCCCATTATTCGTGAGATTCATACCCGATCCCCGCGTCCGCAAAGAAAAGATAATGCCACATTTGCTGAATTCCTCCAGCGATTTGTAATTTGACTAAGGGTCAACTGGAGAGTGCATTGCAGAGTGCGGCAGTGACCTGCAGGACCGAGGGGTACAGTAAATGGAAAGACTGCGAACACCGGGAGATAACAAGATCAGAGTTTTAGTTATGTACTAGATAGACTAAGTGGGATCCGTTGGATATATATATATACAGACAGACAGACAGACAGACAGACAGACAGACAGACAGACAGACAGACAGACAGACAGACAGACAGATGGAGGGGCAGGAGAGAGAATGAGAATGGAAGAGAGGGAGGGGAGAGAGAGCGGGGGGGGGGGAGAGAGAGCAAGAAAGATTCCAGCCTCTTAACCCCAAGCATGGATGTAAGTCAACGCTTACAAAAATAATCCGCTCTATGATCTTTGGCAGTCCAAAAATCCACAACAGGGGCATACAACAAATATAACATGTTGTCAGAATGACCGGACTCAAGCCACCGGGACCACTCACCATGAAAGAAGAATAAGAAGATGAAGAAGAATGATAATGAGCAACTGCGGGGCGAAAAAGAAGAAAAGAGGAAGAAAGCTTGGAGCCATCGAAAAAGAAGAAAAGTCTAGATACATTACACCCATATTGCTTGTCACATCAAAAAATTCCAGAAGATTAGTTAGTCCAGCATGATTTCCCTTTCATAAATCCATGTTGTCTTGAACTAATCCTTTTACTGCTATCCAAATGCCCGATAATTACCTATTTAATAATTGACCAGCAACTTTCCCACCACCGAAGTCAGGCCAACTGGTCTGTAATTCACCGTTTTCTCTCTCGCTCCTTTCTTGAAATGTAGGATTACATTAGCTATCCTCCAATCCACAGGAACTGATCCTGAATCTATTGAACACTAGACTAAGTGGGACCCGTTGGGTCCCAGCATCACACGGGAAGGCTGGTCACCCAACGAAATATTCCACCTCTCCACCAATTTCAATATTGCTCGCCGGGGGGTGGGGTTTCTGTTGCGCTAGTATGGGTGTTGTGGGCTGAAGGTACTGGTTTCCAGAGGTTAGTCACTGAGGCCTGGCAGTACAGTCACTCGGAGAAGCCAGGTTGGCAGCTGAGAAACTGCCAGAAATTCTGCCCAAAACAGGTGACAGACTGTGTGAGAGAGAAGGGGGAGAGGGTGGACTGAATGGATTATAGGGCTGGCAGTTCAGTCACTTATGGCTGGTGGGCTGGCAGTATACTTACTCACGCCTGGTACGCTGGCAGTTCACTCAGTCACCGCTCCTCCCCCCCCCCCCCCCCCCCCCCCCCCCCCCCCCCCCCCCCCCCCCCCCCCCCCCCCACAGTGCATCTCCCCACAACCTCCCCCCATGCACTCTTAGTGGCTCTCCCACAGGGCAGCCATTCGTGCCTATTAGTTTCCCATTGTGATGAAGAACACACAGGCATCAAAAGTGCAAAAAATATTTATTAAATTTTAAAATATGAATGACTCTTAAAATATAAGAACAATTTAAATGTTAAATATGAGAATTATTGCGTTCTTTCTTGTTGTGACTTTTTGTGTTCTGCTGCTCACTGCCTCTTGATGACTATTTCCTGTTGATAAAAAGAGGAAATTTTAATATAGAGAAACTTAGCGGTCAAATTTTAAGAAAGAAAATCAGAGGATTTATCTCAGAAGTCATCATTCGCGTTTAATTACAACATTCTTGGTCGATGTTCCATCCTTCAGGAAAATGTTAACATTTCACTTCATTTTTCCTCGGCTAAGAGCCACATATAGTTGTCCAGAAATACCGATTTGTCGAGGTAGATCAACACCTTCTGCATTGTTTGTCCCTGTGCTTTATGGATCGTCATAGCAAAACTTGATTGAATGTCGAATTTGGAGTGCGGAAGGGGAAAGTCTTCACCTTATGTCAAAATGAGTGCTATCCTAGGAATGAGAACAATGTCATCTTTGAAGGCTCCCAGGATGATAATTGCAACGATCAGATTACTGTGTAGTTCTTCCACAATCATCTTCGTTCCATTGCACAGCTCTGGCAGCTCCAGGTTTCTCATTAATATGATTGGAGATCCTTTTTTCAACTCAAATTTGTGTGGTGGTAATCCAGAGAGCTCGAGTGAATCGAGGTATCCTGTTGGGAAGTGAGTATCATGAGTTCCCTCAGTGACAGTATTGAAAGAAAAGTACTGCTTAACGATTCCAGGGAAGTGTCTGATGCATGTAGAATTGATGCTTCTCATAGTATCGTTGTGAGGAACCCAGGAACAATTGTTGGAGAATAATTCTGCAGTATTGTCAAATGTGGGATAGATGAAATCAATACAATCCTCCAGTGTTTCTGCTGCTAGAAGCATGTCTTGTGGGATTTCAATTTCATCGTCTTCATTCTTAAAAATCTTGTCCTCCAACTTTCAGCAAAAATTGAGAATATTCGTCTTCTCCATCTCTCAATCGCATAAATGTGTGCAATTGAAACATGGTGAAAAGCCTCCACAAGTATGATTTCTTGATGCAGGCATTTTCAACATCAGCATCATTTCCCCTTTTCACCACAGCAAGTAGTTGTCGAAAATCGACAAACCAATGATAAGCATGCTGCCAAAAGGCTTAGTGTTCCTGCAAACATCTTGAAGAGTTCTGTCCATTGCTTCAAAGCTTTCTCTTCTATTCATTGGACATTCATTCCAAACAATGACTTTCACTCGCCTCATGAAATGTGCTGTCTTAGAGTTCTTCTCGGTCACTCAGATGGACATCTTGAATCGAGAATATGTAGTTCTTCCACCAGGCATTAATGTAGCTGCTATCCCAGAGGATGCTACAGCAATAGCCACATCATCTCGACCTCTAACGATTCCTGACTATGTCGAAAAAGCAGCCTAAAAACAATTTCAGTTGTTAATGAACACTGAAGAATTTTTGTGCAAAACTTTTTTTTGAGGTGGGGGCTGGCTGGGTGGGGTGGGGGGTGGCAAATGTCGTGCACCCAAGGAAGAGGGACAGCATCAGGCGGGGGCTCTCGTGGGCTGATGAGAAAGGAAGGGTGTTCCAGCGGGGGATGTGGGCGACTTCAGTAGGGGGCAGGAGGGGCGCACCCTATAGCCAGGCGCAAGGCAGCGTCGAGGTGGGGGACGTCAGTCGGGGGTGGGGTGGGGGGAGCGGTGAGCGACTTACTCAAGACATCTGGACTCACTCACTGCCTTGGGATTAACTCATAGCCTTCGGACTGACTGACTGGCTTGCGGACTGACTGACTTATGCCCGACTTCTGGAGTAACGTCAGACTTTTGTACACTGGAAACTGTAACATCTACGTTGAGGAACAGCTTCTTCCTGACAGCCATCCGTCTATTAAACATAACGAATATGCTCTGAACTACGAAATACTATATTATTTGTACTATTTGTTATTTGTTGATCACACACACTACCGCACACACACAGACTCACACACACAAACACAGACTCACTGACACACAGACTCATATACACACACACTCATATTTACACACACAGACTCGTACACACACACAGACTCATGCACAGACTCATTCAAACAGACTCATTCACGCATACACACAGACTCATTCACACATACACACACACAGACTCATTCACACAAACACACACAGACTCGTATACACACACAGGGACACATACATACACACACATTCATATACACACACACACACACACACACAGACTCATTCAAACATACACACACAGACACGTAGACACACCCGCAGACTCATGCATACACATACACATACACACACACAGACTCGCACACACACATAGACTCATACATACAAACACAGACCCATTCACATTTACACACACACACTCATTCACACATACATACACAGACACGTTCAAGCGCACACACACAGACTCATATACACACAGACAGACTCATACATACACACACACTCATTCACGCACACACAGACTCATTCATGCATATACACACACAAACACATGTACACACATGTACACACACACAGACTCATTCACACACACACAGACACACACAGATTCATTCACACATACACACACACACACAGACTCATTCACGCATGCACACACACAGACTCATTCTCACGTACACACACAGAGACGCATTCACACATGCACACACACAGACTCATTCACACATCCACACACACACACTCATTCACACACAGACTCATTCACACACAGACTCATTCACACACACAGACTCATTCACATTCACACACGCAGACTCATACACATATTTAAGAGTGAGTTGGATGTGGCCCTTGTGGCTAAGGGGATCAGAGGGTATGGAGAGAAGGCAGGTACGGGATACTGAGTTGGATGATCAGCCATGATCATATTGAATGGCGGTGCAGGCTCGAAGGGCTGAATGGCCTACTCCTGCACCTAATTTCTATGTTTCTATGTTTCTATACATACACACAGACTCATTCACACACACACACAGACTCATTCACACACACACACATACACACACACACTCATTCACACTCACATAGCCAATAATAAAATGCCATGTAACTTCAGAACGTTGAATATACAGTGTGTAAAACAAATCTCTCAAGCCTGCTGCTGCTGAAGAAAATCATGCTATAAATAACTGTTATGCGCTCCCTCTGCAGGTGTTAATTGTGTACGAACCTCCACCTGCTTGGCTATGCCTGTACCTGATTGGTCTCCAGGCCCAAGCTGCATCACGTGAGCCTGATGATAGAGCCGCAGCTTAAAAGACCATGTGACTGGCAGCCTCCCTCTGTCTCTCTCGACTCCCTCAGACTGCTGGCAGCATTATGGTGTTTGGTTCAGTTTGTTTTGCTTGCATAGTGTTCTTTATGTAACACTTCATTCTGTATTAACTTATTTGGCTTGGGAAGGAATGGGACTAGCTTTATTGTTTACGTGGTTTTGTTTTCAGGTTTATTTTCACACACAGGCAGGTTTAGAGTCTCTGGTCCGATGGCCCATTGAGTGGTTGGCCAGAGCACCCCTTATCTTTTGTTTCCTTGCTTCCCTCCGACCCTTCTTTGTTTGTTTGATACAGGTTTAGTTCCTTTGTTAGTGAAAAATAAATACTTTTTCCATTTGACCCTGGTGTTGTGTTATGCCATTGGCCCGTGAGGTATTTGATTTTGGCGGCCGTAACATAATTATGGGTCTCGTCCAAACTTTTAGATAAACGCTTGACGTTTGGAATATTTTGATAAGCTTCTTGTGGCAGGGGTAGTCGGTTTTGTAATCATTTTTTCTGCTTTGCGGTTCTAGTAACCTGTTGTTTGGCTATTGTGGTAGCATTTGTGATAAGGAAAAATTGAATTGAAAGTGGAAGAGTTTGTGAATGCTTCTAGCCTAGAGATGTTTGATCAATGTACTAAGGAAAATTTAGTGTTGCTTGCAGAAAACGATGGCGTTTCTATTAAAGGACAAGCAAAAAAAACAGTTAAATAAGACGTTGTTAAGGACTGCTTTGGTTGACAAAGGGGTGTTGCCTAGTAATCCTGATAGTCATACATCTCCTATACAGCCAGGTCAGAACATGGAGGACGTCATTAAACTGAAGGAGATAGAGTTTGAGTCACAAAAATTGACTCAGGCCTTAAGAAAGGATGAGCTCATGCATGCTCTTGAAATGAAACGGCTTGAGGATGCACAAGCTCTTGAAATGAAACGGCTTGAGGAGGAAACCAAAAAGGATGCTCATGCTCTTGAAATGAAACGCCTTGAGCTGCGGGAGAAAGAAGTAGATAATCCCCGGTTCTCTCTTAGAGAGCAGGAGTTTGATGAGAGTTTGGTTCCACCGTTCAGTGAAAAGGATGTTGATAAATATTTCACTATGTTTGAGCGTGTGGCAACATCACTGAAATGGCCTAAGTGCATGTGGACATTGCTGTTGCAATGCGTCCTTGTTGGTAAAGTGCGTGAGGTATATTCGTCATTGTCTGTAGACAATAGCCTTGACTATAACCATATAACCATATAACAATTACAGCACGGAATCAGGCACTCTCGGCCCTTCCAGTCCGTGCCGCCCATTTGCTTTCCCCTAGTCTCATCTACCTGCACTCAGACCATACCCCTCCATTCCCTTCCCGTCCATATACCTATCCACTTTACTTTTAAATCGATCCTGCCTCCACCACTTCTGCTGGAAGCTCATTCCACACAGCCACCACCCTCTGAGTAAAGAAGTTCCCCCTCACGTTACCCCTAAACTGTCCCTTAATTCTCATGCCATGCCCTCTTGTTTGAATCTTCCCTACCCTCAATGGGAAAAGATTATCCACGTCAACTCTGTCTATCCCTTTCATCATTTTAAAGACCTCAATCAAGTCCCCCCTTAACCTTCTGTGCTCCAAAGAATAAAGACCTAACTTGTTCAACCTTTCTCTGTAACATAGTTGCTGGAACGCAGGCAACATTCTAGTAAATCTCCTCTGTACACCCTCTATTTTGTTGCCATCCTTCCTATAATTAGGCGACCAAAATTGTACACCATACTCCAGAATTAGTCTTACCTATGCCTTGTACAATTTTAGCATTACTTCCCTACTCCTATATTCAATGCTCTGATTTATAAAGGCCAGCACACCAAAGGCTTTCTTTACCATCCTATCTACATGCGATTCCACCTTCAGGGAACTATGCACAGTTATTCCTAGAACTCTCTGTTCCACAGCATTCCTCAATTCCCTACCATTTACCATGTACGTCCTATTTTGATTTGTCCTGCCAAGATGCAGCACTTCACACTTATCAGCATTAAACTCCATCTGCCATCTTTCAGCCCACTTTTCCAAATGGCCCAAAGCTCTCTGTAGACTTTGAAAATCGACTTCATTATCCACAACACCACGTATCTTAGTATCATCTGCATACTACCACCCCATCATCCAGATCATTGATGTACATGACAAACAACAGTGGACCCAACACAGATCCCAGAGGCACCCCACTGGTCACCAGCTTCCAACCTGACAAACAGCCATCCATCATTACTCTCTGATATCTCCCATTCAGCCAATGTTGAATCCATCTTGCTACTCCACCATTAACACCCAAAGATTGAACTTTCTTAACCAACCTTCCATGGGGAACCTTGTCAAAGGCCTTACTGAAATCCATATAGACAACATCCACTGCTTTACCCTCATCAATTTCCCTAGTAACCGCTTCAAAAAATTCAAGAAGGTTGGTCAAATATGACCTTCCAGGCCTAAATCCATGTTGACTGTTCCTGATCAGACCCTGTTTATCCAGATGCGTATATATGCGTATCTCTAAGTATCCTTTCCATTAATTTGCCCACCACTGACGTCAAACTAACAGGTCTATAATTGCTAGGTTTATTCTTTGAACCCTTTTTAAACAATGGAACAACATGTGCAGTATGGCAATCCTCTGGCACTATTCCCATTTCTAATGACATTTGAAATATTTCTGTCATAGCTCCTGCTATTTCTACACTAACTTCCCTCAATGTCCTAGGGAATATCCTGTCAGGACCTGGAGATTTATCCACTTTTATATTTTTCAAAAGTGTCAGTACTTCCTCCTCTCTGAATCTCATAGTTTCCATAGCTACTCTACTTTTTCCCCTTACCTCACAGAGTTCAATATCCTTCTCCTTGGTGAATACCGAAGAAAATAAATTGTTCGATATCTCCCCCATTTCTTTTGGCTCTGTAGATAGCTGTCCATTCTGGCTCTCTAGTGGTCCAATTCTATCCCTCGTTATCCCTTTGCTATTAATATAGCTGTAGAAACCCTTTGGATTTGCTTTCACCTTTCTTGCCAAAGCAACCACATATCTTCTTTTAGCCTTCCTAATTTCTTTCTTAAGATACTTTTTACGTTCTTTATACTCCTCTAGCACCTCATTTACTCCATGCCTCCTATAATTATTGTAGATATCTCTCTTTTTTTGAAACATGTCCAATTTCCCTTGAAAACCATGGCTCTTTCCACTTTTTCCTATTTCCTTTCAACCTAACAAGGACATAAAGATTCTGTACTCTTACAATTTCCCCTTTAAATGTCCTCCATTTCTCTTCTACATACTTCCCATAAAACAAAGTGTCCCAATTCACTCCTTTTAAATCCTTACGCATTCCCTCAAAGTTAGCCTTTCTCCAATCAAAAATCTCCACCCTAGGTCCAGTTCTGACTCTCTCCATAATTATATTGAAACTAATGGTATTGTGATCACTGGTCCCGAAGTGCTCACCAACGCATACCTCCGTCACCTGACCTGCCTCATTTCCTAACAGGAGGTCCAGCTCTGCCCCTTCTCTGGTCGATACCTCTATGTACTGCTGCAAAAAACTATCCTGCACACATTTTACAAACTCCAAACCATCCACCCCATTTACAGAATGTGTTTCCCAGTCTATTTTTGGAAAATTGAAATCTCCCACAATCACTACCTTGTGCTTAATACTAATATCTGTTATCTCCTTACATGTTTGCTCTTCCAATTCTCGCTCCCCATTTGGCTGTCTATAATACACCCCTAAAAGTGTTGCTACACCATTCCCACTTCTCAGTTCCACCCAAATAGCCTTCCTAGACGAGCCCTCTAATCTATCCTGCCAAAGCACTGCTGTAATATCCTCTCTGACAAGCAACGCAACACCTCCACCTCTGGTCCCTCCAATTCTGAACACCTGAAGCAACGAAATCCTGGAATATTTAGTTTCCAATCACAGCCTTCCTGCAACCATGTTTCACTGATTGCCACAACATCATATTTCCAGGTGTCAATCCAGGCTCTAAGTTCATCCACCTTTCTTACAATGCTCCTAGCATTAAAATATACACGTTTTAGAAACCCACCATCCCTTATTCTCTGTCTATTATCTTTTTCCTCTTTCTCGCCTACATTTTGGGTCCGAGTGCTTCCCTTCTCTGCCTCTTGCTCCACACCCTGTCCCCTAGCCCCCTCTACCCGAGTCCCTGCCCCCAGCCTTTCTAGTTTCAAGTCTCCCCAGTAGCCTTTGCAAATCTCCCTGCCAGGATATTAGTCCCCCTCGGGTTCTAGTGCAACCCGTCATGTTTGTACAGATCATGCCTTCCCCAAAAGAGGTCCCAGTGATCAAGAAACTTGTATCCCTGCCCACTGCACCAGTCCCTCAGCCACGCATTTATCCTCCACCTCATTCCATTCCTACTCTGACTGTCACGTGGCACAGGCAGTAATCCTGAAATCATTACCCTTTTGGTCCTTCTCCTTAACTTTCCCCCCAACTCCCTAAATTCTCCCTTCAGGACCTCATCTCTTTTTCTGCCTATGTCATTGGTACCTATGTGTACCACAACATCAGGCTCCTCTCCCTCCCTTATCAGAATCTTTTAGACACGTTCCGACACATGCGAGACCCTGGCACCAGGGAGGCAAACTGCCATCCGGGTCTCCCGACTGCATCCACAGGATCGCTCATCCGACCCCCTAACTATAGAGTCCCCTATTACAATTGCCCTCCTCTTTTTGCTACCCTTCTAAGCACCAGGGCCGGTCTCTGTGCTGGAGACCCGGCTGCTGTTGCTGCCCCCAGGTAGGCTGTCCCCTCCAAATGTACTCAAACCCGAGTACATATTTTCCAAGTGTACAGTCACAGGGGTACTCTCTAGCCCCTGCCTCTGCCCCTTGCCCTTCCTAACCGTGACCCACTTGTCTGCCTCCAGTGGTCTGGAAGTGACTACCTCCCTGTAGCTCCTCTCTATGACCTCCTCACTCTCCCTGACCAGACGGAGGTCATCGAGCTGCTGCTCCAGGTTCCTGACACAGTCCTTTAGGAGCCCCATCTCGACACACCTGGCGCAGATGTGGACGTCTGGAGGGCTATCAGATTCCCTGACCTCCCACATATGACATCCAGAACAGTACACTGCCCTTGTCTTCATACTCCCCCCTTACACAGGATACAATATGAACACAATACGAAATCACTACAAACTGCTGTAATCTGATCGCCAATCAGCTGCTTACCCTAGTCCACTTCCCACCAATCAGCTGCTTACCCTAGTCCACTTCCCACCAATCAGCGGCTTCCTCAAAAAAACCACTTCGCCAAATGGAGTGTTATGGATTTCGGTAAAAACAAGCCCCGCGCTTGATTTTAAACCTTACCGGTCGGGTGTCGCTCCTCCCCCTCCTTCTCTTCCAACGGCTCCTGTGGGCCTGCACGACCTCTCGTACTGCAAACATCACCAGATGAACGCCGTCATCCCAGTCCTTCTCAAATTCCAGACAGTACGTACGCAACATAGACTTTAATGTCTGATGGAAAGCCTCGAGAGGGCCCTGGCTCTCAGGATGATAAGCGTTTGATTGACAATGTTTGATGTGTAGTTGTTTGAGCACATGAGCAAAAGACTTTAGACATAAAGTTTGATCCCTGGTCACTTTGTATCACGCTAGGTAGACCAAACAAGGAAAAAAAACTTAGTAAGAGCTTTCACTATAGTGGGAGCAGTTATCTTCCGTAATGGAATCGCCTCTGGAAAACGGGTAGATGCACACATTATGGTTAACAAAAACTTGTTGCCAGTTTTTGTTCGAGGCAGCGGACCCACACAATCTATCATAATACGTTCAAACGGTTCACCAACTACAGGATACAAGGGTGCAGGAACGATAGTTTGGTTTGGTTTACCTGCTACTTGGCATACATGCCAACACTTGCGATGCTGCACTACATCCCTCTTTAACCCAGGCCAAAAGAAATGTCATAATATACGGTCGTATGTTTTATTAACTCCTAAATGGCCAGCAAGAGGATTATCATGAGCCAAAGTAAGTATTTCATTCCGATACCTATGTGATACTACAATCTGCTTATCAACGCTCCAGTCATCCTGACCAGATTCAAAGGAGACCATTTCCGCATTAGCAAGTCATCCCTTAGAAAATATCCCTTTGACAAGCAGTCCACTTGCACCTCTGACCCTGCGCTGTCAATCAAGGCAGACAAATCGGCATCACATTTCTGCTCAGCAACCAACTGGTCACGTGACAACGACACCGGTTTAGTCTCAGACATTTCACCAACTTGTGATACAGACACTCCCTGTGCAACACAGGATCCAACATCCTGCTCCACAAGGAAACTCTCACTCAAGTCAATGTCATCATCAAACTTAGCTTGCTTTCTAGCCATAGCGCGAGTGACAGCACATGATGCAAAAACTTTTGGATGCTGCTCAGCAAGTTATCTGGACACTGCAACATAGGAACAGGCATCACTTCAGGAATAACCAAAACTTTCCCTCCAGCCAAATCGTTACCCAGAATCAATGACACTCCCTTTAGGGGAAAACATGGCTGTATCCCCACAGCCACTCAACCCGAAACCAGCTCAGACTCAAGGTTAACAGTATGCAATAGCACTCCCATACCAAACCCTACAACTGGGACACTAGAACCACCAGAGGATTCAGCTGAAAATGGTAGCACATCTTCCAAAATGAGGGACTGAGAGTCCGCAGTATCAGGCAAGATTGTCACCGGTACTTTACTGTCCCCATCGCCCATAGACACAAAATCTCCCATGACAAAGGGGGAAAAATCCGCCAAATCATCAGTCTCAGGCACCACAGGGATTTCATGTGCCTTCTGTGTTTTGACCAAAGCCACTGGCTTCGCTTTTTTCTTTTTAAGAATGGGACACGTTTTCAAAATGTGCCCTCTCTCCTTACAGTAGAAACACACTGGACTGTCCTTAGCCCCTGAATCACTGTCAGGTTTATCAGGTTTGACTTCCCACTTCTTTGAAGTGCTGCTATCAACTGGCACAGAAAAAGCTGTTATACTGCTACCAGCAACACCACCAAGATCAACTGGTCTCCCACTGAAACTAGAGAATCGTTCCCCAAAAATTGCCTTATGAGTGAGCACATATTAATCCGCCAATACAGCGGCCTTAGACACGTCTGAGACTTTCTGCTCATTAAGATATGTTGTCACTCTTTCAGGAAGACAGTTTTTAAAATCCTCCATTATCATCAAGGACTGGTCAAAATCTGTTACCCCCTGAAAGCACACCAGCGTTCAAACAGAGCCTCCTTCTCGCGAGCAAATTCCACATATGTTTGGTTATCATATTTTCTGAAACGTCGGAATTTTTTACTGTACGCTTCGGGAACCAACTCATACGCTCTGAGGACGGCAGCTTTTACAACTTCATAATGGGACGAGCATGGTAAGAAAGGTGGATGAACTTAGAGCCTGGATTGACACCTGGAAATATGATGTTGTGGCGATCAGTGAAACATGGTTGCAGGAGGGCTGTGATTGGAAACTAAATATTCCAGGATTTCGTTGCTTCAGGTGTGATAGAAATGGAGGGACCAGAGGTGGAGGTGTTGCATTGCTTGTCAGAGACGATTTTACAGCAGTGCTTTGGCAGGATAGATTAGAGGGCTCGTCTAGGGAGGCTATTTGGGTGGAACTGAGAAGTGGGAACGGTGTAGCAATACTTTTAGGGGTGTATTATAGACCGCCAAATGGGGAGCGAGAATTGGAAGAGCAAACATGTAAGGAGATAACAGATATTAGTATTAAGCACAAGGTAGTGAGTGTGGGAGATTTCAATTTTCCAAAAATAGACTGGGAAACACATTCTGTAAATTGGCTGGATGGTTTGGAGTTTGTAAAATGTGTGCAGGATAGTTTTTTGCAGCAGTACATGGAGGTATCGACCAGAGAAGGGACAGAGCTGGACCTCCTGTTAGGAAATGAGGCAGGTCAGGTGACGGAGGTATGCGTTGGTGAGCACTTCGGGACCAGTGATCACAATACCATTAGTTTCAATATAATTATGGAGAGAGTCAGAACTGGACCTAGGGTGGAGATTTTTGATTGGAGAAAGGCTAACTTTGAGGGAATGCATAAGGATTTAAAAGGAGTGAATTGGGACACTTTGTTTTATGGGAAGGATGTAGAAGAGAAATGGAGGACATTTAAAGCGGAAATTGTAAGAGTACAGAATCTTTATGTCCCTGTTAGATTGAAAGGAAATAGTAAAAATTGGAAAGAGCCATGGTTTTCAAGGGAAAATGGACACGTTTCGAAAAAAGAGAGATTTCTACAATAATTATATGAGGCATGGAGTAAATGTGGTGCTAGAGGAGTATAAAGAATGTAAAAAGAATCTAAAGAAAGAAATTAGGAAGGCTAAAAGAAGATATGAGGTTGCTTTGGCAAGAAAGGTGAAAGTAACTCCAAAGGGTTTGTACAGCTATATTAATAGCCAAAGGATAACGAGGGATAAAATTGGACCACTAGAGAGCCAGAATGGGCAGCTATCTGCAGAGCCAAAAGAGATGGGGGAGATATTGAACAATTTATTTTCTTTGGTATTCACCAAGGAGAAGGATATTGAACTCTGTGAGGTAAGGGGAAAAAGTAGAGTAGCTATGGAAACTATGAGATTCAGAGAGGAGGAAGTACTGACACTTTTGAAAAATATAAAAGTAGATAAGTCTCCAGGTCCTGACAGGATATTCGCTAGGACATTGAGGGAAGTTAGTGTAGAAATAGCAGGAGCTATGACAGAAATATTTCAAATGTCATTAGAAACGGGAATAGTGCCGGAGGTTTGGCGTACTCCGCATGTTTAAAAAGGATTCAAAGCATACACCTAGCAATTATAGACCTGTTAGTTTCACGTCAGTTGTGGGCAAATTAATGGAAAGGATACTTAGAGATAATATATATAAGCATCTGGATAAACAGGGTCTGATCAGGAACAGTCAACATGGATTTGTGCCTGGAAGGTCATGTTTGACCAACCTTCCTGAATTTTTTGAAGCAGTTACTAGGGAAATTGATGAGGGTAAAGCAGTGGATGTTGTCTATATGGATTTCAGTGAGGCCTTTGACAAGGTTCCCCATGGAAGGTTGGTTAAGAAGGTTCAATCTTTGGGTGTTAATGGCGGAATAGCAAGATGGATTCAACAGTGGCTGAATGGGAGATGTCAGAGAGTAATGGTGGATGGCTGTTTGTCAGGTTGGAAGCCGGTGACCAGTGGGGTGCCTCTGGGATCTGTGTTGGGTCCACTGTTGTTTGTCATGTACATCAATGATCTGGATAATGGGGTGGAAAATTGGATAAGTAAGTATGCAGATGATACTAAGATACGTGGTGTTGTGGATAATGAAGTCGATTTTCAAAGTCTACAGAGAGATTTGGGCCATTTGGAAAAGTGGGCTGAAAAGATGACAGATGGAGTTTAATGCTGATAAGTGTGAATTGCTTCATCCTGGCAGGACAAATCAAAATAGGACGTACATGGTAAATGGTAGGAATTGAGGAATGCTGTGGAACAGAGAGATCTAGGAATAACTGTGCATAGTTCCCTGAAGGTGGAATCGCATGTAGATAGGGTGGTAAAGAAAGCCTTTGGTGTGCTGGCCTTTATAAATCAGAGCATTGAATATAGGAGTAGGGAAGTAATGTTAAAATTGTACAAGGCATTGGTAAGACCAATTCTGGAGTATGGTGTACAATTTTGGTCGCCTAATTATAGGAAGGGTGTCAACAAAATAGAGAGAGTACAGAGGAGATTTACTAGAATGTTGCCTGGGTTCCAGCAACTATGTTACAGAGAAAGGTTGAACAAGTTAGGTCTTTATACTTTGGAGCGCAGAAGGTTAAGGGGGGACTTGATTGAGGTATTTAAAATGATGAAAGGGATAGACAGAGTTGACGTGGATAAGCTTTTCCCATTGAGGGTAGGGAAGATTCAAACAAGAGGGCATGGCATGAGAATTAAGGGACAGAAGTTTAGGGGTAACGTGAGGGGGAACTTCTTTACTCAGATGGCTGTGTGGAAATGAGCTTCCAGCAGAAGTGGTGGAGGCAGGATTGATTTTAACATTTAAAAGTAAAGTGGATAGGTATATGGACGGGAAGGGAATGGAGGGGTATGGTCTGAGTGCAGGTAGATGGGACTAGGGGAAAACAAATGGTCGGCACGGACTTGAAGGGCCGAGAGGGCCTGTTTCCGTGCTGTAATTGTTATATGGTTATATGGTTTTATTCCTGCTGACTTAGTTTTTGCCCATACAGTACGTAGTCCTTTAAGAGTCCTAAAATAAAAGTGGTTACGGGAAGAAACTCAACAAAATGTTTTGGAACACGTCAGTAACTTTACATTTAGACTGTGGCGGGCATCTGTATTGGCTATGGAAAATCTTGACTGCCCAGACAAAAATGAATGAATGGTTCGCTAAGAACGCTAACAGCAGGGACTTTTTGCCAGGTGACAAAATGTTAGTCTTGTTGCCAATTCCTGTGTCTAGTCTGCAGGCTCGTTATAGCGGGCCTTATCTGCTAGGATAGAAAATGGGAGAGTGAGATTACATAACTGCAACTCCTGATAGGAAGCGTAAAAATCAGCTTTGCCATGTAAACATGCTGAAACAATATCACGAGAAAAAGGCTGTGGGTTTTGAATCAGAGATGCTGTGTCCCACACTATCATCCAAGCCTGTTTTGACTGCGATGGTGCTGTCCCCTGACACTAATACTGAAGTGGGTGAGGCAGTTTTGTCTGTGACTATGACACATGGTAAACTGTCCAATTCTGAGTAGTTGAAAACACTTCCATTGCGTTTGTCTCACTTGACTGAAAGTCATCGGAGAGATCTTATTGCTTTGGTTGAGTCAAATGTCACTGTTTTCTGATGTGCCATCTAAAACTTCCATTCTAAAACATGAAATTGATGTGGCTGATACTAAGCCATTTAAGCAACACCCATATTGTATCAATCCAGGCAAGCGCAGCCGTATAAAGAGTCAGGTTGACTATATGCTGCAGCATGGCATTGCCGAGCCTAGCTCTAGTTCATGGAGCTCTCCTTGTCTGTTGGCTGCTAAGGCTAATGGTGACGACCGGTTCTGTACGGACTTTCGTAAGGTTAATAGCGTAACCAAAACCAATTGGTTTCCTCTCGCACGTATGGAGGATTGTGTGGATCGCGTCAGTAGTGCCTCTTTTGTTACAAAATTGGACATTAAAGGGATATTGGCAAGTCCCTCTAACTGAGCGTGCGAAAGAAATCTCTGCATTTGTTACACCTGATAATTTCCTTCAATATTCTGTTATGGCTTTTGGTATGCGTAATGCACTGGCAACTTTTCAACGGTTGGTTAATGTAGTGTTGTCCGCTCTGTCTTATTGGCAGGCATACCTTGATGATTTGGTTGTGTGATTTGGTGTGATGATTTGGTTCCAAGATTGACCATCAATCTTGGAAAATGTGAATTTGGCCAGGCCACGGTAATGTATCTTGGTAAAGTGGTGGACCGGGGTCAGGTTCGCACTCTCCAGGCAAAGATAGAGCGTATTGTCCCGTTTCCAGCTCCTACCTCCATCGTTATCTGGCAATGGTGGGGTACTAATGTCTCTGTGGTGTCTGCTCCTTTAACAGATCTGTTAAGTCCGAAAGTCGTTTTTGAGTGGTCCGATGTGTGTCAAACTGTTTTTGAACAGACAAAGAGCCTTTTCGTGTGCGCACCCGTGCTTTGATTTTGATTGGCATTTAAATTGGCAGTTGATGCTAGTGACAGTGGTGGAGTTCTTCTCCAAGATGGTTCGGATGGAGTGGAACATCGAGTTTCATACTTTTCTAAAAAGTTTAATCGCCTTCAGAAATGGTACTCTACCATCGAAAAAGATACGCTGGCCATGTTAATGGCTCTAGATCATGTTGAGGTCCATGTTGGTTCCTCGAATGTTCCCATCGTCGTATACTCAGATCACAATCCGCTTGTGTTCTTGGATAGGATGAGAAATAAAACCCGACGGTTAATGAGCTGGAGTTTACAGTTGCAGGGCTACAATCTGGAAGTCAGGCATGTCCGTGGCTGGGATAATGTCTTGGCTGACGCATTGTCGCGCCAGTGATATCTCAGTTACTAAAAATAGTTTCTGAAATTTGGTGGTGGTCTTTATTTTGTTTTTGGAAACATATTCAGTAAGTTAGGGTGGTGGTGTTATGCGCTCCCTCTGCTGGTGTTAATTGTGTACTAACCTGTTTCTCTGATTCCCATCAGTACCTCCTCCTGCTTGGCTAAGCCTGTACCTGATTGGTCTCATGGCCCAAGCTGCATCACGTGAGCCTGATGACAGAGCCGCAGCTTAAAAGACCATGTGACTGGCAGCCTCCCTCTGTCTCTCTCGACTCCCTCAGACTGCCGGCAGCATTCTGGTGTTGTGTTCAGTTTGTTTTGCTTGCATAGTGTTCTTTATGTAACTCTTCATTCTGTATTTACTTATCTTGCTTAGGAAGGAATGGGACTAGCTTTATTGTTTACGTGGCTTTGTTTTCAGGTTTATTTTCACACACAGGCAGGTTTAGAGTCTCTGGTCCGATGGTCCATTGAGTTGTCGACCAGGGCAACCCTTATCTTTTGTTTCCTAGCTTCCCTCCGACCCCTCTTTGTTTATTTGATCCAGGTTTAGTTCCTTTGTTAGTGAAAAATAAATGCTTTTTCCATTTGACCCTGGCGTTGTGTTATGTTATTGGCCTCTGAGGTATTTGATTTTGGCTGCCGTAACAATAATGTCGAATAAACACACTCACCATAGACAGAGCAGTAAACTCCTGAATTATTCAACAGCGCCTGCACTCGGCGCCATCTTGACGTCACCCTCCCGCTGCTTGCCATGAACCAGAAATGATGCACTCAGCGCTAAGATGCCGCTAACCGGAAAGTACTTAATCGGCGCTATCAACCAAGCGAAAATCACAGAATGAGCGCCAATTTTGAAAGTGAACACAGTCCTGATCTAATAAAATGTTTATTCACTTTATCCATCCGAAAACTGTTGCAAACAAGCCCTTTAAAAAGCCAGGCAATGGGGGAGAATACACCAAGCAAGCAAGCCGACAAAACACATCCGTTCGCTGAAAAGCACTTAAAAAAACTGCCAGGCAATGGGGGAAAAAAACACCCAGCAAGCAAGCCGACAAAACACATCCGTCCGCTGAAAAGCACTTTAAAAAAAGCCAAGCAATTGGGGATAAAACACTGAGCAAGCCGACAAAACACACCTGTCCGCTGAAAAGCACTTTGAGGAAGCCAAGCAGCTTGGGAAAAAACACTGAGCAAGCCGACAAAACACATCCGTCCGCTGAAAAGCACTTAAAAAGAAGCCAGACAATTGGGGAAAAAGCACTGAGCAAGCCAACAAAAAACATTCGTTTTGCTGAAAGCACTTAAAAAAAGCCAATTACGGCAAAACCACTCAGCAAGTGGACAAAAGACATTCTTTTTGCTGAAAGCACTTATGAAAAAACCAATTAGGGCAAAACCACTCAACAAGCCAACAAAATATATTTGGTTTGCAGAAAGCAGTTTAGAAAAAGCCAATTCGTGCAAAACCACTCAGCAAGCCAAAACAAGACATTCGTTTTGCTGAAAGAAATTTAAGAAAAGCCAATTAGGCCAAAACCACTTAGCAAGCCCACAAAACACATTTGCTGATAACCACATCCCGGGTACTCACCATGGAGTAGGCGTGCGTTCAGTGTTCTTCACAGCTCAGAAAGTTGTGACCCTCTGACTTCCTGGGTCTGTCAGAGACTGAGGCACAGTACCTCCCCCTGCCGCCAGCGGGGGCAGCAGAGATAATGGCGAATTCTTTAAAAATATTAATATCTCTCTGATTTTTCATCGATGGGAAAAATCCTCCAGTCCAGGTAGGCGGAGGGGGCTCTGAGCGAGGTAACTAAAAATGACGGCGTTAGGTGGCGGCATTCGCTCGGAAATCACAGCACAGCGAGCCAAAAGCAGTCACGATCAGACTTTTAGTAATATAGATAGATAGGAAAATGATCACCAATGCGTTCACTATTTCTAGACCCACCTGCTTGAGGACCCTGGGATGCAGACCATCCGGCCCAGGGGATTTATCATCTTTCAGTCCCATTAGCTTACCCAATACTATTTTTCGCCTAATGAACATTTCTTTCAGTTCCTCTACACCCTTAGATCCTCTGTCCTCCAATACATCTGAGAGATTGTTTGTGTCTTCCTCAGTGAAGACAGATCCAAAGTACCTGTTCAACTCTTCTGCCATTTCCTTGTTACCCATAATAATTTCACCCGTGTCTGCCTTCAAGGGATCCACATTTGACTTTGCTACTTTTTTTCCCTTAACATATCTAAATACACTTTTACTGTCCTGCGTTATTTTGCTGGCCAGCTTCCCCTCGTACTTTATCTTTTCAGCCCGTATTGCCCGTTTTATTTCCTTCTGTTGTCCGACGAAAGTTTCCAAATCCTCAATTAATAGACACTTATGTATACATAGATGATGTATACATTAATTTGTATGCATTTACTAATATGTTCACCCTCACAACTGCAGATAGGCGTGGAAGACATGAGCGAGAGAGGGGGGAGGGAGTGGAATAACAATTTTGGTTTACCAGGTGTGCGTCCGTATGTGCAGTGTTTCCAGGACATTGTAAATGTTGCCTGGTGTCTCATCAGGACAGCATTAGAGGGTCATTGTGTGGACCGGAATTAATTGGGAATCGCCGATGATATTTACATGGCATGATACAGCCAAGGTTAGCATTTTCGTGAGTAAAGTGGGAGTGTGGTAGGTTTTCCGAGCAATATTGGGGCATGGGTAAAGCACTCCGCAGACTGAGCGTCTTGGCAGTGTGTATATATCATGATCTTATCATGATAAGATGAGAGGTCATATTCAGCTTCTGAGTACTTATGTAGTTGCACCAAGACGTCTTCAGTCTTCATATAGGGTTAAAGGAAGGGTTACTGAATTTATTATGGGGAACAAGGAAATGGCAGACAGGTTGAACAGGTACTATGGATCTGCCTTCATGAAGGAAGACACAAACAATCTCCCCGACGTAATACTGGCCAGAGGATCTACGCTGGCAGAGGAACTGAAGGAAATTTACATTAGGCAGGAAATTGTGTTGGCTAAACTGATGGGACTGAAGACTGATAAATCCCCAGGGCCTGCAGGTCTGTATCCCAGGGTACTAAAGGATGTGGCTCTAGAAATTGTGGACGCATTGGTGATCATTTTCCAATGTTCTATAGATTTAGGATCAGTTCCTGTGGACTGGAGGGTAGCTAATGTCATCCCACTTTTTAAGGAAGGTGGGAGAGAGGGAATTATAGACCAGTTAGCCTGACATTGGCGGTGGGGAAGATGCTGGTGCCAATTATAAATATTAAATAGTGGCACATTTGGATAGCAGTAACAGGATCGTTCTGAGTCAGCATGGATTTACGAAGGGGAAATCATGATTTACTAATCTTCCCGAATTTTTCGAGGGTGTAACTGGGAAAACGGACAAGGGAGAGCTAGTGGATGTAGTGTACCTGGATTTAGAGAAAGCAGTTGATAAAGTCCCACATAGGGGAATAATGGGCAACATTAGAGCACACGGTATTGGGGGTAGCCAGACAAGAAACAAAGAGTAGGGTTTATCGGCTCCCTTTCAGAATGGCAGGCAGTGACTAGTGGGGTTCCGCAAGGCTCGGTGCCGGGACCGAAGCTATTTACAATATATATTAATGATTTAGATGAAGGGATTGAAGTAACATTAGCAAATTTGCAGATGACACAAAGCTGGGTGGCAGTGTGAACTGTGACGAGGATGCTATGAGGATGCAGGGTGACTTGGACAGGTTTGGTGAGTGGGCAGATGCATGGTAGATCCATGGCAGATGCAGTTTAATATGATTTAATGTGAGGTTATTCATTTTGGTGGCAAAAACAGAAAGCCAGATTATTATCTAAATGGTGTCAAGATGGGAAAAGGGGAGTACAACGGGAATGGGGGTCCTTCTTCATCAGTCACTGAAAGTAAGCATGCAGGTACGGTAGGCAGTGAATACAAAGGTCCTTCTGCAGTTGTACACGGCCCTAGTGAGACCACATCTGGTGTATTTTGTGCAGTTTTAGTCTCCAAATTTGAGGAAGGACATTTTTGCTATTAAGGGAGTGCAGCATAGGTTCACAAAATTAATTCCCGGGAAGGCGGGACTGTCATATGTTGTTTAAAGTGGAGTGGCTGGCTTGTATACTCTGGTATTTAGAAGGATGAGAGCGGACCTTATTGAAACTTATAAGATCATTTAGGGATTTGACATGCTAGAGGCAGGAAACATTTACGCTATATTGGGGGTGGTCCAGAACCAGGGGCCACAGTTCAAGAATAAGGGGTAAGCAATATAGAGCGGGAACGTGGAAAAGCTTTTCCACCCAGAGAGTTGTAAATCAGTGGAATTCTCGGCAGAGGAGGCCAATTCTCTGGATGCTTTCACGAGAATATTGGATAGAGCTCTTAAAGATAGTTGAGTCAAGGATATGGTGAAAAGTCAGGAACGGGGTACTGATTGTGGATGATCAGCCATGATCACAGTGAATGGCGGTGCTGGCTTGAAAGGCCGAATGGCCGACTCCTGCATCATCTATTGTCTATTGTACATTGACATTTCACTTGTGTTCACAGACAATGCATCAGTGCATATGGTTATTCCTGACAAGAGCATCCTTCGGCCTTGGGATTGCCGAATGAAGAGGTTTGGAAAAAATCAACCAAACAATGAGGTGAGGAGGTGGGTCCGATGTTGCTTGAAACAATGTTTCCATTAGTGCATACATGCCGTTCGCAATTTCCATCCTGCAGCGTGGGAGGATTTTAACCACACAAAGTATTCAAAAGAGACCATACAGTCGATTTGTTTCAGGGTAACGTGGATAATAGGATCTGATAATTCAGTAGGGCCGGTCAGGGCGGGAACATGCGAATCTGACATCAGCTAGATCGTCAGTCAATGCATGAGAGTGTGTTGAGGGTATCCGGAAGAGTACGATACCGAACACACTGTCACTGGTTTCACACCATGCAGAACAGCGGCACCAGAGCACACAAATCAGATGAGATCAGACTTAGCGGAGAGATCAGACAGACCATCCTGGAGAGTGTAAAGTAGATTCACGGATACCGTTAGATCTTCACTACTTTATTAATCACACATTATTGCCCTAGCTGTACATGGTCTGTCACGATCACCAGGGAGAGAGCTGGGGGCGTGTAGGTTACAATTATACTAACTGGTGGGGGAGTGGTTAGCATGGACAACGTTACTATCAATTAAAGGTGTACACACATATCATCTACATCTTTCCTCTACAAAACAAACAGTGAGTGACAGGGCGACCACGTCTCATGCGCTAGGGTAAATGCAAACAGTAAGGCACGGGGATAGAGAATCACACGTATTCGCCGTAACGGACCGACGGCCTGACCAGGCGACCAGACCGAGTCTGAACCTCGCCATCACCTCCTTCCCCGACAAGAACAAGCGGGGACGACGCTGGGGCATGGTGGGGGCTATGGACAGGAGAAGCCCTGGGCGATGAGGGCATCGGGGGGGGGGGGGGACGGCGAAGAGAGGGTGAGGAAGCCGGAGAAAGCGGGACCGCAGCCGGGAGACGGACAGGAGAAGGACGAGGGGGGACCCCAGAGGAACGGGTAAGGCACTAGGCCGCGGACGTGGCAGCTGGGGGGCATACGGAGCCGCCGGGGGAGGGAGAGGCTCGTTCACGAGCCGGAGATGCTGGCAGGACGGGCGGAACACCTTGCCGTCGTGGTTGACAAGGTACGAACGAGGGGAGCTGGCAGAACCGACGACCACGGCCAGCTTGGAGCGGCCAGAAATGGACTTCATATGGACGACCTGGCCGGGAAGGACACGGCAGGACCTGTCATGGGAACGCTTCTGAATAGACTGGATAGACTCGGTTTATACTCTCTGGAATTTAGGAGATTGAGAGGGGATCTTATAGAAACTTACAAAATTCTTAAGGGGTTGGACAGGCTAGATGCAGGAAGATTGTTCCCGATGTTGGGGAAGTCCAGGACAAGGGGTCACAGCTTAAGGATAAGGGGGAAATCCTTTAAGACCGAGATGAGAAAGACTTGTTTCACACAGAGAGTGGTGAGTCTCTGGAACTCTCTGCCACAGAGGGTAGTTGAGGCCAGTTCATTGGCTATATTTAAGAATGAGTTGGATGTGGCCCTTGTGGCTAAGGGGATCAGAGGGTATGGAGAGAAGGCAGGTACGGGATACTGAGTTGGATGATCAGCCATGATCATATTGAATGGCGGTGCAGGCTCGAAGGGCTGAATGGCCTACTCCTGCACCTAATTTCTATGTTTCTATGTTTCTATGAATACCGTGTTTCTGGGCAATGCGTTTCCGTACCAAGGCAGGTTTAAGGACAGAGGGAGACAGGGACTGTAGAGACACTGGGACTGTGGGCCGCGTGACTCGGGATATGAGGCGCTGAGCCGGGGAGCCCAGGGCATGGTTGCGGGAGATGTTGCGGAGATTCAGCAGGGCCAGGTAGATGTCGGAGCGGGATAGGCGGCAACGTTCCAACAATCCTTTGGCACTGCGGACCGCACGCTCGGCCACTCCGTTGCTCTGCGGGTATCTTCAATCATTCGGCAAAAGCAGGAACTCGGCACTGGTGAACTGGCTGCCATTGTCCGACTGCAGGCTGACCAGGGACCCGAAGGTGGCAAAGTGGCAAACGCAACTTCTCGATGACCGCGGAGGAAGAGAGGTAGTGTAGCTGGTCAACTTCAAACCAGCTGGAGTAAGAGTCGACAAGCACCAGGAAGTGCTTTCCGTGCCACTCAAAGATGTCGATTGCCAGCGCAGACCAGGGCAGGTTAGCAGCTGGCTGCTGCAGGAGCGGCTGCCGCTGTTGCTGTGGAGCGAGGCTGTTACAGGTAGGGCACGCGGAGACCCTATCCCAGAAGTAGCGAGGCATGTCAGGCCAGAAGAACTGGCTTTGAGCGATGGAAAGGGCCGCTTCGGCCCCGGGATGGCCACGATGAGCGGTTTCGAAGTATTGTTCTCGTAGTGCTGCGGGCACCACCACCTTGTGCCCCTTCACAATCACACCATCACACAGCACCAGCTCGTCACGAACCAAGAAGTAAGACACCGCTGCGGCCGGCAGGGAAGGACCGCGGTCTGGCCAACCCTGCTTGATGATCGCGGCCAGCTGCTGTAGCAAAGCGTCTGCTGCCGTGTGCTTGGCCAGGGACTTCAACTGTCTGGAGGGCACGAAATTGACGTTCAGGACTATCAGATCGGACGCCTCGTACGGATGTCGGGCTGTGGATGAGAGAGGCGCCCGAGACAGCGTGTCAGCAACAAACATGTCCTTGCCCTTGCGATAAACCACTGTGAAAGTGAAGCGTTGTAGCTGGTGCATCATGCGCTGGAGCCGGGAGGAGGCCACATGTATCGGCTTGTTGAGGATGGTGACCAGAGGCTGGTGGTCCGTTTTTCGACAGGATATAGTCCTTGAATTTAGAGCAGGCAAAGACAACAGCCAGCCGCTCCTTTTCAATCTGGGCATAGCGTTGTTCAGCAGTCATCATTGTGCGGGATGTGTAGGACACAGGCAGTTGCATCCCATCATGGATCTGCAGGCAGGCGGCCCCGAGGCCAAACTTAGATGCATCACATGTGAGAAATATGGGGCGCTGGAGGTCGAAGTACTTCAGCGTTGGCATGCTGATCAGGTTGGATTTGAGGGTGTCAAATGCTTTCTGGTGTTGCAGGAACCAGGCCCAGGCAGTGTCCTTTTCACCAGATCCCTCAGAGGGGCGCTCAGTTCACTCAGGTCGGGGATGAACTTCCCCAAGTAGTTGACCATGCCCAGGAAGCGCTGTAGGCCAGGCACGTCAGCAGGTGCAGGCATCCCAGATATTGCGGCCGTCTTCTGCGGGTCGGGCTTCAGCCCCGATGCAGTGAAGACATGCCCCACGTAGGTGACCTCAGGAACCCGGAATCGGCACTTCTTCAGGTTGAGCTTCAGGTTGACTTCTCCGGCCCGCTGCAGCACCTGGCGAAGGTGGTGGTCATGCTCAGCGACATTCTTCCCATAGACCAGGATGTCGTCGACAATGATGGCACACGGAAGCCCAGCAAACAGTTGTTCCATGGTCCTTTGGAACACCTCGCTGGCAGAGTTGATCACAAACGGCATGCGGAGGAAGCGATACCTGTCGTCAGGTACAAGGATCGCTCGTCTAGAGGTATCTGCCAGAACAAACTCATGGCATCGAGAACCGAAAACACGGTGGCAGGGCCGACCTGTGCAGCAACATCCTCCACCATCCGCATGGGATAATGCGGGCGCCTGATGGCCAAGTTCAAGTCCTTAGGGTTGATGCAGATCCGTACTTCACTCTTGTCTTTCTTCGCAGCGACAACCATAGTAGAGACCACTGGGTGGAGGACGTTACTGGCTTCAGGATGCCCGTGACCACCATCTCGCTGCCCCTCATGGCGAAGGATACACGGTGCAGAGGATGGATAACCGGCGTGATGTCAGGATTGACAGCGTTGATGCAGTCTGGAGCCCGCAGGGGGGCTTGCCCTCTGTCGCCGAGGAGCATTGTACTGGCGACCAGCGAAACTGGCTGCATGGACCACTGGGTCAGGTACAGCGGAGGAGAGAGCCTCAGCTAAACGAGAGGCATGCAGCGCCACATTGAATGTCAGATCAGGCTTATGTAGCAGCTCAGAGCGCAGTTTATCATCCCGTAGACCAAAGACCAAGATGTCACGGATCAAAGTCTCAGGTATAGGACATACAGGTCACATCGGCGAGCCAGTCGGTGCAGCGCGGCCACAAAATTGTCAATAGATTCCCCAGGGTTTTGGCGTCGGGAGAACAGTTTGAAACGCTCTAAGATGTGGTCAGTGGGAAGGTCACACATCGCCGTAAATTTAGCAATCAGACATACCTGGTCCTGAACACTCTCGCCTGGTCCGTAGATGAATGACTCCGATTGCTCAAGCGCCTCGGGACCAGCCAGGTTCAGCAGAAGGGAGGCTTTGACCGCGGGAGCCACAGCAGGGTGAGCGATTGTAACATAATGCTCAAAGTCCCGTCGGAACACACTCCAGCGATGAGTGATGTCTGCATCAAAGACCAGGACGTCAGGCTTACGACAGGCAGAAGCCATCACGGCACAGGGAGGGGGTACTGGGACTAAGAAAATAAAACTCGATAAACTGGAGACGCAGGAAGGAGAACTTCTGATGCCATGTAAAGTAGATCCTAGGATACCGTTAGATCTTCACTAATTTATTAATCACACATTATTGCCCTAGCTGTCACAATCACCAGAGAGAGAGAGTTAGGGGCGTGGAGGTTACAATTATACTAACTGGTGGGGGAGTGGTTAGCATGGACATCGTTACTATCAATTAAAGGTGTACACACATATCATCTACAGAGAGTATGTTTAAGGAGGAACTGCAGATGCAGGAAAATCGAAGGTAGACAAAAATGCTGTGGAAACTCTGCGATTGAGGCAACATCTCTGACTGAAAGAAATAGGCAACGTTTTGGGTCTATTCCTTCTTCAGACTGATGTGAGGGTGGGATGGGGGTGGGGGCGGGAAGAAGAAAGATCAATGTTCATACCGCAAGGGTGTAAACTGCCTAAGCGAAATATGAGGTGCTGCTCCTCCAATGTGCAGTGGGCCCCACTCTGGCCATGGAGGAGGCCTGGGACAGAAAAGTCGGATTCGGAATGGGAGGGGTAGTTGAAGTGTTGAGTACAGGGAGATCAGGTTGGTTATTGCGAACCGAGCAGAGGTGTTGGGCGAAGTGATTGTCAAGCCTACGCTTGGTCTCACCGATGCAGAGCAGCTGACATAAAGAGCAGTGGATGCAATAGATGAGGTTGGAGGAGGTGGGCCATGCAGCACCTCTGCCGCACCTGGAAAGACTGCTTGTCCTTGAATGGAGTCAAGGGGGGGAAGGTAAAGCGACAAGTGCAGCATTTCCTGCGGTTGCAAGGGAAAGTGCCAGGATAAGGGGTGGTTTGGGTGGGAAGGAACGAATTGACCAGGGAGTTATGGAGGAGGCGGTCTCTGCAGGGGAGGTGATGGCAAGGTGTGGCCAGTGGTGGGATTCCGTTGGAGGTGGCGAAAATGTTGGAGGATTATTTGTTGTATGTCACAGCTGGCAGCGTGGAAGGTGAGGACAATGGGGACTCTGCCCTTGTTACGCGTGAGGGAATGGGGAGTGAGAGCAGAGTTAAGGGGTATAAAAGAGACCCTGGTGAGAGCCTCATCTAGAGTAGAAGAGGGGAACCCCGTTACCAGAAGAATGAGCAGATCCCCGATGCCCTGGTGTGGAACACCTCATCCTGGGTGCAGATGCAGACCGAGGACTTGGGAGTAGGGGATGCAGCCATTACAGGAAGCACTGTGGGAAGAAGTGTAGTCAAGATAGCCATGGGAGTCAGTGGGTTTATAGTCGATGTCGGTCAGTAGTCTATCAACTGTGATGGAGATAGTTAGGTCTAAAAATGGTAGGGAAATGACGGAATTTGTCCAGGTGCATTTGAGTGCCAGATAGAAGTCAGTGGTGAAATGGATGAAGTCACTGAGTTGTGTGTGGGTGCAGATGGTAGCACCAATACAGACATCGATGTAGCTGAGGTAGAGTTTGGGGATAGGGCCCTGGTACACCTCAAACAAAGATTGTAGACGTACATTATAAAGAGACAGGCATAGCTTGGGCCCATATCTTGAATAGTGTGGTCAAGTGGCACAGGACAGTGTGAACAGGATACAAAGGAAAGTAGAATGAGATAGCTTTGGACAGTTGGATGAAAAAATCCATGATAGCGAGGTAAAACACACTCAGATTGAGAACAAAGAACAACACACACGTTATTGGAGTGCTAACAAGAAATAGATCAAAGCTGCTGTTGGCCAGTTCCTGTGTCCACAGAGATGAGAATTGGCCGAGACGTGCTAACAGCAGAGATTTTCTCAGAAGTGCTGAGAGGACACAGCAGCTTCGAAAAATCTACAGATTTTGTGAGGGTGAATTTGCCAGTATGTGTCGAGAATATATACTCCATGTTTGTGGCAGACCAGAGGTGGAAGTCACAAGGCCATTGAAAAGAAAGTGAATTATTCTATGATGTTGCGTATTGCATTCACTATTATTTTAAGACCGTCTCAGGCCTGTGGTTAAAGGGGCCGTTTTTATCCACTCGCTTCTGCCACTTGCATTCACGGGCGTGGTTTTGCATTTTCTTGTACAATGTTAAGTTTTCATGTCAGTTTATTGTCACATGTACCAATTAAGGGTCAGTGAAATTTGAGTTACCAGACAGCCATACTACGTGAAAGGCAACATTACACACAATCAAATAAAAGTTTACATAAACATCCACCACAGTGGACTCCACATTCCTCACTGTGATGGAAGGCAATAACGTTCAAATTTCTTCCTATTTGTTCTTCCGCAGTCGGGGCAGTCGAACCAACCGCAATTGGCGTGATCAACACTCTCGCAGCCGACGATCAAAGCCCCCGGCGGGCTGTTAGAAACTCCCATGTCGGGGCAGTTGAAACTATTCGCGGCTTGGAGCTCTCCGTCGGCCTCTTCTTACCAGAGAAAGCGGACTTCACGATGTTAAAGAACACAGGCCCAGCGGTTGGAACTTTGATCCCTGGCAAAGGGATAGCAAGCTCTGCGATCGCAAACTCCCGCGGTTTGCAGCGCCCGTCGATCTCCAAGAAAGGCTGCCAACTTCACGAGGATAGACAGTAGTGGGGACCGAGATACAATACGGAAAAAAATCGCATCACCGTCGAGGTAAGATATTGAAACTAAGTCCCCCCCCCCCTCCACCCCCCCCCCCCCACACACACACACACATCCCACCTAAAATAACCAAGGAATGCTAAAACATACTTCATATCTAGAATGTTACTAGAATGTTGCCAGGGTTCCAGCAACTATGTTACAGAGAAAGGTTGAACAAGTTAGGTCTTTATTCTTTGGAGCGCAGAAGGTTAAGGGGGGACCTGATTGAGGTCTTTAAAATGATGAAAGGGATAGACAGAGTTGACGTGGATAAGCTTTTCCGGGTAGGAAGATTCAAACAAGAGGGCATGACATGAGAATTAAGGGACAGAAGTTTAGGGGTAACGTGAGGGGGAACTTCTTTACTCAGAGGGTGGTGGTTCTGTGGAATGAGCTTCCAGCAGAAGTAGTGGAGGCAGGATCGATTTTAACATTTAAAAGTAAAGTGGATAGGTATATGGACGTGAAGGGAATGGAGGGGTATGGTCTGAGTGCAGGTAGATGGGACTAGGGGAAAACAAATGGTCGGCACGGACTGGAAGGGCCGAGAGGCCCTGTTTCTGTGCTGTAATTGTTATATGGTTATATGGTTAATATCTCTTATCAAAAATAACAATATTCGTCACATGCCAAATCTAATTTTAGTTCAGTTTCATGTATTGTCACGTGTACCGAGGTACAGTGAAAACCTTTTGTTGCCTGCTATCCCGTCAGCAGAAAGAGAACACATGATTACAATCAGCCAGTTACTGTCTATTGATATATGATAAGACAATTAAAATAAAAGAAGATAACTATAAGATCATAACATAATATATGATACATGATGAGATAAATCTCTTTGAAGTTCTCAGAAAGTAGATTTTCTGGTGCGCCTGTACATCGGGGAACTGAACTGGGTATCTGAGAAGTTATCACCCAGTAATTGACAATAGGCAATAGGTGCAGGAGTAGGCCATTCGGCCCTGCGAGCCAGCACTACCATTCAATGTGATCATGGCTGATCATTCACAATCAGTAACCCGCTCCTGCCTTCTCCCCATATCCCTTCACTCCACTATCTTTAAGAACTCTGTCTTGCTCTCTCTTGAAAGCATCCAGCGAGCCAGCCTCAACCGCTCTCTGAGGCAGAGAAGTCCATGGACTCACACTCTCTGCGTGAAAAGGTTTTTCCTCATCTCTGTTCTAAATGGCTTACTGCTTATTCTCAAACTGTGGGAACATTGTTCCTGCCTCTAGCGAGTTCAAACCCTTAATCTATATTAATAAAACTAATATCTTGACCACTTTAGGACTTTCTGTTTCGTGATTTCCGAAAGAACACCGCCTTTCACCAGAAATCCTCCGGTCCAGTCCACCAGAAGTCCCCGTCTGCCGGACTGGACCGGAGGATTTCTCCCATCGATGAAAAATCAGAGAGTTATTAATGTTCTAAAAAATGTCGCCATTCTCTCTGCTGCCCCCGCTGGCGGCAGGGAGAGGGACTATAAAGCCCTAAAGTGCCGTGCCTCGCTCAGTCTCTGCGAGACGGAGGAAGTGCTAGGGTCACAGCTCTCTGATCTGCAAATGACACTGAACGCATGTCTATTCGACAGTGAGTCCCCTTGATGTGGTTATAAAGTGTCTGCCAAATTGCCTTGGCTTTTAAACTGTGTTCAGAAAATGGATTGGTTGTAAAGTGTTTGCCAAATTGCCTTGGCTTTCAAAAAGTTTTCAGAAAATTGATTGGTTGTAAAGTGTTTGGCAAATTGCCGTGGCTTTTAAAAAGTTTTCAGAAAATGGATTGGTCATAATATATGTTTGCCAAATAGCCTTGCTTTTAAAAAGTTTTCAGACAATGGATTGCTGGTAAAGTGTTTGCCAAATTGCCTTGGCTTTCAAAACAGACGTCTTGGTGTTGAAAATCTTTGCAACAGTTTTCGGATAGATAAAGCGTAAATAAACAATTTATTAGATCAGGACTGTGTTTAATTGCAAAATTGGTGCTCATTCCGTGACTTCCGCTTAGTGGAAGATGGCGCCGATGACGTCATTTCCGGTTAGAGGCAAGATAGCGCCGACTACAGAATAATTCAAGAGAGCTTATTGCTCTGTCTGTGGTGAGTGTGTTTGTTGGACGTTATTTAAAGCACGTTTTTGCTTCAGCAGCAGCAGCTGCCTCTACAGGAAGCTTTAACCGTTTGAATCATTCGGTTTACACACTGTATGTTTACCACGTTCTGAAGTTACTTGGTATTTTAGTATTGGTTGTGAGTGTGTGTGTGTGTGTGTGTGTGTGTGAGAGAGAGAAAGAGTCTGTGTGTGAGAGAGAGAGGCTGTGTGTGTATGTGAGAGAGTTTGTGTGTGTGAGAGAGTCTGTGTGTGTTTGAGAAACTGTGCATGTGAGAGAGGGTCTGTGTGTGTGTGTGTGTATGTATGCGAGAGTCAGTGTGTGTGTGTATGTGTCTGAGAGTCTGTGTGTGTGTGTGTGTGAATATTTGTGTGAGGGTCTTTGTGTGTCTGACAGTCTGTATGTGTGTTGTGTGTGTATGTATGCGAGAGTCTGTGTGTGTGTATGTGTCTGAGAGTCTGTGTGTGAATATTTGTGTGAGGGTCTTTGTGTGTCTGACAGTCTGTATGTGTGTTGTGTGTGTGTGTGTGTGTATGTATGCGAGAGTCTGTGTGTGTGTATGTGTCTGAGAGTCTGTGTGTATGTGTCTGAGAGTCTGTGTGTGTGTGAATATTTGTGTGAGGGTCTTTGTGTGTGACAGTCTGTGTGTGTGTTGTGTGTGTGTGTGTGAGTCTGTGTGAGAGTCTGTGTGTGTGTGTGAGAGAGTTTGTGTGTGTGTGTGTGTGTGTGTGTGTGTGTGTGTGTGTGTGTGTGTGTGTGTGTGCACGCGCATGCCTGTGTGTGTGTGTGTGTGTGAGTGTCTGTGTGTGTGCGAGTGTCTGTGTGAGGTGGAGGGTGTGTGTGATCAACATATAACAAATAGTGGAAATTATATACTATTTCGTAGTTCAGACAGTATTCGTTATGTTTAATAGCCCGATGGCTGTCAGGAAGAAGCTGCTCCTCAATGTGGATGTTACAGTTTTCAGATTACAAAAGTTGGATGTGACTCCAAAAGTCGGGCATAAGTCCCCAAGCCGTGATTCTGTCTGTCAGTCCAGAGGCCATGAGTGAGTCAGTCACTCCAGAGACCATGAGTTGGTCCCAAGGCAGTGAGTGAGTCCAGAGGCCATGAGTAGTTCGCTGACCGCCCCCCCTCCCCCACACTGACAACCCCCACCTCAAGACGCTGCCCTCTGCCTGGCTATAGGATGCGCCCACTCCTGAATCCGCCTCCATCCCCGCTGCAGGACACCCCACTCCCTCATCAGCTCACGAGAACTCCTACCTGAAGCCGTCCCCCTCCCTCGGCTGCAAGACGGTTGCCACCCCCAACCCACCCCGACAGCCCCTGCGTCAAAAAATATTTTGCACAAATTCTTCAGTGAGTCCAGAGGATTGAGAATTACAACAAAACAATGGAATTATTTAAGTTGCCACCGCCAAGAAATGCAAGGATGCACCTTGATGTTGACAATCCAGAATTGCTGCAGGAATTGCAATATGATAGAAATGAACAACAGCGATTTGTTGAGGAGAATGGGTCTCTGCTGAATTCTGAGCAGAGAGCAGTGTATGCAGTCAATTTAACAGAAGGTGAAGACATTCCCCTTCAGCAGACCCAATTCCCCATTCAATCAAGTTTTGCTATGACGATCCATAAAGCACAAGGACAAATAATGCAGAAGGTGTTGATCTACCTCGACAAACCGCTAGTTCAGCATGGAAAACTATATGTGTCCCTTAGCCGAGGAAAGATGAAGGGAAATGTCAAAGTTTTCCTGAAGGATAGAACATCGACCAAGAATGTTGTAATTAAAAGTGTGCTTCGTTGAATGATGACTTCTGAGATAAATACTCAGATTTTCTTTGTTAAAATTTGACTGCTGAATCTCTCTATATTTAACCATATAACAACCATATAACAATTACAGCACGGAAACAGGCCCTCTCGGCCCTTCCAGTCCGCGCCGACCATTTGTTTTCCCCTAGTCCCATGCTTCCAATCATGCTTCCTATGTATTGTTGTGGCTGCAACTACCCAGGGAAGTGGCAGTATTTCACCGTGGCCCTGACTTGGGTCTTATAGATGATGAAAAGATTTGATTTGTCTCACAACAGGATACTCAGCATCTGATTAGTTATTGCCTCTACAATATTTATAAGGATGTTCCAGACACATTTCTGGACAGTGGTGGCCCTCAGTATGTTAACAGTGGGAAGCCAGTCAATGATGATGCTATTGAATTATCAATGGTAACTGTTAGACTCTCCTGTATGGAAACGGTCATTGTCTGCTCCTTCTGTGGCGCACATGGTGTTTGTCAGTCAGATGCCAACTGAATGCCAAATGTAATAACTTTCACCTCAACTCTGGAATTCAGCTCTTTAACTTATATTTGGTAAGGTTCGGCAACTAAAAGTAGGCATCCAAAACCATGGTGTTGGCTAATTGATAATACTATAAGCAACGCTGTCCAAAATTGTCTCTTTTTATCAACAGCAAAGAGAAATAAGGACGCAGTGAGCAGCAACAAGAGACATAACAGGAAATAACTTAATAATTCTCATGATTAAATTTTAAATTGTTTTTATATTTTAAGAGATTGACATTTTAAACTTTAATAAATCCATTTTCCACTTTTCATGCCTGCGTGTTCTTCATCACAATGGGAACCTAATGGGCAGGAATGGCTGATCATTGGGAGAGCCACTTAGAGTGCATGGGGGGAGGTTGTGCGGAGATAGACTAAATGCGTGGGGGGAGGGGAATGGCAAGGAGCAGAGTTGGGGGGGGTGAAGGGAGGAGAGGTGACTGAGTGAACTGCCAGCGCATCAGGCGTGAGTGACTGCACTACCAGCCCACTGGCCGTCAGTAAGTGAACTGCCAGCCTACCAGCTGCCAGTGACTGAAATACCAGCCCACCAGCCGTGAGTGACTTCACTGCCAGCCCGCCAGCCATAAGTGACTGAACTGCCAGCTCAATAAACCATTCAAGCCACCCTCTCCCCCTTCTCTATCACAGAGACTGTCACCTGTTTTGGGCAGAATTTCTGGCAGTTTCTCAGCTGCCAGTCTGCCAGGTCTGAGTGACTGTACTGCCAGGCCTCGATGACTGAGCTGCCTGGCCTCATTGACTGAGCTGCCAGCCCAAGAATCTATTCGGCCCACAATGTCCATTCCAACCCCACTGAAAACTAGTCCCTTCGGCCCACAACACCCATACTAGCACGACAGAAAGTCTCCCCCTCCCGCTGGCCAGCAATATTGGAATTGGTGGAGAGGTAGAATATTGCGTTGGGTGACCAGCCCTCCCGTGTGATGCTGGGACCCAACGGGCCATCTTATATGTTTCAATAAGATCCCCTCTCATCCTTCTAAATTCCAGAGAATACAAGCCCTATCGCACCATTATATCACCATATCACAGTCCCGCCATCCCGGTATTTAACCTGGTGAACCTACGCTGCACTCACTCAATATCACGAATGTCCTTCTTCAAATAGGGAGACCAAACCTGCACCCAATACTACAGGTGTGGTCTCACTAGGGCCCTGTACATCTGCAGTTTGACCTCTTTGCTCCTGTACTCAGCTTATCTTGTTATGAAGGACGTTTGCTTTTTTCACTGCCTGCATATTTTCATTGACTGATGAATAAGGACCCCCCAGATCCCGTTGTATTTCTCATTTTCCCAACGTGACTCCACTTAGATAATAATCTCCCTTCCTCTTTTTGCCACCAAAGTGGATAACCTCACACTTATTCACATTAAACAGCATCTGCCATGCATCTGCTCACTCACAAAACCTGTCCATGTTACCCTGCATCCTCATAGCATCCTTTTCACAGTTCAGACCGTCACCCCGCGATGTGTAATCTGCGCATTTGCTGATGTTACTCTTAATCCCTTCGTTTAAATTATAAATTAACATTGTAAATAGCTGCCGTCCCAGCACCGAGCCTTGCGATACCCCCAGTGATGGAAATGGGGGGGGGAGGAGTCCGCAGGCGGACGGTGTTCCCTTAGTTTTCAGTTTCCATTTTCCATCTTGTGCGTGAATTCACAGCTTTATCGTGCGCTACTTAATCCAAGGGCGGGCGAGCGAACGAACGGACAGACGGACGAAAGCAACGATCACAGTGGAATATATGACATTTCGGGTCGAGACTCTTCTTCAGACTGAGTCAGCGGAAAGCGGAACAAGATATATAGACGGTACTAAGGACAAATGAATGGAAGTAATGCCTATACCTCCCGTTTCCCTTCCACTTGACTGTCAGTCTGCAGAAGGGTCTCGATCCGAAATGTCACCTATTCCGTTATATGATCGTTGCTTTCGTCCGTCTGTCCGCGCGTTCGCTCGCTCTTGGTGCCGGCGCTACCCCCTTCAAACTCCACCAAACAAACACACACACAGCATGTCCGGCAGATCGGTGCGGGCCTAGACGAGGAGCAGGGCGAAGGATGACATCAAACGGGTCATGGCAGCTATCGAAAAAGTACGCAAAATATTAAGGCGGAAATTTAAAACAATCACCCGAAGGAAATAGATGTTTAACAAAAAAAGGGGCCCGGCGGTCGCTCCGGTTCCGTGTCGAAGGGAAGGGGGGGGGGGGGGGGGGGGGTCAGAGCCGGCATTAAGCCTAAGGGAGGCCCGAACTAGAGTAATCTACTCTCGGCTCAGGTACATTTACCCCGGGTGGAGGGTGGGGGGGGGGGGGGGGGGGGGGGGGGGGGGGGGGGGGGGGGGTGGAGGTGGAAGAAAGCGATAGACGGGTTGGGAGGTGTGAGGGGGAATGGAGAAGGAGAGGTGGGTCGTTACCTCTTGGGCCCGGGGCAGCGCTCTCGCCCCTCCAGTCGCAGTGCTTCATGCACACCGCGGCTCCACCCCTCCCTCTCCCAGTGGGGACGCGGTGAACAATAGGGGGCCCGGCCGGGCGGAGCAACGTTTACAGACCTCGGCCTCAGCTCACACCCGTCCGCCCTCTCCCTCCCTTCTCTTCTTCCCGTCCCCCCTTCCCTTCCCTTGTTCGTTCGCACCCTTCTCTCCTTACTCTCTCTCTCTTTCCCCTACTCTCCTTCCCTCCATCCCTTCTTTCACTCCTTCCTCTCTATTTTCCCTTCTCTTCTTCCCTCCCTCCCTTCTTTCTCTACTTACCTCACACCCTTCTCGCCTTCCTCCCTTCTCTCTCTTCCACCCTTCTCTCCTTCCCTCCCACAAATACACATATATAACGCACAGACAACCAAAACATGACGCACAGACAACCAACACACACACACGTTTTAAGCGCACATTTTGATAACTTTCCATTCTACCATAGATATATAAAGTCTATAATAGACTTTACTTGTGATTTTACTCTACTTTACTGAGATTCTACAGACCTTGGCTGGGAACCTGGGGCTCACCAAAATTGTTCCTAGTTGGGCCCCGTACCACCTGAGGCCGTCCCTGGGGGGGGGGGCGTCTTGAGTGCGTGCAGGTTTTTCTGGAGCTCCTTCCAAATGGCAATATTTTGTATGTTCAAAGTTAAAAAGGAGGACTAGGCAGGAATATCAAAATGATCACCTGCAGCTGAGAAAAAAAAAAGATGTGTGCATGGAGAAGCCATGACCAAAGCAAAGATACTAGAGCGGAGACGGATGCCGGAAGCCGGTTACGGAAATGGTGCTGAAGATTACCCATGACGCTACTACGGCTTTTACGTCAAGAGGGTATTAGTTTTCGAGTGTCCATGAGATGGAGAGTGTGAAAGAATGTGGCACTGTAAGGGCAGTCCACGTCTTTCACCAGCTCATTGGAATTTTTCCCAATTCCATAATGACTGTCTAAGAACTTGACCTGGCCTCTCCCGACCCTAAAGGAAGTTCACCGACTGGACGCTCAACGTAAACCACCCGCTGCTTCCTGTAGGACTGTGTCGGAAGACGAACTCCCAGTCAAAGTAGCCAAAGTGGTTGTTTACAACGTGGCATCTTGGTCCACGTGGCTCGAACTGGAGGGGGCCGTAGGTTTGAAACTTCTGGCGATGTCTCAGCGAGGCGTAATTGCGATCCGATTCCGTCTGTGAGGGATAAAGTGATTAAACCCCATTAAAGTAAGGAGTTTTAAAGAGAATCCGAACTGAGAGGGGCTGGAGAGAGGATTCTGACACAGCTGTGTCTGAAGGTTGCCAGACCCATCCTTGAGTCCTTGAGTAAGAAGTAATAGCATTGTATAGCAGTAGAAGGGAGTGATGTAGAGAGATCCCTATCAGTGGAAGAGAATGATAGATGGGACCCTTGTCACTATAGCTTAGCTTTAGTACTGATATAGGGGAACTGAGAGAGTTCACTAGGAGATGAGTAAAACTAGGGTAGGTCATGAGCAACTGAGCATGCTTAATAGAATAAATGAATATTACAACACTCCCCTGGTCAAGAAACTGCTCATTACCATGAACATGTTTGAACATGCAATGTATGATATGGGAGGTGCGAGGGGATGTACGGTGGGATGTACCTACAGATTGTGCACCTCAGACCCTGATTGGAGAAGGGTCCAGAGGGGAGGTTGAATGTAAAATTCTGTGTATAAAGGGGGATGACTTCTCTGACTTGGTGTGTCTCGACTTGGAGAGGCACCCGGCTTCTGCAGAGTCGTGAGGAATAAAGAACTCTTGCTTCCAAGATTTAGTCTTTGAGCAGTGATTGTGAGCACAAAGCGTATCTCACAAACTGGGGGCTCGTCCGCGATCGCCACTCCGGCTGCTTGGTGGAGGCAAAGAAGGAGGGGAAGGTGCACCCTGCTGATTTCAGCAGTCTCCGATCTCCTTGCTTGCTATCAGCAGTTTGAGCGAGTGATATTCGGTGGGTAAGACTCTGGAAGCAAGAGGGGGTGTAAGGTAAATACGTACGGGACGGTCGAGCGATTCTTGTGCACAGGACCCAGGTAAGAAAAGCGACTATTAAGTATTGCCTGGGCGACCGGGGTCTGTCGGATGGGAATAGTCCGACGAAACGATGGGAAACCGGAACGGGAAAAGTAAGGGTCCGGGGAACCTGGATGAGGCTCATACTGATATGGAGCCTAACATTCCGCCCGATAGTCCGTTGGGGCGAATGTTGGATGGGGTGAAGGGAACACCCGGGGTAACAGTAAGGAAAGTTTTGTTACTTTGAGTGGCCAAATGAGCCTATTCGAGGGAGCGCAGTGTGGTGGCCGCGGTTGGGTTCAAATGAGGACTGGGTGGGACAGGCGTTGAATGTTTTTGTGAATGAAAGACAAACGCCGAATCAAATAGAAAAGGAATATGCCCAGTGCTGGAAACCCAATAATGGGATGTTTCCGTTAAAGACGGAAAGAGAGCAGGATGAACCTGACTGGCCACCAATTGGTGATGATCACCTACGGAGACTGCCCCCGCCATATGAATCCCAGGCCCCAAATATATCCCCATCAGCGCCGGCTGCATCTGCCCAGGAGGTCCCACTAAGCCAGAGCGGATCGGCAGTAAACCTGTCCGCTCTTGTCTCAGAAGAGACAGATAATAGAGAATTACAGAAAGTAGAATGTAAAGGAGAGAGCCAGTCAGATAAGGAAGAGAAAATAAAAAGTGAGGACAAGGATGGGACGGGTGTCCCAGGCAGTAGTCGGAGGACGCGATCTCAAACAAGGGCAGCGGAACAGAGATTAGACCGATCTGTTCAAATGAAGCCCCTCAGGGAGGTCCCGTTAGGGGGAAATGCCGGGGGGATGGGATTTGTAAATGTGCCTCTCACCAGTATGGGGGTGAGGAACTTTAAAAAGGAGATGAAAAGTTTATTGGAAGACCCCTTGGGACTGGCTGAACAAATAGATCAGTTCCTAGGGCCAAAAATGTTTTTATGAAAAATATTGAGTTGTTTCAAGCAATCTCATTGAAGTAAGAATGGAACTAATGTGATGTGTGTGTAAAAACCGGTTTTGTATGAATGAGGAAGTTTGTATATGTGATAGGTTTGTTTGCTCTGGGCCACATGCTGTAAGGGTATGTGTGTGTGTCCAAAAAGGAGTTGGCAGACAATGATGTCAATAAGGGGAAGTTTGTTTACTTCAGAAGAAAGACAGATGGTCAGACAGGCAGGAGAAGGGGTTACAGGCTCAAGCAGGAGCAGTAAAATATCCCATTACTGCGCCGGATTGGAGTAACCAAACAGAAGAAGAGAGATCTCAGGGAGATAATAATCAAGGGAATCAGAGAAGCCATTCCCAAGGGACAGAATTTCGAACGGGCTTTTGAGAATCAGCAGAACAAGGACGAACCTCCGACAGTGTTCTTACAAAGGTTAAGGAGGAATGTCCAGCAGTATTCGGGGATAGACCCTGTTTCAGACGCAGGTCAGCAGTTGCTAAAGGTTAATTTTGTAACCAAATCATGGCCAGACATTAGGAAGAAACTGGAAAATATGAAGATGATTTTAAAAGGAAGGTGAATAAATTTGCAAAGGAGGATAAACTATCTGAGAAGTAAGACATTGAGTTTAGAATGAGAAAGAAGGCAGATCATAAAGGATTAAAGTGGGAAGCAGAGGGATAAATTGATGAGACTGCTTTAGAAAGAAAGAGCGTGAAAAAGGAAAGACAATGTTGTCAGTAACAACAGACCTGGTTGAAAAGTCTGAAATAAGTGATGCACCGACACACAATGAGTCCTATGACAGAGCCAAACAGGGGCCAGAGATTCCATGCCAATAATAAATGTATTTGGGAGAGTGTTTTCTCAAATGCCCTATCAGGAGTGAAATAAATCTGGATCTAAGCCCAGACAAGGCTTGTAAGGAGATAGGTAATGGATAAGGTGTGTTGGGGATGTGAACAGGTACGATAATCAGGAAATAATAATAATAATAAGATAATGGTGAACATAGCTATGGTAAGAACATTAAGAAGAGGTATTAAATACACCTGGGCTAGGATGCGGCAGCGTTTTAAATACTAGCGCCGTGTTTTTAATCAGATGTCGTAGGCAGATTTGGAAGGTGTTGATATAGTATGTGAATGATTTGTTGGTTTGTTCCACAAGTGAGGAGCAATGTGAGAGAGAGACATTGTAATTATCTTGGAAAAGGTGGCACAGGAGGTCATGATGTATCAAGGAAGAAGTTTTTGTTTTGTCAGCAGCAGGTAGAATATTTTGGACGAGTAATATCTAAAGAAGTAAAAGCTATAGCGCAGGATCAAATTGGAAGCTTGCCTACAATCTTGCTTAGCTCAATTGGCAGAAATTAAGGCTTTAAGAGCAGCATATGTACATGGAGTCTGGCACATGTTTGGAGCAGTAGGGAAACAGAAAGGCTTTGAGAAAAGAAACGGAGACCCCATGCAAAGTTAGCAGTGTCCCCCTATGAAATGTTGTTTGGGTTACCTTATTTGGGAAAGATTGAAGGAATACCCACCTTAGAGGGCAGTGATGTATTCTTAAGGAACTATTTACTGGCAGTATCTCGTTCCCTTACAGAATTAAAAGCTAAAGGACTATTGGCTCAAAGCCCACCACTCGACTTTCCGATACATGCTGTAAAGGCCGGCGACTGGGTACTGGTCAAGAATTGGAAGGAGAAACACCAGCCCAGGTGGACCGGCCCATACCTACTATTACTGACAACCGAGACAGCAGTACGAACAAAAGAAAAAGGGTGGACCCACGCAATCCGGGTTAAAGGACCCGTTGATCCACCCGCCCCTGATGAGGAGGAACAGTGGATGGTGAAGCCAGGAAACAACCCCCTAACAGTAATTTAAAAAAAAAAAGAATTGAATGTATAACTGACAGTATGAAGGGAGCAGTCGTGGTATTGTTTGCTTTGTATGTAATTGTGGTAAAAAGTGTTAATAATTGTGATAAATGTTATCATCCTATCAGATATGGAGGGCGGACGACCAGATCATTTACCTATCATTCCCATGTGAACGGTGCATGCTATAATGTGAGGACTAGAACAATTTGTGAAGAGGGGGGAAAGGAGTATTTGATGGTAGGCAATAGGGGGTATATAGGGAAGTTTGGGGCCGTTACCTGCCCAAGGGGAGAGAGATGGGTTTGTGTACAGTTAGGTTTCCCTTTTCAGATCGTAAAATGGGCAATAGATAAGATGAAGGAGGAAGTAATAAAAGAGTTTACAGAAGTAGTAGTCGCTAAGCCTCCCTCTCCCCCACCTACTCAGCCTCAATTGCACCAGACACCGTACGAAGAGATAAAGAAGCAGATTGAGATCCCTGAAGGAGAAAAAAAAACCTGTTTGTGGACTTGGCCCTCCGGATAGCTGAAATCCTGAATGTGACTAACTGCTGGGTCTGTGGCGGACCACTGATGAGCTCACGTTGGCCGTGGAGGGGATCCATTGTTGAAGTATGGGACCTGATGGGGTGGAACCTGACAGTTGGACAAGACCGAGATCCCCAGGTATGGGTCCTGACAGACGCTCCGGTAGGGACTGAGTGTATCGCTAGGACCTGGGCAAAGGATGCCGTCCTAGTAGGCAGCAGCCCCTGCCAGCGCATCGTCACCCAGTGGCCAAATCAGTCCCGAGTGTGGTGGCCAGAGGAGCCTAAATGGTATCTAACTAAGAAATATGGGAAAAACTCCGCTATCTGGATGAAGACTGATGGAATGGAATCGACTGGACTATGGAACTGCACCGGGAACAACCCTTATCAGGGAATCCCAGTGTTGCGAGACATATGGAACAAGGTTGCCTCTAGTGGACCGGCCCCTGAAGGACTGTTATGGATATGCTGATACAAGGTATACTCGGTGTTACCGATAAATTGGAGCGGGACTTGTTTTATTGGACTGGTACAACCTGGATTTTTCCTGTTAAACACCGAAGAAGGGCGGTCGCTAGGAACACCTGTATTTGACGACCTATATCGGAAGAAGAGGAAAATAGACATTGAAGAATGGGAAGATGATGAATGGCCACCAGCAAGAATCATCTCATACTACGGACCAGCCACTTGGGCACAGGATGGATCCTGGGGCTACCGAACACCAGTATACATGTTAAACCGGATCATAAGGCTTCAGGCAGTACTGGAGGTAATTACCAACCAAACTGCGGGGGCGCTGGAAATGCTGGCAAAGCAGCAGACGCAGATGAGAGCAGCCATATACCAGAACAGGTTAGCCCTAGATTACCTCCTGGCAGAAGAAGGAGGGGTATGCGGGAAATTCAACCTCTCTAATTGCTGTTTGAACATCGATGATAATGGACAGACAGTGATGGACATGTCAGAAGGGATCCGTAAGTTGGCACATGTTCCAATTCAAAATTGGAATTCGATTATGGGAACCCAATGGTGAGATTCCATCCTCGGAGGAACATGGTGGAGAACGGTGGGACTCGTGTTTCTATGTGCAGTGGCTGGACTGATCTTTATCCCCTGTTGCATCCCTTGTTTTAGGGAACTTATTACCAGAAGCATGTCGGATGCAGGCGGTAGTCATGCCTATGGGAGAGAGAGGGGAAATACAGAAAATAATCAGGGAATCTGATAGCCCTCCAGACGTCCACATCTGCGCCAGGTGTGTTGAGATGGGGCTCCTAAAGGACTGTGTTAGGAACCTGGAGCAGCAGCTCGATGACCTCCGTCTCCTCAGGGAGAGTGAGGAGGTAATAGAGAGGAGCTACAGGGAGGTAGTCACTCCCAAACCACAGGAGGCAGACAAGTGGGTCACGGTTAGGAAGGGCAAGGGGCAGAGGCAGGGGCTAGAGAGTACCCCTGTGACCGTACACCTGGAAATTAGGTACTCGGGTTTGAGTACAATTGGAGGGGACAACCTAGCTGGGGGCACCGACAGCGGCCGGGCCTGCGGCACAGAGACCGGCCCTGATGCTCAGAAGTGTAGCAAAAAGAGGAGGGCAATTGTAATAGGGGACTCTATAGTTAGGGGGTCGGATAGGCGATTCTGTAGACGCAGTCGGGAGACCCGGATGGTAGTTTGCCTCCCTGGTGCAAGGGTCTCGCATGTGTCAGACCGTGTACAAAAGATTCTGAGAAGGGAGGGAGAGGAGCCTGATGTTGTGGTACACATAGGTACCAATGACATAGGCAGAAAAAGTGATGAGGTCCTGAAGGGACAATTTAGGGAGTTGGGGGGAAAGTTAAGGAGAAGGACCAAAAGGGTAACGATTTCAGGATTACTGCCTGTGCCGCGTGACAGTGGGAGTAGGAATGAAATGAGGTGGAGGATAAATGCGTGGCTGAGGGACTGGTGCAGTGGGCAGGGATTCAAATTTCTTGATCACTGCGACCTCTTTTGGGGAAGGCATGATCTGTACACAAAGGACGGGTTGCACTTGAGCCCGAGGAGAACCAATATCCTGGCAGGGAGATTTGCAAAGGCTACTGGGGAGACTTTAAACTAGAATGGCTGGGGGGAGGGAATCGGGTAGAGGGGGCTAGGGGTCAGGGTGTGGGGCAAGAGGCAGAGAAGGGAAGCACTCGGATCCAAAATGTAGGCGAGGAAGATGAAAAAGATAATAGACCGAAAATAAGGGATGGTGGGTTTCTAAAATGTGTATATTTTAATGCTAGGAGCATTGTAAGTAAGGTGGACGAACTTAGAGCCTGGATTGACACCTGGAAATATGATGTTGTGGCAATCAGTGAAACATGGTTGCAGGAGGGCTGTGATTGGAAACTAAATATTCCAGGATTTCGTTGCTTCAGATGTGATAGAATTGGAGGGAACAGAGGGGGAGGTGTTGCATTGCTTGTCAGAGAAGATATTACAGCAGTGCTTTGGCAGGATAGATAAGAGGGCTCGTCTAGGGAGGCTATTTGGGTGGAACTGAGAAGTGGGAACGGTGTAGCAACACTTTTAGGGGTGTATTATAGACCGCCAAATGGGGAGCGTGAATTGGAAGAGCAAATATGTAAGGAGATAGCAGATATTAGTAGTAAGCACAAGGTAGTGATTGTGGGAGATTTCAATTTTCCAAAAATAGACTGGGAAACACATTCTGTAAATGGGCTGGATGATTTGGAGTTTGTAAAATGTGTGCAGGATAGTTTTTTGCAGCAGTACATAGAGGTATCGACCAGAGAAGGGCCAGTTGGACCTCCTGTTAGCAAATGAGGCAGGTCAGGCGACGGAGGTATGCGTTGGTGAGCACTTCGGGACCAGTGATCACAATACCATTAGTTTCAATATAATTATGGAGAGAGTCAGAACTGGACCTAGGGTAGAGATTTTTGATTGGAGAAAGGCTAACTTTGAGGGAATGCGTAAGGATTTTAAAGGAGTGAATTGGGACACTTTGTTTCATGGGAAGGATGTAGAAGAGAAATGGAGGACATTTAAAGGGGAAATTGTAAGAGTACAGAATCTTTATGTCCCTGTTAGGTTGAAAGGAAATAGTAAAAATTGGAAAGAGCCATGGTTTTCAAGGGAAATTGGACACTTGTTTCGAAAAAAGAGAGATATCTACAATAATTTATAGGAGGCATTGAGTAAATTGAGGTGCTAGAGGAGTATAAAGAATGTAAAAAGAATCTTAAGAAAGAAATTAGGAAGGCTAAAAGAAGATATGAGGTTGCTTTGGCAAGAAAGGTGAAAGTAAACCCAAAGGGTTTCTACAGCTATATTAATAGCAAAAGGATAACGAGGGATAAAATTGGACCATTAGAGAACCAGAATGGACAGCTATCTGCAGAGCCAAAAGAGATGGGGGAGATATTGAACAATTTCTTTTCTTCGGTATTCACCAAGGAGAAGGATATTGAACTCGGTGAGTTAAGGTGAAAGAGTAGAGTAGCTATGGAAACTATGAGATTCAAAGAGGAGGAAGTACTGACACTTTTGAAAAATATAAAAGTGGATACGTCTCCAGGTCCTGACAGGATATTCCCTAGGACATTGAGGGAAGTTAGTGTAGAAATAGCAGGAGCTATGACAGAAATATTTCAAATATCATTAGAAACGGGAATAGTGCCGGAGGATTGGCGTACTGCGCATGTTGTTCCATTGTTTAAAAAGGGTTCAAAGAATAAACCTAGCAATTATAGACCTATTAGTTTGACGTCAGTGGTGGGCACTTAGAGATAATATATATAAGCATCTGGATAAACAGGGTCTGATCAGGAACAGTCAACATGGATTTGTGCCTGGAAGGTCATGTTTGACAAACCTTCTTGAATTTTTTGAAGCGGTAACTAGGGAAATTGATGAGGGTAAAGCAGTGGATGTTGTCTGTATGGATTTTAGTAAGGCCTTTGACAAGGTTCCCCATGGAAGGTTGGTTAAGAAGGTTCAATCTTTGGGTGTTAATGGCGGAGTAGCAAGATGGATTCAACAGTGGCTGAATGGGAGATGTCAGAGAGTAATGGTGGATGGCTGTTTGTCAGGTTGGAAGCCGGTGACCAGTGGGGTGCCTCAGGGATCTGTGTGGGGTCCACTGTTGTTTGTCATGTACATCAATGATCTGGATGATGGGGTGGAAAATTGGATAAGTAAGTATGCAGATGATACTAAGATAGGTGGTGTTGTGGATAATGAAGTAGATTTTCAAAATCTACAGAGAGATTTGGGCCATTTGGAAAAGTGGGCTGAAAGATGGCAGATGGAGTTTAATGCTGATAAGTGTGAAGTGCTACATCTTGGCAGGACAAATCAAAATAGGACGTACATGGTAAATGGTAGGGAATTGAGGAATGCTGTGGAACAGAGGGATCTAGGAATAACTGTGCATAGTTCCCTGAAGGTGGAATCGCATGTAGATAGGTTGGTAAAGAAAGCCTTTGGTGTGCTGGCCTTTATAAATCAGAGCATTGAATATAGGAGTAGGGAAGTAATGTTAAAATTGTACAAGGCATTGGTAAGACCAATTCTGGAGTATGGTGTACAATATTGGTCGCCTAGTTATAGGAAGGATGTCAACAAAATAGAGAGAGTACAGAGGAGATTTACTAGAATGTTGCCAGGGTTCCAGCACCTATGTTACAGAGAAAGGTTGAACAAGTTAGGTCTTTATTCTTTGGAGCGCAGAAGGTTAAGGGGGGACTTGATTGAGGTCTTTAAAATGATGAAAGGGATGGACAGAGTTGACGTGGATACGTTTTTCCCATTGAGGGTAGGGAAGATTCAAACAAGAGGGCATGACATGAGAATTAAGGGACAGAGGTTTCGGGGTAACGTGAGGGGGAACTTCTTTACTCAGAGGGTGGTGGCTGTGTGGAATCAGCTTCCAGCAGAAGTGGTGGAGGCAGGATCGATTTTAGCATTTAAGAGTAAAGTGGATAGGTATATGGACGTGAAGGGAATGGAGGGATATGGTCTGAGTGCAGGTAGATGGGACTAGGGGAAAACAAATGCTCGGCACGGACTGGAAGGGCCGAGAGGGCCTGCTTCCGTGCTGTAATTGTTATATGGTTATATTTAGATAATATCAGCGGGCTAGGCGGCATTTTTGTGGACGGAATGGATTAGGAGTTGTTTTGGGCCAGGGTTCTTTTTCAATAAGAAGGAACTGCAGATCAAATATACTGGAACAGATACTAGTATCTTTGCTGCAGATCAGGCATGATATTCTTCCGATTTAAATCGTAATTCCGATTTTATTGTTTTCCTATTTTCAATTTTTTGAGCCTGATTATTTGGCTGCCAATCAACTGCTGTCTCAATGGGGGGTGCATCCAATCACCGACCAGATTCCTTTAAAATTCCCATCCAATCAACAAATCTGTCTCCTCCCGTCCAATCAGCCGCCGTCTACAAAGGGCAAGGTGTCCAATTTCATAATGCACTGGTCACTCGGCGGCCAATCAGATGCAGTCTCCTAGGGGCCTTTTGACCAATATCGACCTGCGAGAGAGAGAGAGAGAGAGAGAGAGAGAGAGAGATGCAAGACAGCAGCTATGACACATAATACACTATAAACGATTTTATAAATACACAATAAACAAGTTATGCAATCTTGTACTCTTACATGGGTCTGACCGCACGTAACCCCCCCCCCCCCCCCCCCCTTCCTTCCCAACCTCAGCCTCACGGACGTTAGAGTACCACTAGTTCCTAAAAAACATTTCCATCACTGGGTACTCCACTAGTCACTGCCTGCCATTCTGAAAGGAACCCGTTAATCCCTACTCTTTGTTTCCTGTCTGCCAACCAATTTTCAAATGGTCGCTGCTTACACTCTGCAAACCTGGGTCATCAATGATAACTGGCGCTTTGCCAACCTATCGTCTGAATTCTATAATTAGTTATTTGTTTGGACGATGTTAATCGATAGGTTGTTGCGGTGGCACCTCGCAACCAGCGATTCTCTCTCCCTTCAGTGCGGTGATTCTGAACAATCAACGATTAATTTATAGATAGATTTGCTAAGGTAGAAGCGTAGCTAGATTTGCTGAGATAGAAGCGTAGGCCTTGGAAATTGCGGATGACATTGGAGGGGTTGCATGAGTAAACCGAGCTGTAGTCAATGAACAACTACCTAAAATGTTTCTAAGAGTAAGGTTTCCACCGTTCTGTGGCATTGGATTCTTTCACACACGGGCTCCACCTGTAAACTGCATCATTATTCTTCGTGTCACTCTCACCAGTCGTTTGCAAACCAGTCATATCTAGAGTGAATGTTTCACTGCCCTGAAGCAGTAGTCAATTTAGAGCAGCAGCCACCGACACATCAAACGCGTTTCCGTCTCATGTTACCGAACGTGGGGTGTCGGACACGTTCAAAGCAAACCAGACATGGTTTACCTGCACCGTGAATATTCTCCAGCCCGGCCCATTGAGGAACTCGATGAGTACATTCAAGATATGTGGTGTACTTACTACAGAGAGTAAAGCCGCTGTATTGTAATATTAGACGCCCCCCTGTCCATGAGCGGGACATCCTGCCTACAGAGAGAATGCTGCAAAGGAATTTAAATAAATGTTTACTACAGACAATGCCAATCCATCTTTCCGACAGTAAGTAAATCGCTTCGGCACCACTTCTAATCAGACATTTTCATTCCAGGCCTAATTTAAAATCAAGATTACTGTACAGACGCCATCCGGTGAGATTTTCAATCGCCACCTTGTTAACCAGTCAGTCAACGGACAACCGTGATGACATCGGCGAATCTAAATACGAAGTCGGAACTACGCTATGTATCGACTGTAGACTGAGCGGAGTACATGGCATTTAGGTGATCCTGTCGTAATGGTTAGTGAGGAAGAAACGTGTTGCCAATTTGTACCGATTTTGATCCGCTAATGAGGAAGTCCGCTCAAATGCAAAAGGTGAACAGACTCGCAGTTCTTTGTTTGATAACGTTTATAGCTGATGTCAGTGTGACACTCTGCGTTGTCGTCGATGAGTAGCAGCTTGATGTACACGTTCTTATTGCCCGAGTGGTTCACCGAGTGAATACTTTATTGTCACACGTGACATGTCACAGTGAAATTCTTCGTTTGCATACCCAAGATATGCAAATAATGGCGCTTACAAAGTTACAAATCTCCCCATTCTCCGTGCCAGGTTCTTACACCTTCCCGCCTCCATAACGGCAATATCCCTCGCCGGTCCTCCACTATCCTTTGATCTTCCTCTTCCCTCCTGCGGCTCACATCCCATGCCACGTCCAATGTCCATTGTCGTCACCACCCCCCCCCCCCCCAAACCCCCACACCCCCACTCTCAGGGCGGCCCCCCCTCCCACCACAACGCTGATCATCCTTATTGTTTCTCCACTCGACAGCAGCGTACTCATAGGTCGGTGTCATCATCGACCGCCACTCCGTCCTCTCCACTAACGCTGCCGGGTCCACTCCGGAGGCATCCGTGGCACCGACCCAGGCTGCAGTCAAGGGCTCCGCAGAGCCAGGCACCGATGGCCGCGGGCTTCATAGCCGCGCGATGTTCCATCTCTGACTCGCGAGGTTCCGCCGCCAGACCACGAGTCCCGCGCTCCGGTCCGCGAGGTTCCACCGCCAGACCACGAGTCCCGCGCTCCGGTCCGCGAGGTTCCACCGCCAGACCACGAGACCCGCGCTCCGGCCCGCGAGGTTCCACCACCAGACCACGAGTCCCGCGCTCCGGCCCGCGAGGTTCCACCACCAGACCACGAGTCCAGCGCTCCGGCCCGCGAGGTTCCACCTCCATCTCGGACTGCGAGGCCTGGGCCTCGAGGCCCAGCCTCGGTTTCTCAACGGCACCCCCGGTAGGCGTCTGATTTAGGAATTGATATGCCTCAAAAACAACCTCTCAAATATCTTAATCGCCATGGACACCAGTGCCAAAGCTAATTTCATTTTCAGCAGCATCCTCGACAATCCTTCAGGTTTCCCTACTACGTTTAGCCGTTGAAATTCGTCATGGTTTTTCTACCCAATATGGAATTTCACCTTTTATTCTAAGAGGAAAATGTCGTCCATTAACGGCCAGTCCAGTTAATTTAATCATGTGCAAATGTAAAGAAGCGTTTGCTTTCAGCAATTTCTGAGGTTCGTACATGGAGTCGTACGACACACAAGAGCATAAATTCCACATACATTGCACATACATTATCCAAGACAATGAAATAAAAGAAGCCGTGTTTAAAAAAAAACATACAGTGATATATAAAAAAATATTAGAAAACCAATTCATGACAGGTGGTGCTTACAGGTGGTCCTTAATGCTCCGCTGCCCAGGAAGAATTATGATTGTGTAGGTCGGTTCAGGCACCTACAACAAGTGCAGGAAGGAACTGCAGACGCTGGTGTACACAGAAGTTAGACAGAGAATGCTGGAGTAACTCAGTGGGACTGGCAGCATCTCACCTATTCCTTTACTCCAGAACAGGGGCCTGAACCACTCAGTTTGCCTATTTTCATGAAGCTACTGGTCGCAGGAAACTGGCTTTTCCTGAAACTGAACAAGAAGGGTCTCGACCCGATAGGTCACCCATTCCTTCTCTCCAGAGATGCTGCCTGTTCCGCTGAGTTACTCCAGCAATTTGTGTCCATCTTCGCTTCAAAACAGCATCTGCAGATCTATATTACACGTGTAATCTTCGAGTGTCTGGTCTTTCTGCCGGAGTATAGACGCGAGAAGAGGGCATACCAGGATGGTAAAGACATTTGTTGACGATTCCTCCTCTTTGAGGCAGTGCATTGTGTTCTTGTGCTCGATGGCTGGAGGGATAGTGCCTGCAATGGACCAGGTTGAATCCATAAATGGCTGCATTCTCTAGATTCCTGAATGTTGGGACTGCCGTGCAGCCTATGATGAACAATAATCTCTAAGCTCCCTCTTCAAGGGATAGTTGGAGTATTGTGTGACATGCCGATTCTCTGTGAAGTTCTCAATAAGTCGAAGCACCGGTGCGCCTCTGTATACTGCGACTAGAACAGTGCATCTGGGATGCTAGCGCCCATTAAGTCGAATCTGTCAACTCATTCCAACGATGGTAAACTAAATACAACTGATACGTTTCCACCCTGCCTTTTGCGTTGAACGATTAGTTGCGATTTGGATGATGTTAAGCGAGGCGTTGTGCTAGTGGCACCACACATCCCAGTATTATATATATTTTTGTGCGATGATGCAGATTGGTCTAAAGATTAATTTATAGATCAATTTTCAAATGTGTGCATAGAAACGTAGGACTTGGAACTTGCTGATGACATTGTAGTTGATTGAATAAAACGCCGAGCTGTTGTCAATAAACATCAGCCGAACTGATGTGATCCCATTATGTGAATGGTCAAGAGGAGAGAGAACATAGACACATAGAAACATAGAAAATAGGGGCAGGAATAGGCCATTCGGCCCTTCGAGTCTGCACCGTCATTCAATATGATCAGCCAGTAGCCAATAGGACAGCCAGTAAGATAGCAACCTATTGAATAGTTGTGGAGATAGAAGATTTAAGCGTATTCATCTCGTGTATGGGAGTACGACTACCCATGCACAGCTCCATTTGCTATCTCTGCCATTAATACAGAATTTGGATGTCTGTTGAGTTAAGTTTCCGCAAAACCTTACAACCGACCGTGTCCGGAACAAAACCAATGCTTCCTAACTCCAGGTTAAAGTTTCCACCGTCCAGTGGCATTGACTGCATTCAGAAACGACACCACCATAGATGTATCATAGAAAACATGTTATCCTGATGCACCACAGGTTGATTTATGAGCAGCTTCATCAAAGTTCGCGGAAAATTGCAGCGAGTTATGGACGCAGCCCAGACCATCACACAAACCACCCACCCTTCTATTGACTCAATGTATACCCCCCGCTGCGTCCGCAAGGCGAGCAGCATAATCAAGGGCGAATTGAACCATGGCCACTCTGTCGTCTCCCTCTCCCATGATGCAAAATGTATAAAAGTCTGAAAACTCAAATCTCCAGATTCAGCGAGAGTTTCTTCCCGACTCTTCTCAAGCAATTGCGTATCCGATCAAAACCAGCGAGTACTGCTGATCTATCTCATTCTTGACCCTTGTATTATATTTGATCGGACTTGGGTGCCTATACCTTGCACTAAGCGATATTCGCTTACCCTGTGTCTCTTTACTCTAAATCGTTCGATTGCAATAATGTATTGTATTTCTGCTGACTGATTAGCACACACCAAAACCTTTTCACTAAACCTCGGTACACCTGTCAATAACCTAAACTAAATAGACTAAGATAAACCTATAGAATGTTTCAAATTTACTTTAACAAATGTTTCCAGAGACCAGTTTAATGCAAGGTTCCGACAGAAATGAACGTTTGCACGGCTTCTACTCAGACATTTGCAATTCCGGCCTAAAACCAAATTCAAGATTAGAGTTGTGATTTTCCATTACCATCTTGTTTCTCAATGATTCATCAAACAATCGTGATATCGTCGGCGAATATAAAGACGGAGCTGGGACTACCGTCTGGCTGCAGTGTCATTTGTAAGGACTGAGTGTTGTACGCCGACTAACGGTTCTCCTGTCCTCGTGGTTATCCAGGACGAAGTGTGTTTTCAATTTGTACTGATTATCATCTGTTAATTAGGAAGTCGATACAAATGCATGGGGATGAGCAGAGCCCCAGTTTCCTGTTTTGTAATATCTATAGTTGGTCTCGGCGTTTTAAACTGAGTTGTGGTCGATGATCTGCAGCCGGACGTGCACGTTCGTATTATGCGGTTGGTCCAGTGTCGAGTCAAGAGCCAGCGAGATCCCATCTTCCGATGAACTATTGTGGCGGCAGGTAAATTGCAGTGGGTCCAGATCCTGGCTGAGTTGGTCCAGGTCCTGGCTGAGTGAGATATGCGTCATTACCAACGATCAAAGCACTTAACTGCCACGGGTTATGAGTCATCGATGCCTGTCACCCGACGTTTCCTGGATAAGGTATTATTAATTTTGAAGCGTACGGTTAGCTTAGACTTCAATAATGAGATGCTGAAGATCTCCGAAACACGGTAGCCAGTTGGTCTGCGCTGGTCGAAACAACATGGCCAGGTATTCCGTCAGGGCTGGGTATTTTCTGCGGGTTCACCCTCAAGAAAATCTCCCCTCGGGGAAAATGCTGCGACGCATAAAGGCCAGGACAACAATGCTAAAAGCTTTCTTTCCCGAGGCGGTGAGACTTTTAAACTCCCTACCTCACTGACTGAACCCTCACTACCTCAATGAGCTGTCTGCTGCTTCTGCTGCTGCTATGGACATTATTTTGCTGCTGTCTTTTAACCATGTTGCTTTTTACTTTTTACTATTTATTCACAGGCTCATTTTCACTTAGATTCTATTGTGGAAGGTTTAAAAATGTTAGAAATTATTGGTTTTTACTGCACTTTATTGATGTTTTAACCATATAATCATATAACCATATAACAATTACAGCACGGAAACAGGCCCTCTCGGTTTTACTGCATTATTACGCTGCTCGGACCTGAGTACAAATTTCGATGATGATGAGGATGATGATGAGGATGAGGATGAGGAGGAGGAGGAAGAGGAAGAAGAAGAAGCAGCAGAAGAATGTGGATAATTCCCCGCATTTTAATACAGAACCATCTGTTGTGTCCTGTACATCTGCAACATAGCGATGCTTGTTACAATTAAAAACACGTTTCTTGATTTTTCTTCCACAATTACTATACTTGTTTCAAATGATCCCGATATATCTTCCTAATTTTTTTTTTTTAAGAAAGTGGACTCTATGGTTACCAATTTTATTTGGGATTATGAGAACCATAGAATAATCTAAAAGCATTTATGTAAATCAAAAATGAATGGAGGTTTTGCATTGCCTAATTTTATGTTTTATTATTGGGCAGTTAATATAAAAAATATGAATTTCTGGTTGGATGAACTAGATAAACAACCAAACTGGTTAAAAATGGAAAAAGTAGACTGTTTACCTTTTGAAATTAGCTCGATTTTATTTGCTAATACTACAGTGCATAAGAAAACTTATAGAGGAAACCCAATAATAGAAAGTGGAATACGTATTTGGAAACAATTTTTTTAAAAAACATTAAAATTACAGAATACACCACTAGCTCTTCCAATTGTAAACAATATTTCTTTTAAACCTTCATTGATGGATAAAGGTTTCTTAAAATGGAAGAACTATGGAATAAATAAGATTGGTGATCTCTACAGGGAAAGTTTATTTCTCTCATTTCAGGAATTACAACAAAAGTATGGATTACATTCCAATGAATATTTAAATATCTACAAATTAGAGATTATGTTAAATCAAATACACTAGATTTTAGGAATAGAAAGACAGACATTTTAGATGAATGTCTAAATAAACATCCGAATACAGAAAAATTAATATCATATATCTATAATATTTTACTGGAAAATGATTTACCAAGTACGGATAAATATAGACAAGCATGGGAAAACGAATTAGATCAAGTAATTAGTAGAGAAGTATGGAATGAAAGTTTACAACATATACACCACTGTTCATTAAATGCCAGACACTCCTTGATACAATTTAAAGTTATGCATCGATTACATCTCTCAAAATCCAAATTAAATAGAATTTTCTCAAATGTTTCCGCGATATGTGATAAATGTCAACAATTAGAAGCTAATTTAACGCATTCATTCACAAAATGTATAAAATTTACTAATTTTTGGATAGAAAGTTTTAAGATAATCTCAATTGTAGTTGATGCAAATTTAATTCCAGACTCAAAATTAATCATATTGGGAATACTAGAAACGAATCAGATATTAACAACACAAAAAATATTTTTTATTGGCTATAGTTTAATAATTGGTAAAAAATTAATACTAAGATTTTGGAAAGGTCCCATTTCCCCTACAATTAAAATGTGGATTACAGAAATGTCGGAGACACTTCACCTGGAACGATTAAGACTTGTCCTGGTGGACAGGTTAGATCAATTCAGAGGAATATGGTCTCCATTTATTGAATATTTAAAGGGTTAAGATGGTCCGGTTCGAGGCCATGACTGAAGCCTGAATGAATGAATAGATGAAAAATTATATACAACAGATCATGAATATATCTCCAATGAAGAATATCTTGTTTAATACACCACTCATTTAATCTATCTTTTTAATTTCTTTTTCTCTTTATTACCTATCTCTATTTCCTACTGTTATAAAATAAAAAAATATAGAAGTACAAATAAGATTGACTGTAAATTTTAAAAATATTAAGAATGTATGTGACGATAATATATTTTTTCTTTTATCTTATATTACTTATTCTTAATATGTAATTACTTCTAATAAAAATATTTTACAAAAAATAAAAACACGTTTCTTGTATCCACCTTAACCTTGTATCCCGCTAGTTATACCCTATCCTCAACCCGATTTGTTTTAGTCATCTTCTTCCTGTTAAATATCATCACAGAAGCATTGGCTTTCGTTGTTGATGTTGCACCTACATTTCCAGTTAAAATAATTTTCTGTTTTCCAATTAAGTATTTTATCTTAAAACGGATCACTAATGAATAAAAGTAAACCACACACAAGTTCAACACGTGGAGCAAATAGAAGCATTATTGAGTACAAAATATAGTCTATGGCTATCGCAGTATTTCAGTTCCTGATGAAGATGTCCAAAGTCCGCAAAGAGGTAGGTTGAAGATTGGGACTACACACAAGCCAGTTGGAAGATCGTGGTTGAATTTGATAACAGAAGGAATGAAACTGTTTCTGAGTTTGATCGTAATTTGGACCGCATTTTCAAATTATTGCATTTTCTGCCTTCTAGGAGCGAGGATAAAAATAAATTAGTGGTTTGAAAACGGACCCTGAATCTTGTTCACTGATTTTCCGGGACAGCGTGAAGTTCAGATCCAGTTAATCGTGGGACTTCTAGTTTGAATGTTGGAATGTGCTACATCCAAAACTCTTCTCAATTTCCGACGATCATGTATAAACCGAGAAATGATTGAATCTGATAGTACGCCTTATACCGTGCAGCTGCAGAAGTATTTGAGTGTCGTTGCAGACATGGCAAATCCTTAAAATCCTGGGGATGGAGAGACGTTGACGTGCTTGTGTGGCTGTTCTTCCAATGCCGTTTGTCTAGGAGAGACGGATGTACTTACGTCCGGGAACTTGAACCTATCTACAATTTACACTTTGGCATCATTGATCCTGAGTGGAGGATGGACACCACCACGCTTCCAAATGCCAATAACGCACCCCTTCGTCTTGCTTACATTAAGGAAGAGGCTGTTTTCTTCACACAGCGTTAAAATTCTTTCTTTTTCCATCCTGTTCTCTGTCTCGTCAATTTTCAAGACATGCCCACTGCATTTCAGATATCAGCGGAATGAATGTTCTGGATCCTTGAATTTTCGAGCCTAAATCGTCCTTCAATATTGCAATATACGGTTATAGATTCAATATACATTATATATTCAGCTGAACCGTCCAAACTATTTTCACTTTTCGTCTTTTAATTGGACATGTTTGTAAACAGCCGAATATTCGGTTCTGTCCATTTGCAACTTCCCACAGGGCATAACCAATGGTTATCGGGTCATTAGATTTCAGATGTAGTCGAGCCATCAACTTGCCCAACATCTTTTCAGAATACTTCATGTGTTAAAATATGAAGGGTTCAAATTATATATTTTTTCAAATGATCCTTATGTTCACTCTTCAACGCCTGACCATTCCCTGATGCAACGATTACAGTTAGCACTAAAATACAGTCGTATTCATGACGTCACCAAACCACTCCCTCTCTCCCAGTGTTAAAGATGTCAAGGGGCGTCGGTGTGCCAGTCTGAGTGATGACGCCACAAATATAGTCACCAATGGCAGAGTCAATATACGATACTACAATAAAAACATTTGCATGTTGTAACGTTAATGCTGAATCTCTAATTGAGTAAACTCAAGCCATCAGTAAATTGACTGAGCTCATCAGTTCCAGGCGATACTTGGTGCAACATCGTCGGCGTAGAAATAATGGTGGAGAATACGCAGTTCCCTGCATTCAATATGGCCATGGCCGATCTACACATTAACCCCTATTCTAATGTGTTTTTAGTTTAGTTCAATGTAGTTTTGTGATACAGCGTGGAACCGGGCTCTTCGGCCCACCGGGTCCGCGCCTACAAATGATAGGTCACTCACAAGTTCTACTCTACACTGTAGGGCTAATTTACAGAAGCCAATTATCCAACAAGCCTGTACTTCTTTGGAATGTGGGAGGAAACCGGAGTATACGGCGAAAACGCACGCGGTCACAGGGAGTGCTTACAAACTCCGGAGAGACAGCACCCGTAGTTAAGAACGGACCCGGGTCTCTGGAGCTGTAAGGCCGCAACGCTACCGCGGCGCCACTGTGCCGCCTAACGGTGCAGATCCCCCAAAATCTCAATTTCCTCATTTCGCTCTAAAGTCACTCTTTGAATATCGTTAACTTGCCTCAACTTCACTAACTGTCCTGAGTAGAAAATTCGCGTGCAAGATCATCCAGGTGTCTCTGTACGCTGTTCACCTGCCATTTTTCTCATTTTAGATAATAGTCCGAAATTAGATTACTCCCTCCGAGGTTCGTGACATCATACTTACCGATAATAATCATCATTTGCAATATTAACATATTCTCCCTCAGACTCTCTAGAATATGTTGGAGTTATAATCTCCCCATTGCATCCTCCCCTCTCGCCAACTTCCGTGTCATCTACAGAGGTTTAAATAAGCGGAAGAAATTGAGTGAATTTGTGTGAGCAATCACTACAAAAGATGACGAATGTCCTGATATGCAGATGGCTTGGACGTCAAAAATAATTACGGAGGCGGCACTAGCGGATCAGTGTAATGTGTTCCACTCGGCTTTCCGTCAACAAATGAAAAAGCAGCGAATCGTTGCCTGGAGATAAATAATTTATAGTGAGTTTTGCTAATTCTGTCGATATAAAGCAGTCAACCAAGTGCACAATATTCAGATTGGTTCCAAACAGGCAGATGGCTATGCTGTACAGGGACACAGAAAGGACAGTGGCAGAGATGTGCATTGAACCTAAATCGCTAATGTGAATCTTTCCCCGAACCACAAAAACTATATACATGCTGTGCAGAAAACAATGTGAGGTTATCCACTTTGGAGGCAAGAAAGGGAAGGCATATTATATATAATTATCTGATAAGTGCCAGGATAGGAAATGGGAAAGTACAAAGAGATCTGGGTGTCCTCGTACATCCGTCACTGAAAGTAAACATACAGGTAGAAAAGGCAGTGAAGAAGCTAATGACATGTTGGCCTTCATAACGCGAGGAGTTGAGTATATGAGCAACAAGGTCCTTCTGCAGTTGTACAGGGCCCTAGTGAGACCACACCTGGAGTATTGTGTGCAATTTTGCACTGCTAATTTGAGAAGGACAGTCTTGCTGTTGAGGGAGTGCAGCGTAGGTTCACGAGGTTAATTCCCACGACGGCGGGACTGTCATATGATGAAAGAATTGAGCGACTGGGCTTATATCCGCTAGAATTTAGAAGGGTGAAGGGGGATCTTATAGAAACATATACAATTATTAAGCGACTGGGCACGCTAGATAGAGGAAACATATGCGTAAAGGATTATCTACGCTTGTTTGTTCACAGACACTTACTGACGTCAATCACCTCGGTCCCAGAGAACTGAATATGCAAGTTCCGCAGACGCCCTGCACCCTTTAAGAAGACATGATTAGTCTGTGTTACTGCTGCAGTTGTCCGCGGCAGCAGCTTTTTCAGTCAAACGGCAATTTCTGATATTGCAGATAAAGCGAGAATGGATAGAGATTGGACATCGGGATTACAGATAATTCTTTGGCTCTTTGAAGTTCAAAATATTTATTATCCGCTGCTCGCCATAGTTTCTATTTCTGGTAAGACGTCTGTCAGTTGCAAAACAACTAAACATATATTTCTATAATACAGTTCAAGTGATTGGTAGTAGTGATTGCTGTTCAGGTACTGTTCAGATTCGTAAGTATTACAACATGAAAAAGCCAAAGAATTCCGAAACTACGTTCAGAAGGACTTCATAAGGCGGGTTCAAGAGAGAGAGAGAGTATTGCCGCAGATGCAGTGGTAATGCAATGTGGATTCGGACAATTCTGATTTCTAACATTGGGGATCCATGATGAACAACGCTCTTATTCTGGTTATTTATTGGGCTGTCAAACGAAAAGAAAATAATGGCGGATATTTAATCGGGAAAATATAGAACACGTGGAGCATTGTCAGATAATGAAATATAGAACACATGGAGTATTGTCAGGTTTTATTGTGGAAAGGTGGATCTGCTGCCAGGCTATATTTCAAGCAGGTCTCAGTCGCACGATATGTGTGCCGAAAGTCACGGAGGGTTTTTTCCTTGTTCAGTCTTGAGAGAGGAAAAGGGCACCGAAGTCCAGAGTAAATGTCGAATATCGTTAAAATATTTTGGTATTTGTTGCATCTTTTGCATTCATCACGCGATGATGCATATTAACATACATTTGTTATGTTTAACAATAGCTTAGTCAACGCTTGTATGAATACTGATAATATCTATCAATCTATTGATTTTATTGCTTATTAACATATTTCCAGTTATTCTGGTGACGATTGCGATCCTCTCCTGGGGAAAGTGCGGTCTTTCCAAATGTGTCACTCGTTACCTGGTGGTCATGGCGGTGGCTGACATACTGATTGTAAGTTTCGACCTGATTTTGAGGCACATTCCCATTACTTTTAAGAAACATTTTTATTTTCTGCAATCCATCCCAATCTGTAATTTCCACGCCGTGGTACTTTATGCAGTGACGGACTGTTCTGTCTGGTTCACGGTGTCTTTCACCTTCGATCGATTTGTGACTATTTGCTCCCTGAAGCTAAAGACAAAATATTGCAACAAGAGAATAGCGGCGCTGGTGTTGGGGACGGTGACCGTGCTCAGCTGTCTGTCCAATGTGTTCTGGTATTTTATGATGTCACCTTTCAAATACCCCTTGGTTTTGTGTCGTACCGATGTATAATATACGTAACCCATTGTGGGCGACAGCAGAGACCGTCCATCACATTCTCACACCCGGAGTGCCATTTGTCTTGATTTTTCTGCTCAATATTTTAATCATCAGGAATATTTTAGTGCTCACCAGAGCCCGGCGGAGACTCTGGGATCGCTGCGACCGGGAGTCTGAGAGGGACCCAGAAATGGAGAGTCGGCGGAAATCTATTATTTTACTGTTTGTTGTTTCGGGGAATTTTATAGTGTTGTGGTCAATTTTTATGGTGAGTTGCATACGTACCAGAATGTGGTATTTGGGCTATTATGATGTTTATTTTCCTGGTTATCTCAAACCACTGGGATCCATGCTCCAGCTCCTCAGTTGCTGCACAAACACAGGGATTTACGCCGTGACACAGTTCCGAGCGCGGCTTATAGATGCGGTTAAATATCCCTTTCTGCAAATTATGAAACGAATAAATGTATCAAAAATACTGTGAATTCAATGGTTCCCGTTCGTTTTCTGCCTAAAGGGTGACCAGTGATTTTAAAAATGTTTAAGGATTTAGAAGTTACAAAATGTATTCTGCTGTAGATTCAGAAGTTAGAAAATGGATGCTTATCCTTTCTCCTATTGCACGAACGAGACTTCTGCAAAAAAAAAAACACCAGGTGTCTTGTCCTATAATATAAACACTAGCGAGATTACAGCACAATAACATGAATGACTTGCCTTTCTTCTATTACACACGCGAGATTTCAGCATATTCGATATTTTGCTCTATGATATAAACAATCAGAATGATGCCCAGACAACAGAGTTCGTATCCTCTACTCTACAGATGGTATTGTACAAACAATTAATCTACGAGGTCAAAAAACCAGCGTGCTTGAATCTGCAAAAAAAAAAAAAAATAGCACCTTCAGCACAACCATATATGGGCTAAACTTTCCTCTATCGGAAGAACCTGTCAATCCTCTGATTTTAACCATTTATGGCCGGGCAAGAGGCTGGACAATGCTCTGTAAGATAAAGAATAGCTGAATTTCTGATTATTTGGATATAAATAAATATTATTTAACATTATCTCTGTGTGTGGAATTAAGAGGGAATCTGTAATCTGTATTTACATACTGTGAGAGCTGTCCTCCCACACCCGCCTAGCAAAATAAAGGCGTTACTGTATGACTAACTTTTGTGTTGTTATCTGTTTGAAGCAAAGTGAACTTTACCACTTTCATCGGGCTCTACAGACAATGTGATGTGCATGTCTCCTCCTGATGGTATAACAGTATCGCAGTTCTTCCCTTGGTCCCGCGATTCACTGCCGCGCTCTGTCATTCCATCTCTGGTCAAAACACAATTTGCTGGAGGAACTGAGGTACACTACCATTTGCTTTGTCTTTCTGTCCACTCTAACCTTTGCTCCCGAGACTGCCTTGATGGTATTTATATTAGAGCATTATCTGATTAGATTGGATTCCATGCAATACCTTTTTTTCGCTGTACCTCTGAACACAAGGTTCGACTAAACATAAACCTAAAATTAAATCCGTGAGGGGATGGACAGGTGACGTTTCGAGAAGGACCTTCTTCATACTGATGTATAGGAGCGATATATTATTTTATACATTTAAAATATATATTTTACACTAAATCGCACAGTTGTACTGCGTCCTCTCAAGACTGAACAAAATACAAAGTACTGGAGGAACTGGGGAAGGGGTGGACAGGCGACGTTTTTACGTCGGGATCTTTCTCAAGATTGATTGGATTGGGGCATAAAATGGGGAAACGTGTGAGCGGAACAAAGCCTGGCAAAGCCTGATAATGGGATACTGAGGGGGATTTAATTGGCCTCTGCGTTAAGCAAACGACATGGCTGGAGTTGAAAGAAAGTCAGAAGGTTGTCGGGTAAGGAGAGAACATAATGTGACACGTCAAGTTCGAGGGAGGGACATGGGTAGAGGGGAGCAGGAGGTAGGGCAGATAATCAGGATAAAGGGGAAATGCGGACTGGGAGATGGGGATGACTGCACCAAGAATGGGAAAGGAGTATGGTGACAGGGGGTGTTTGAGAGATGGTGGGAGAAATTCGGTAGCAGCCGGTTTGGACAGGTGGACACGTGAAAGATAGGGAGTCGGGATCTACTTGGGATTGGATAATTCATCGTTCATACAGTTAGCTTTTATGCTACCCAAAATGTAATTTAGGTGCTGTTTCTCTTTTTTGGATGTGAACTTATTTTTGGTAATGAAGGAGGCCAGGACGGAAATACTGGTATTTGCATGAAAGGGGGGTTAGACTGTAGCCACAAACAATATGGAGAACTCTAAGGATATGCTAAACCATTATTTGGAATCACACGGGTTAATTAGATTAGTTAAATGAAATCAGACTACGGTACAGCCTCAGTGAATGGCAGGGCCATGCGGGGTGTTATAGGGCAGGGGACCCAAAGGGTAAACATAGAAACATAGAAACATAGAAATTAGGTGCAGGAGTAGGCCATTCAGCCCTTCGAGCCTGCACCGCCATTCAATATGATCATGGCTGATCATCCAACTCAGTATCCCGTACCTGCCTTCTCTCCATACCCCCTGATCCCCTTAGCCACAAGGGCCACATCCAACTCACTCTTAAATATAGCCAATGAACTGGCCTCAACTACCCTCTGTGGCAGAGAGTTCCAGAGACTCACCACTCTCTGTGTGAAAAAAGTCTTTCTCATCTCGGTCTTAAAGGATTTCCCCCTTATCCTTAAGCTGTGACCCCTTGTCCTGGACTTCCCCAACATCGGGAACAATCTTCCTGCATCTAGCCTGTCCAACCCCTTAAGAATTTTGTAAGTTTCTATAAGATCCCCTCTTAATCTCCTAAATTCCAGAGAGTATAAACCGAGTCTATCCAGTCTTTCTTCATAAGACAGTCCTGACATCCCAGGAATCAGTCTGGTGAACCTTCTCTGCACTCCCTCTATGGCAATAATGTCCTTCCTCAGATTTGGAGACCAAAACTGCACGCAATACTCCAGGTGTGGTCTCACCAAGACCCTGTACAACTGAAGTAGAACCTCCCTGCTCCTGTACTCAAATCCTTTTGCTATGAAAGCTAACATACCATTCGCTTTTTTCACTGTCTGCTGCACCTGCATGCCTACTTTCAATGACTGGTGTACCATGACACCCAGGTCTCGCTGCATCTCCCCTTTTCCTAATCGGCCACCATTTAAATAATAGTCTGCTTTCCTGTTTTTGCCACCAAAGTGGATAACCTCACATTTATCCACATTATACTGCATCTGCCAAACATTTGCCCGCTCACCCAGCCTATCCAAGTCACCTTGCAGTCTCCTAGCATCCTCCTCACAGCGAACACTGCCCCCCAGCTTAGTGTCATCCGCAAACTTGGAGATATTGCCTTCAATTCCCTCATCCAGATCATTAATATATATTGTAAATAGCTGGGGTCCCAGCACTGAGCCCTGCGGTACCCCACTAGTTACTGCCTGCCATTGTGAAAAGGACCCGTTTACTCCTACTCTTTGCTTCCTGTTTGCCAGCCAGTTCTCTATCCACATCAATACTGAACCCCTAATACCGTATGCTTTAAGTTTGTATACTAATCTCTTATGTGGGACCTTGTCGAAAGCCTTCTGGAAGTCCAGATATACCACATCCACTGGTTCTCCCTTATCCACGCTACTAGTTACATCCTCGAAAAATTCCACAAGATTCGTCAGACAGATAAAGGTGCAATGTTCTCTGAAAGTAGACAGACAGACTGACAGATCCTTGAATGGAGTCAAGGAGGGAGGTAAAGTGTGAGGGGGAGGGGTAGAATGGGAGAGGGGGTCGGGGGAGGGAGGGTGGGGGGGGGGTAAGATAGGGAGAGGGGCAGAGAGGGAGGAGGAGGGTAGGAGAGGGAGAGGGTAGAGAGGGAGAGGGGGGGTGAGGGGATAGTGCGGGGGGGTAGAGAGAGGGGGAGGTGGAGAGAGGGGTTAGGGAGGGAGGGAAGGAGGGAGTAGGGAGGGGGTGAATGAGTGTAGATGTTTGAACAACTCTCCCTCCACCCTCCTCTCCCTCAATCCCCCCACTCTCCCTTCTCAACTCCCCAGGATTTTTCCTCCCCTCCACACCCCCAATCCCTCCCTCACCTCTTCGAGTGGAGCCAATGGAGCTGGGCCTAGCGTGTCCAAGCCGAGGGCGGCCAAGCAGAGACGTGCATGCATGGCAGAGCGTGCGGGGCTGAACGCTTCCGAATGGAGCCGAGCGTGGCTGAGCGTGCGGGGCTGAACGGGTCCCAGTGGAGCCAAGTGGGGCTGAGCGGGTTGGAGTGCTGTAGTTCACCTCGTAAGGAGTAGAGAATGAGGGGGAGGGGTAGAGAGGGAGGTGAGGGGGAGGGGGTAGAGAGGGAGAGGGGCAGAGAGGGATGGGGAGGGCGTTAGAGTCGGGGGAGGAGGGTAGAGATGAAGAGGGCGCGGGATCCCAGCTCGGCCGAGCGGGTTGGAATGCTGAAGCGTGCGAGTGGATTGTGACGTCAGTCGTAATTTTTTTTTCTTCAAAATGAAAGCTTGAATATCTTTAATACTGTGAAAATATTTTTAAAAATTATTAACTTGGGAAATATAGGTTGAAATGTGACGGGAAGATATTTGTCACGTCCGCGGGAAAAGTGTGATTAGCATGTGTGAAAATGGGAAGGAAAATGGGAAGGACCCCATTGGGTCCCATTCCCCAATGCAATATTCCACTAAACTGCGCGTGTACGGCTGACGGCACAACGTAGGCGCATCTGCCGCATACAAAGTTGTGTCGTTGATGACAAAAATCAAGTTCAACTTAATAAATTGAGTAGAGGACCCGTGAAGCCGTTTGTAAAATAGAACAAAACTTACCCATGGTGGGTCCCCGTTGTTCCCGTTAGGTTCACCAGACTGATTCCTGGGATGTCAGGACTGTCTTATGAAGAAAGACTGGATAGACTCGGTTTATACTCTCTGGAATTTAGGAGATTGAGAGGGGATCTTATAGAAACTTACAAAATTCTTAAGGGGTTGGACAGGCTAGATGCAGGAAGATTGTTCCCGATGTTGGGGAAGTCCAGGACAAGGGGTCACAGCTTAAGGATAAGGGGGAAATCCTTTAAGACCGAGATGAGAAAGACTTTTTTCACACAGAGAGTGGTGAGTCTCTGGAACTCTCTGCCACAGGGGGTAGTTGAGGCCAGTTCATTGGCTATATTTAAGAGTGAGTTGGAATTGGCCCTTGTGGCTAAGGGGATCAGAGGGTATGGAGAGAAGGCAGGTACGGGATACTGAGTTGGATGATCAGCCATGATCATATGGAATGGCGGTGCAGGCTCGAAGGGCTGAATGGCCTACTCCTGCACCTAATTTCTATGTTTCTATGTTGTGAGGCCAGGTTAGTGCATGCGAAAAAGAAAAACATGGCGATCTAAAAATTGGCAAAGACCCCAACTGCGCACTTGTGGATACTGGGCCCACTGTGCACGCACAGGGACACAGCGTCATTTTGCATCACTGCCACGTCACCAGCTTCATTTTCAAATGTGACGTGGATGACGGGCCTTCCCCAACTGCGCAGGAGCGACCGGCAAGGGGGGGTGCTGTTTTGTTAATTCAAGTTTTAAATGTCAATAACATGTAAAATATAGCATCAATCTGAATGAAACTCGCTACTGCACACCCCAGGACAATGCTGAGTAAGGTGGACCTAAAACTGTTGCGCTGCTGTGTACCATTTTTGTGAGGTTTTGGTATCAAACAAACAAATATATACACACTTGGGAAGATGTGGATATACACCCGAGATGGGAAGATGTGGCTAGTGCTGGGATCCCTTTGGAGTTAGCGAAAATGTTGGAGGATTGTGTTCTGTATATGACGGCTGATGGGGTAGAAGGTGAGGACAAGGGGACTCTGTTCCTTTTACGGGGAGGGTGAGCAAGAGCAGAGCTGTGCGATATTGAGGAGACCCTAGTGACGGTCTCATTTATAATGGAAGAGGGGAATTCCCCATTCCCTAAAGAATGACCTGGTCTGGAACACCTCATCTTGGGCGCAAATGCGGTGTAGACGGAGGAATTGGGAGTAAAGGACAGAGTCTTTACAGGAACCAGGGTGGGAAGACATGAAGTCTAGATAGTTATGGGAGTCAGTGGGTTTTAACTAGATGCCAGTTGATAGTTTGTTTCCTGTTATGGAGACGGTGAGATCAAGGAATGGTCGGGAGATGGCGGAGATGGTCCGTGAATTTGAGTGCAGGATGGAAATTAGCAATAAAGTTAATGAAGTCAGTGAGTTCTGCATGGGTGCAGGTAGAACTGATACAGTCGTCAATGTAGCGGAGGTAGCGTTGGGAGATAGGGCCAGTGTATGCATGGAACTGTAATTTTCCAACGTATCCTACAAAGAGGCAGGCATAGCTGAGGCCCGTGCGAGTGCCCCTAGCCATGCCATGGATTTGGAGGAAGTGGGAGGATTCGAAGGATATGTTGTTAAGGGTAAGGAGAGTGTTAGTAGATGCAAAGTGGCTGGCTCTGTGGTCGAGGAAGAAACGGAGGGCTTTAATAACTTCCTGGTAGGGGATGGAGGCGTAGAGTGACTGAACATCCAAATACATTTATGACATCATTGAGTACATTTTTCTCTCTCCAAGTCACACATCACAACACAGAAATCTTTCTTCAATATAAATTGATAACGGAATTTCATGAAAGTACCATTGCTCTATGTGGACTTTATGTAAGACTGAAGGTTGAGTTGTACTGGAATGGTTTTCAAAAGTGTTTTGCTTTAAATAATCGCTAACTTTTCATCTCTCCATCCATTTTCCAACCACAAGTGATTCCTAACATTCGTCTTGAACTTAGTGAAAGAAAATTGGCAGACTCAGGGTGCAATGGCGCAGGTAACACTAACCACCAAATGTTCTGTTGGCATTAGTTGAAAAACAGAAAAAATAATAATCGTGTAAATCAACGACCCATGCATTACAATTTCTTCAAGCAACAATTTAGCTCATTTGCTATATTAAATATACAATTTATGAGCTAGATTAAGTTAATGGATTAATAAATGTCTACAAGCAAATGAGCTGGAATGATAAAAGATGAAAAGACTATGAAAAGAGGAGCATACGTCATTTTTTTTACTTTTCTTTGAAACTAAATATAAAATGAGTAAGATGGCCAAAAAGGGAAAGAGGAGGATCAGTGGAAAGCAAGAGAGAAAGTGGCAACAGAATTACACAGTAGTAAGCAAAGAACTTGAGGATCTTTGGTAAAGTGCTGCTCTCTCACAGTCCCACATGACCACCGGGTGGCGCTGCGATAGCAGCCTCGCCAGCAGCCTGTGTGTCATTTCGACGTTTTTTTGTTATTTTCAGTATGTCTAAAATGTAAGTTTTAATGTTTCTCGGTATGTTTTATGTGTGGGGTGGGGAATAGGGGGAAACCTTTTTCAGTCACTTACCCCGACGGAGATGTGATCTTTCTCCGTCCCTCCTGCGCTGCGGCCTAACAATGTGGATTGGTGCGACCTTTCCTGGAGACCGGCCCGGAGCTTCAAGCCGCACGTGCGGCGCGGACTTACCATCGCGGAGCTGTATTGTGATGTACTGTATCTGTATTTTTTTTACAGATACAGTACATCACAATTGCGAAATTTTTGTCGAAAGTTTTATTTTATTTCAAAGTGGGAATTGGAAGATAGGGACAGAGATGCTACAGTGATGGCTGCATCTGCGCTTCCTTTCTGTTGTCGTGGCCCGTGGCGGCTCCTGATAAGTGATATGTTCCCCCCTCGGGTGCTGCCTTGCCCGCTGAGTTCCTGCAGCACTCTGTGTTTTTGTTTGGCTGAAGTTGAAGGTGGACCCCCCTGTGTCTACGTTCAACTCCCTGTCTGTGGTGGCTCAGCGGGACGGGCAGGGGCTCTGGGGAGAGGGTCATCCAGCACAATAACGGGTCAGCTGGCGATGGATAACAGGACAGCGGGCGGTGGAGCTTACTCCATATGTCAGTGCAAGTAACCTCAATTGATCCCTTGTTCGCGCTGACACAGGAGTAAGCTCCACCGCCCGCTGGGATGTTATCCATCACCCGCTGACCCACTCCGCTCTATGATCGTTGCTCTTGAGCTGGTCCCCTCCACTGTTCAGACGGAGAGCACTGCCAGAGGTGGGCGGGCCGGCAGAAGCCGCTGAGATGGCAGTCGGTCCGCTGTCCGGTGATGGAGGCCGCCCGTAGCCACGCGAGCCGCTGCCCTCCCCGGCCACAATGCAGTAGCTCCATGCCCGGAGCGCCGCGGCAGCAGTGAGTTACAGGCATGAACCCAACCAATTTTAGAATCAGTGGAAATGTGGCCCGTTCTGGCAAGATGACGTGTTGAAAAATCGTCATGTTCTTTTTTTTTAAATCACCTTTTTTTTACTCACCTTTTTTTTACTCTGTCCAGCTGCCGATTTAAGAGTGCTCACGGGTTAACACGTTAGACTCACGAGACACTAAGGTCAACGCACGAGCCCTATGTTATTACAATGAGTTAAAATGTTTCAATTTTTATCTTGAATAGTGAATTTGACTCGTGGAAAAAATCAAACATGTTTGATTTTTTCACGAGTTATCAAGTTTCACGGGTACCTGCCGTTAGAGCCACGAGTGGACAAGTTGATCGCGCGAGTTCCGACGTTGCCGCTGCGTTCCTGGTACGTGATCACCACGAGTGAAAACTCGGGGTCACTCGTGGGCCAACTCTCACCGTGAGACAGGGGTTTTAATGCAGCAGATCCCGCGGTGGATCTCCCGAAGTCGGTCTCCAGCAAAGGCCGCCAACTCCTCCATGTTAGGACGCAGTGCGGACGGAGATGACACTGAAAAAAACGCATCTCCGTCGAGGTAAGGGATTATAAAAAGTTTTCCCCAACCTCCCCCTCCCCCCCCCCCCCCCCACATAAAACAAGCTAAAGAACACTAAAAAAACATACATTTAACACATACTATTAAAGCACAAAGAAGGGTCAAACAGACTGTTGGCGAGGCAGCCATTGTTGGCGCCACCCGGTGGAGTTCACCTGAACCTACCTGATCTCCCGGTTGCCAAGTCCCCTCCCCATTCCCACACTGGCCTTTCTGCCCTAGGCTTCTTCCGTTGTCAGAGTGCGGCCAAACGCAAATTGGAGGAACAGTATCTCATATGTCACTTGGGCAGCTTACAACCATGGTATGTAGGGTACACAAAAGGCTGGAGAAACTCAGCGGGTGCAGCATCTAAGGAGCGAAGGAGATAGGCGACGTTTCGGGTCGAGACCCTTCTTTTTAAAAAAAAACGTTAACTCTTTAAAACCATGGTATGTATATTGATTTCTTTAACTTCAAGTAACCCTTGCATACCCACTCTATCCTTCCCTCTGTCACTCGTCGTACGACCTTCAAAGAGTCTCATTTTCAATACGCGTTTTCACCCAGACCACAGCTAACAATGGCCTGCTACTTTTATCGTTACTTTTTTGTATATCTCACATTCATTTGTTGTATATCTCTCATCATCATCCATATTTCTCGTCCCTTTCCTGACTCTTAACATGAAGAAGGATCTCAAGCCGAATCGCCACCTATTCCTTTTCTCCAGAGATGCTGTCTGACCTGCTGAGTTACCCCAGCTTTTTGTGTCTACCTTCGGTTTAAACCATCATCCTTCTTACATGATAAATCATGCATGTGATGCATAAAGTGTACATGTAATGTACATAACGTACACACATTCTTCAAGAGGGAAAAATCTTGCACTGAACTGACTTTAATGTAAATTGGTGCAAAAATAGTGAAAAATTGCACACATATTCTGCATACATTAGACATAAAATCCACAAATTCTACAAGACCCAGAGTAGAAAAAGACTGCGAAAGCACCCGTCCTTGGTGTAAATCTGCAGTTAGTGAACGATGCCTCGGTAGTGCAGGAGATTGGCCGATGAGCCAGCGGTTCAGGGTCTTGATGGTTGCAGGATGGTCCGTTCCTGGACCTGGTGGTGTGGGACGTCAGGCTTCTGTACCTCCTGTCCGACGGTAGCAGCGAGAAGAGGGCACGGCATGGATGGTGGGGATCCTCCCCCTGACCTATAATCCCAACCCGTGTCCAGTGCCCACGTGACCCCAACCTCTGCCCAGCTCCAACCCTGACCTCTTGCCCAGGTGACTAATCGTGGATTCTGCCCTCTCACTACTCGTGATGGTTTACCACCCATGACCTTCTGACCTCTCACTCATGACCTTTGTCTCGGTGACCTGCCTAAAACCTCTGACCCTTAGTGCCTATCACGGTCTGTAACCTTCGACATCGTCACGAGGTTAATTCCCGGGATGGCGGGACTGTCATATGGTGAAGGAATGGAGCGACTGGGCTTGTGTACTTAGTACATACTTGTATAGTTTAGAAGGAGGAGAGGGGATCTATTGAAACATATAAGATTATTAAGGGATTGGAAACGCTCAAGACAGGAAACATGTTCTCGATGTTGGTGGAGTCCAGAACCAGGGGCCACAGTTTAAGAATAAGGGGCAGGCCATTTAGAACGGAGATGAGGAGAAACATTTTTACCCAGAGAGTTATGAACCTGTGGAATTCTCTGCCTCAGAAGGCAGTGGAGGCCGATACTCTGGATGCTTTCAAGAGAGAGTTAGATAGAACTCTAAAAGATAGCAAAGTTAGGAGATATGGGGAGAAGGCAAGAACGGGGTACTGATTGTGGATGATCGGCGATGATCACAGTGAATGGCGGTGCTGGCCTACTCCTGCACCTATTGTCTATTGTTCTCGTGTGATTCCACCCCCAATGGCCTCTGCCTTTGTCTACCCCTGCTTGAGCACCCCCTCCCCCTCTCTCTGCCCCGGTCTAGTGCTGGCTATTCCGGCTCCTCCTCACTCCCCAATCCCTCACTGTATCTCATCTCCTCAACCCCTCACTCTACATCCCCTCACTGCCCAACTCCTCACTCTGCCTCCTTGCTTACTCACCCCACAACCCCTCACTCCCCAATCCCTCACTCTACCTCCTCACTCCCCCTCCCTCCCTCTGCTCAGGACAAGGCTGGCTCCCAGCCCCCAACCCCCTGCCCGACTGGGAGAGCAGCTGGGAGATGAAGGGGGTCCCGCAGAGAGACAGGCGGCACAGGAGGGAGAGGGGCAGGTCAGGATCCGGGGGTGGCGGGCGGGTGAGGGTCATCTGTGGGGGGAGGGGGTGAGAGGAGGGAAGTAGCACAGAGGGGAGAGGGGATAAGGGAGAGGGGAGGCAGGTGAGGGAGAGAAAAAATATATCAGCACCCAAATAGTTACATTTGGAATGTTTCCAATAAAACGAGAAATGTGGTAAAATGTGTTTCTGTTGTCTGCTGTGTGTCAAAAGCGAGTGTATGCAAGGTAGTGATGGAAGGGAGAGGAAGCAGAACAGAGGGGAGTGAGAAGGGAGAGGGTAGCAGGGGAGAGAAGGGAGAGAGAGGGGAGAGTGATATGAGAGAGATGGGAGAGGACGGGAGAATGGAGCGAGAGCGTGTGGGAGAGGGGAGTGTGTGGGAGAGGGGAGACTGGGAGAGGGGGAGCGAGGGGGTGGTAGGGATTGAGGGGGAGGCAAGGGGGAGGGAAGTGAGGGAGAGGGGAGTGAGGGAGAGGGGAGTGTGGGAGGGGGAGAGGGGAGTGAGGGGGAGAGGAGTGAGGGAGAGGGGAGCAAAGGGGAGAGGGGAGCGAGGGAGAGGGGAGTGAGGGAGAGGGGAGCGAAGGGGAGAGGGGAGCGAGGGAGAGGGGAGTGAGGGAGAGGGGAGCGAGGGGGGAAGAGGGGAGTTAGGGAGAGGGGAGTGGGGAGCGAGGGAGTGGGGAGCCTGTGGGAGAGGTGAGCGAGGGAGTGAGGAAAGCGAGGGGAACGAGCGGGAGGTACGGGAGTGAGGGGGAGGTGGGGAGGGGAGGGGGAGAGGAGGCCACGCCAGTGATGTATGTGTGGTGGGGCCACACCAGTGAGGTATGAGTGGCAGGGCCACGCCAGTGAGGAGCAGGTACCTACCAGGGCCAGGTGCGGCACCACCTCCACCTCCAGGAAAGCCCGCAGAATGTCAGTCAGGAGTGGCCCCTCCACGTCGACAGCGAAGGGGAAACACAGGAGCTGGCAGACACGCAGAACCAGCCACCACCCACAGTCCTGGGCCAGCTCCCCCACAGCCTCGAGCCTGTCAGAGACACAGGATAACGGCCCTGGAACACAGCTCACACCCACCACGATGCGGGGGAGCTGCACTCTTTGTGTGCGACAGCACGATGCGGGGGAGCTGCACTCTTTGTGTGTGTGTGTGTGTGTGTGTGTGTGTGTGTGTGTGTGTGTGTGTGTGTGTGTGTGTGTGTGTGTGTGTGTGTGTGTGTGTGTGTGTGTGTGTGTGTGTGTGTGTGTGTGTGTGTGTGTGTGTGTGTGTGTGTGTGTGTGTGTGTGTGTGTGTGTGTGTGTGTGTGTGTGTGTGTGTGTGCGCGCGCGACAGCACGATGCGGGGGAGCTGCACTCTTTGTGTGTGTGTGTGTGTGTGTGTGAGTGTGACGGCACGATGCGGGGGAGCTGCACTCTGTGTGTGGCGGAACGGTGCGGGGGAGCTGCACTGTATGTGTGTGCGCGTGTGTGTGTGTGTGTGTGTGTGTGTGTGTGTGTGTGTGTGTGTGTGTGTGTGTGTGTGTGTGTGTGTGTGTGTGTGTGTGTGTGTGTGTGTGTGTGTGTGTGTGTGTGTGTGTGTGTGTGTGTGTGTGCACGCGTGCGTGTGTGACGGCACGATGTGGGGGAGCTGCACTGTGTGTGTGAAGGGACGGTGATGCGGGACCACTGACCTCTGGTCCAGGTGATGCAGGAACTGCTCCGTCAGCAGGTGACCGAGGGTTGTCAGGACGACGCTGGTGGGACTGGACATCAGAGCGATGCACTGGGACGGGGCCGCCGTGAAAACATGTGTAGCGATGGTGAGGAAGGCCAGGAGCCCTGTCTCACAGAGAGAGGGGTCAGAACAGCAGTGTTGTGGGGGAGAGCCAGGGGTGGGGAGAGAGAAGGGTGGTCCGTGGGACAATGATGTGGGCGGAGGGAGAGAGGAAGAGAGGTGGCCAGTGGGGCAAAGTGGTGGAGGAGGAATGATAAGGAAAGGATGAGTTGGGACTCACAGGAGGGGGAGAGGAGAGGGTTGGAGCAAAGTAGAAAGTATGAGGGGGAGAAGGATGGAGAGGGTTGCAGCGTGTGAGAGGGATGGAAGTGATAATATCAGACAGTTTGGGTACCAGACAAAATGAAGGATTTCTGCTTCCGCGAAACCTGCTTGTCACCTTTTGAAAAAGCTGCAAGACCATGACCCTGGTCAGGTCCCTGGCTCCAGAAAGTCTGTGGCCTGGGGAAGGGTTGAATGGAGGTTGATGTCCAGATGCCCTTTAATTGTTAATATGTATGAGATTTTGCAGAAGGAGCTAGGCATCTACCCGATCTATTCCTCTCATGATATTATACACCTCAATAAGATCTCCCCTCATCCTCCTGTGCTCCATGGACTAGAGTCCCAGCCTACTCAGCCTTTCTCTATAGCTCACATCCTCTAGTCCTGGCAACATCCTCGTAAATCTTCTCTGTACACATTCCAGCTTGACAACATCATTCCTATAACATGGTGCCCAGAACTGAACATAATATTCTAAATGCGGTCTCTATACAACTGCAACATAACCTCCCAACTTCTATACTCAAGGCCAAAGTGCCAAAAGCCATTTGACGACCTTATCTACCTGCGACTCGACCTTGAAGGAACCATGCACCTGTACTCCTAGATCCCTCTGCTCTACAACCACCTCCAGAGCCCTGTGTAGGTCCTGTCCATGCTAGACTTCCTAAAATGCAACACCTCACATCTCTCTGTATTACATTCCATCAACCGTTCCTCAGCCCACCTGGACAATCGATCCAGATCCTGCAACGATTTTTCACAAAGAAACCACCCACTTTTGTATCATCAGCAAACTTGTTAATCTTGCCCTGTATGAACTCAACAAAACCATTGATGTAGATGACAAACAGTATTGATATAGATGACAAGCAGTAACCTTGAGGCACACCACTAGTCACAGGCATCCAATCCGAGGAGCAACCTTCCACCATCACCTTCTATATCCTTCCGTGAGCCAATTTTCTATCCCTTCAGCTATCTGTCCTTGGATCCAATGCGATCTAACCTTCCTGAGCAGCCAACCATGTTGGTGAATGCTTGGCTAAAGTCCATATACACATACAGATCTGCCCTCACAACCTTTTTGGTCACGTCTAATTTGTGAGACACGACCTTCCATGTACAAAACCATGCTGACTATCCCTAATCAGCCCTCGCCCATCCAAATGCCTATATAACCTATCCCTAAGAGTGCTGGGGTAGGAGAGAGGGATGGAAGGACCGCGAGACTCACGGGAGGGAGAGAATGCAGGGAGAGGGGAGACGGACTGAGGGATTGTGGGCGAGGGGAGATGCACGGATTACGGGCGAGGGGAGACGGAGGGAGGGAGTGTGGGGGGAGGGGAGATGGAAGGGAGGAGGGGAGGATTGCGGGGAAGGGAGATGGAGGGGGAGGGGAAGAGGAGGGGAAGAGGAGGGGAAGAGGAGGGAGGGAGTGCGGGGGATTGGAGACGGAGGGGCACAGGGAGGGAGGAGTGAGAGGGGAAGGGAGAGGAATAAGGAAGGAGAGGGAGTGGGTGACTCACCAAAGTGGGAGAGAGGGGACGGAGGAATTGCGAGGGAGGGGAGACGGAGGGGCAGAGGGGGAGGGAGTGCAGGGGGAGGGGAGACGGAGGGGAAGGGGGGGGGGAGGGGAGGAGGGGAGGAGGGAGTGTGCGGTGAGAGGAGACGGAAGTGGAAACTCACCAGACGGGGAGAGGGAGATCCAGTCTGGGGTGGGGGTGGCTCTGCCGGCTCGGGGGGTCTCCCCCTCCATGATGGGACGGTCCAGGGGGAGATGCAGAGTGAAAGCGACTCGCTGCCAGAGAGAAGGCCAGAGCTCGGAGTGCAGGAGATCGGCAGCGGCTCCCTGTGTGTGAGAGAGAGAGAGAGGGTGAGAGAGCAGGAGAGAGAGAGAGAGAGAGAGAGAGAGAGAGAGGCAGACAGAGGCAGACAGAGGCAGACAGAGGCAGACAGAGGCAGACAGAGGCAGACAGAGGCAGACAGAGGCAGACACACACAGACACACAGAGAGAAGGAGAGAAGGAGAGAAGGAGAGGAGAGAAGAAGGAGAGCGCAGGGGAGAGAGTGCAGGGTAGAGAGGGAACAGGAGAGGGAGTACAGGAGAGAGAGAACAGGAGAGAGGGTGAGAGAGAAGGGGAGAGAGCAGGAGAGAAAGGGCAGGAGCTGAGAGAGATAGAGCAGGAGAGCGCAGGGTGTAATGTATTCATGCGTTGTCCCGGTTGTCCCATGAGAACTCTGACGTGGGAAGTGAGAACTTAATCTATACACTGCAAGCTGTAAATGAAGACTTTCCGGTGACTGCAATAGAAATTCTTGATTCTTTCTACAAGAGTAGAGAGTCATTCAGCTCCTATATGGAGTGAGCGAACATGTTTTTCATGGCAAACAATATAATGGAGATTAGTGGCGAAGGAGAGATACGCCGTTTGCAAACACATGAAAGCAATTCTGATCACGGAGATCGGTCCTGATGTGTATGGCACACTTGTGAAACTCATTGCACACATACGGCAAAAGACATGCCATTCAATGACATTATGAAGAAGTCGGAAGAGTACTTCAACCCAAAGCCTCTGGAAATTGCAGAAAGCTATAAATTCTGCACTAGAAACCAGAAGCAAAATGAGGCAATCAATGAGTAGATTGTTGCCTTCAAAAACGTAACTTTGCACTGTAACTTTGGAACCTTTCTCGGTCACGCACTACGTGACAGATTTGTTTGCGGTCTAGTAGATGAACGAATTCAGTCCAAATTCATGAACACTCCAGATCTTACATTCGAGAAAGCATGCAAGATTGCTACCACAATGGAGATGGCATCAAAGAATGCTAGCTAGTTTCCTCCACCTCAGACTGCAGTGGCCGCTTACAGTCACAAAGCTGTGCCTATGGCCAAACCAAGAGGCGCTAAACCAAAACCAAAGTATGGTGGGGAGCCAAGTTCAGCCAGTTGTTATAGTTGCAATGGTCATCACTCATCCCAATTTTGTCAGTTCAAAATGGCCAAGTACTATAACTGGCAGAAGAAAGGCCACATCGCCTCAGCATGTCGGGCCAAGCTTAAAACAGGAAACCTCCTTGGAAAGGATTGGCTAAGTAGAATAGAGTTAGAACATTTACAGCGTCGATTTGTCCAAATCACGTCTTGAAAACATCATAAGCAAACATTTCGCTGACAGTTACCCGGGAATAACAGGGTGCTCTGAACACATTCAACTTAGGCAAGATGTGAGACCTGTGTATTGTCGACCAAGATCTGTACCATATGCACTAAAGCAACAAGTGGAGGAAGAACGCGACAGGTTAGATCGGAATGGAATACTCGTGAAGACAGACTACAGTAACTGGGCAAAGCCAACTGTGGCCGTACCCAAGGTCGACAAATCTGTAGGACTATGCGGTGACTACAAAGTCACAATCAACCAAGCCGTTGATGATGAACAATATCCGTTACCAACATCGCAAGATCTGTACGCAGAACTTAGCGAAGCAAGAGTCTTCACTAAACTGGATTTGTCGCACGCTTCCGCCCAACTCAATGTTGACAAGGAAAGTCAGCGGTACTTGACTATAAACACACATAAGGGCTGGAATTCATATACAAAGCTGCCCTATGGTGTGAAATCCTCCCCGAACATCTTGCAGTCTGTCATGGAGAAAATGTTACAAGGCATTCTGCACTGTGTGTGCAACCAGGATGATCTACTGATATTCACAGAGGGCATGGTAGAACATCGAGAAATACTCGAGCAAGTTCTCACACGACTGGGCTGCCACAATGTCAAGAGTCAAGAGTGTTTTATTGTCATATGTCCCGGATGGGACAATTAAATGTTTACTTGCTGCAGCACCACAGAATATGTAAACATTGTACATAACGGGGGAAGGGAAAATAAGTTCAATAAATAACAAATGTAGTGCAGTAATAACTCAGTTCACACCTCAGAGCTTATTTGCTGCTGTGTTGAATAGCCTGATGGCTATAGGGAAGAAGCTGTTCCTGAACTGGACGTTACAGTTTTCAGGCTCCTGTGCCTTCTTCCCGATGGCAATGGTGAAATGAGTGTGTGGCCAGGATGGTGTGGGTCTTTGATGATTTTGGCTGCCTTTTTGAGGCGGCGACTACAATAGGTCCCTTTGACGGTGGGGAGGTCAAAGCCGGTGATGGACTGGGCAGTGGTCACAACTTTTTGTAGTCTTTTCCGCTCCTGGACATTCTAGTTGCCGAACCAGGCCACGATGCAATCAGTCAGAATGCTCTCTACCGTGCACCTGTATAGGTTTAGGAGAATCCTCTTCGACATGCCAAATCTCCGTAATCTTCTTAGGAAGTAAAGTCAAATGTCAAACTGTGACAAAGTAAATGTGCAATTGTACGGTCAGAGGTGGTCTACCTTGGACTCAAAGTAGACGCCAACGGACTTTCCCTTGTGAAGGCGAAAGTTGAAGCAATAGTGAATGCTCCAAAACCCGACAATGTGTCAGGGCTACGATCATTCCTTGGGATTGTGCAGTTCCACGCACGATTCCTTCCAGATTCAGCAACTGTGCTAAAGCCACTACATCATCTGCAACAAAAAGATGTGAAATGGACGTGGGGAAAGGAACAGTAACGTGCTTATGACATCTGCAAAGAAAACTTGACAAGCGACAAACTTCTTGTTACTATGATACGACATACAAGATGAAACTTGCTTGTGATGCTTCAAGTTATGGTGTAGGTGCAGTGATCTCCCATGTAATGAATGACGGACAGGAAAAGCCTAATGCTTTTGCATTCTGTACACTGTCATCAAGTGAATGCAATTATGCACAGATAGAAAAGGAAGCACTCAGCATCGTGTGCGGAATCAAGAAATTCCATCCGTTTCTTCTCGGCAGACCATTCACCCTAGTGACTGATCACAATCCACTACTAGTGACACTTGGTCCCAAGGCAGCTATACCTTCCATGGTGGCATCAAGGATGCAGCGCTGGGCAATTCTGCTGTCCCAGTGTGACTACAAGGTTGAGTACAGATGTCCCAAGTGCAACGCAGTTGCAGATGCGTTATCCCGGTTGCCCCAGAGAACTCTGACGTGGGAAGTGAGAACTCAATCTACACACTGCAAGATGTAGATGAAGACTTTCCAGTGAGTGCAACAGAAACTGCAGCAGAAACAGAGAAAGACAATGTGCTGAAGAGAGTCTATGAACAGACATTGAACGGTTGGACTGAAATCATTAGTGGATTGAACTCAGTTCTGAACTCAGAGCTGAAGCCTTTCCATAATCGACGCCATGAATTATCGTGTGAGCAGGGATGCATTAAGTGGGGTTACAGAGTGGTTGTACCAGAGTCTTTGAGAAACAAAATTATGAATGAACTTCAAGCCGAACGTCCTGGCAGAGTAAGCATTAAGTCAATTGCCAGAAACTTTGTGTATTGGCCTGGTATTGACAGTGACATCGAGTCATTGGTGAGCAAATGTAGCGTCTGCCAAAATTACCGGAGTAAACCACCAAAAACACCACTGCAATCCTGGTCATGGCCAAATAGACCTTTTCAGAGAGTTCATGTAGATTTTTGTGAAAAGGGTAATGATCACTTTCTGGTACTAGTAGATAGTCATTCCAAATGGATTGAGGTTAAGCATATGGGGTCAAGCACTACTACTGAGTGTAACATAGATGAGTTGAGATTAATTTTTGCATGCCATGGTTTACCAGAAGAACTTGTTTCTGATAACGGGCCTCAGTTTCGTTCAGAACGGTTCAAAGAGTTCATGCAGCGGAATGGTGTAAAACACACACTTGTTCCCCCACACCATCCAGCCTCCAACCGGGCGGCACAAAGGTCTGTTAGAGTTGTCAAAGAACAGGTTTTGCAGGGCAGTTCAAAGCTCAGCATGAAACATCGTTTGGCTAGTTTCTTGCTGAAGTACAGAACCACACAACACACAACGGGTCACTCACCTGCAGAACTGTTGATGGAGAGAAGGCTAAGAATACGCATAAGTTTAGTTCAACCAAATTTGGCCTTGAGAGTTGAGCAAAAATAGTTAAGTCAAAAACGCCATTTAGACTCCCACAAAAAGGAGAGGAACTTCAAGCCAGATGAGCAAGTTCGTGTTCTCAGTCCTCACAACAAGTCCAGTCGTGACAAATGGCATATTGGGAAAATAGTGGAAGTGTGTGGAACAAAAAGATACTTAGTTGAAGTTGGAAATAGGATCAAGTGTTCATGTTGATCAAATGATTCCAGCCAAAGATGAACCAAAAACTGAGCATGAAGTCCTAATCCCTGACTTTTTATCTGAAAGTGAGTTGGAAGAGACCACTGTGATTGAAACACAAATTTCAGTTAGTACAGACAAAGAAACTGATTCCTCTGGTCAAAGTCAGGGCACTAAAACAGAGCCAAACAAGCCTACAGTTGAGTCAACACCTAAACCTGTTACACCTGTTACTGTTTAGACGATCACGCAGGATCCGTAAACCAGTAGTCAGGTTAGGTTTGTAAGTTAAATAACTCACTGCACACGTAAAACAAAAATGTGTAAACATGTAAAATAAATATATTACGTTTATCATTGAAAATGTCATAAATACTGGTTTAAATCAAGTATCACAACAACAAAATTGTAACCGAGTACTTAGATGTAATACTTTTAAAAAGGAGAGCAATGTAATGTATTCATGCATATTCATGTATATGTTAATGAGTTGGTGTTCAATATAAGCAGGGAATGCTGGCTAATAAATCGCTTGTGTTCGAGGCAATCAGTGTGTAAGTCTAGTTCTTCATTCTGAATATAGCACAGGGAGGGAGAGAGCAGGAGAGAGACAGAGAGACAAAGAGAGAGAGGCAGAGAGAGAGAGAGACAGAGAGAGAGACAGAGAGAGAGAGAGACAGAGAGAGACAGAGCGAGAGAGACAGAGAGAGAGAGACAGAGAGAGAGAGGGGGGGTGTGCGAGAGAGCAAGGGAGAGAGCAGAGAGCAAGGGAGAGAGCAGAGAGAGAGAGAGAGAGAGAGGGGGAAAGCAGGGAGAGTATGGGGAAGAGAGAGAGCAGGGGAGAGAGAGAGCAGGGAGAGGGAGAGGGAGAGGAGAGAGGGAGGGAGTGAGGAGGGAGTGGGAGAGAGAGGGGAGGAGAGTGAGTTGAACAGAGAGGGAAAGGGGTAGAAAGGGACGGGAGAGAGAGGGGAAAGAGAAAGGAGAGAGATAGAGAGAGAGGGAGGGAGAGAGGGGAGAGAGGGGAAGTGATGGAAGAGTGAGATAGGGGGATAGGGAAGAGAGAGGGAGGAGATAGGAGGGAGGAGAAGGAGAGAGGGGGGAGACGGAAGAGAGGGTGGAGAGACAGGAGAGAGAGGGATGAGAGAGCATGAGGGGAGTAGGGGAGAGTGGGGAGGGAGAGAGAGGTAGGAGAAGGGAGAGGGAGGGAGAGAAAGAAGGAGAGAGAGAGAGAGCGAGGGAGGAGAGAAAGAGGGAAGAGAGGGAAAGTGAGGGAGGAGTGGGGAGAGAGGGAGGAAAAAGAGGGGCAGAGGGGGAGAGAGGGAAAGAGAGTGGAGTGAGGGAGAGAACGGGAGTTGGAGAGGTAAAGAGAGAAAGGGAAAAGAGAAAGGGAGAAGAGAGAAGAGAGGGAGAGGGATAGAGGGGGAGAGAGAGAGAAGAGTGAGGGATGAGGGGAAGGGAGAGAAGAAAGAAAGGGAGAGAAGAGAGGAGGAGAGGAGTGAGAGAAGAGAGGAGAGAGGGAGGAGCGTGAATAGGGAGGAGAGTGATAGGGCGGAGAGGGGGAGAGAGGAGGAGAAGAAGTGAGGGAGGAAAGAGAGGGGAGAGAGGGGAGGAGAGAGGGGGGGAGGGGGAGATAGGGGAGGGGAGATAGGGGAGGGAGAGGGGGTGAGAGAGAAGGAGCGAGGAAGGGGAGAGGGAGGAGAAATGGGTAAGAGAGATGGGAAAGAGAGGGGCGGACGGAGGGAATGGGAGAGGGAGAAAGAGGAAGGAAGAGAAAGAAGGGAGTGGGAGAGAGAGAGAAGGAGAGGGGAGAAGGGGGGGTGGGGAGGGAGGAGGGGAGGGATGAGGGGGGGGAGGGAGGAGAGGGGGAGGGGGGAGGAGAGTGGGAAAGAGTGGGGGGAGGAGGGGTGGAGGAAAATGGCGTGAAGATAGGGGGGAGGAGAGATGGGGAGTAGTGGGGGTGGGGAGAGAGAGATGTAGATGAGATGGGATGTGAGGGAGTGCCAGGCCTCCAGTGGATTCATACCTGTGACACAAACTGCAAGAGGATGGTGAGTAAAGCATCGAACCTGCCCAGGTGTCCTGGTGGGGTGATGGGAAGCTGCAAGACAGATACAGAAACATGGTCACCTCATAAGATCGACCATCAGATAGATGAACCACCAGGCCATTCGGCCCATCGAGTTTGCTCCGCCATTCGATCGTGACTGATCTATTGTTCCCTCTCAATCCCATTCTCCTGCTTTGTTCCCATAACCCTCGACACCCTTGCTGATCAAGAACCTGTTAATCTCCACTTTAAAGATACCCAATGAATTGACATTCTTGTGTGGCAATAAATTCCACAGAATCACCGTTCTTTGGTTAAAGATGCCTCCTCATTTCCAGTGTAAAGGCATGTTCATCAATTCTGAGGCTGTGCCCTCGGGTCATGGATTCTTCCACTACTAGAAACATCCAACCAATCTCCACCTTTCATTATTTGGGACTGGACATTGTTGGACACTGTCTGAAGAAGGGTCCCGACTGAAACGTGACCTATCCGTGGTCTCCAGAGATGCTGCCCAACCCGCTCAGTTACTCCAGCAATTTATGCACTTTTTTTAGTAAAAACCAACACCTGCAGTTCCATGTCTCCACATGCCCTCTAGGTCAGAGAACAGGCCTGAAGTCCAGGGGCAACGGAAGGGGCAGGATTCACGCTTCACCCCGGGCATGCTTCCTCGGAGCTGAACCATGACTTGTCAGGGCTGCTCCCCCAGAGAACATGTGCACTGGTTTTGGGGTTGACCCCATGTGAAGGGGAAGATGTAATTGGAGGGATGAGTCCCCAGCCTGTACCCCTCATCAGAGCAGCCCAGACCATCACACAAACCAACCTCCTTCCATCTGCACCTCATGGTGCCTGGGCAAAGCCACCCGCATAATCAAGGAGCTGTCTCAACCTAGTCACTCCCTCTTGTCCCCTCTCCCATCAGGTAAGAGGTACAGAAATGTGACAAACAACACACCTCCAGATTCAGGGATTTTCCCCCCAGCTTTTATCAGGTACCTGAACCATCCTATCACTAGCTAGAGAGCAGTCCTGACCTCCAATCCACCTCATTGGAGACACTTTGAACTATCTTTAATCATACTTTATTGAACTTTATCTTGCACTAAACCTTATACCCTTTATTCTGTATCTCTACACTGAGGACGGCTTGATTGTAATGTGTAGGTTTAAATCGAAAGTAGACACAAAATGCTGGAGTAACTCAGCGGGTCAGGCAGCATGTATGGAGAGAAGGGATGGGTGACGTTTCGGGTCTCGATCCCTTCTCTCCAGAGATGCTGCCTGACCCGCTTGATTGTAATCATGTATAGTCTTTTTAGTGACTGGATAGCACGTGACAAACATCTTTTCACTCTCCCCCGGGACACGTGATAATAATAAACCAGACACACCTTGTGAAGCTCCCTCCTCACCATCCTATCACACACACTCCCGGTTCTGATGGCTGGGAGCATTTGATGATAAATTCCACAAGGTGTTGTTGTGGAAGGGGAACGGACTCTGGAGCTCGAATCATTGCCGGACTTCAGAGGCTTTCTTTTAAAAAATATTTGCTCGATTTTATTGTGAGGAATTTAAGTGCGCCTCTTCAAGTCGTAGGAGTGGCTGTAGCTGGCAGATTATTATTATTTTTTTCCTTTTAACCAATTTTAGTGAATATAATTTGTGCAAAAGTCCAGACCAGGTTTGGGCTTAATCTTCATCCTCCTCCTCTTCTTCATCATGGTTAATCTGGAAGTAACGGAGCTCATAGCTCTCTTTACCGTTTGCAACCACGCAAAGCCAGTCACACAGATTATTCTTTTTGAGGTACTTCTTGGTAAGGTATTTCAGGTACCTCTTTGAGAATGGGACCTCAGAGGTAACAGTGATCTTACTCTTGTTCCTCTCAATGGTTACCACATTGCCCAGGTTCCCAGCCTTTCCATTCACTTTAATGCATTCCTGCAAGAACTGCTCTCTGGCAGCATTGATTCTTCCAGTACGTATCGTCATTATGAAATGAAGTGCAATTGTGTCTCTTTGTCACAATAAGTCAGACACAAGGGAGTGTGCCATCCCACATTACCTCATACCGCCACGACACGTCCCGTCCTGCCCCACACAGCACTGTACGGCACAGACCCGTCCCGCCCCGTCCCGCACAGTCCCGCCCCGTCCCGTCCCACCCCATCCCGCACAGTCCCATCCCGGCCCAGCCCATCCCGCACAGTCCAGCCCCGCACAGTCCCGTCCCGCCCATCCCATCCCGTCCCACATAGTCCCGTCCCACCCCGCCCCGTCCCGCACCGTCCCATCCTGTCCCTTCCCGCCCCATTCCGTCCCGCCCCATCCCGGCAGTCCCGCCCCGTCCCGTCCCTTACTGCACATTCTCGCTCCGTCCCACACAGTCCCGTCCCATCCCGTCCCACATTCCCGTCCCATTCCACACAGTCCCGTCCCAACCCACAAAGTCCCGTCCTGTACATTCCCGCCCCGTCCCGTCCCGCACAGTACCATCCCGTCCCACAGTCCCGTCCCATCCCGTCCCGCCCCGCACAGTACCGTCCCGCACAGTCCCCCCCAGCCCCGCCCCCCCCACACAGCCCCCCGCCCCGCCCCACACAGCCCCCGCCCCGCCCCACACAGCCCCCGCCCCGCCCCACACAGCCCAGCCCCGCCCCACACAGCCCAGCCCCGCCCCACACAGCCCAGCCCCGCCCCAGACAGCCCCGCCCCACACAGCCCCGCCCCGCCCCACACAGCCCCGCCCCGTCCCACACAGCCCCGCCCCACACAGCCCCCCGCCCCCGCCCCACACAGCCCCGCCCCACACAGCCCCACCAGCCGCCCCACACAGCCCCGCCCCGCCCCACACAGCCCCGCCCCGTCCCACACAGCCCCGCCCCACACAGCCCCGCCCCGTCCCACACAGCCCCGCCCCACACAGCCCCGTCCCGCCCCACACAGCCCCGCCCCGCCCCACACAGCCCCGCCCCACACAGCCCCGCCCCACACAGCCCCGCCCCGCCCCCACACAGCCCCGCCCCACACAGACCCGCCCCGTCCCACACAGCCCCGCCCCACACAGCCCCGCCCCGCCCCACACAGCCCCGTCCCGCCCCACACAAGCCCCGCCCCGCACAGCCCCGCCCCGCACAGCCCTGCCCCGCACAGCCCCGCCCTGCCCCACACAGCCCCGCCCCACAGCCCCGCCCCACACAGCCCCGCCCCACCCCCCCCACACAGCCCCGCCCCGCCCCACACAGCCCCGCCCCACCCCACACAGCCCGGCCCCGTCCCACTAGCCCCGCCCCACACAGTCCTGCCCCACACTCACCGGGACGGCAGAGATCAGCGTGATGAGGGCCGCTGGCAGGAAGTCCTTGAGGTGAAGCTCCAGCGCACAACCTCGAGAAGTCAACTCCATCCACAGGAGAGAGGCAGCACTCTGTGAGGGGGTGGGAGGGGTGAGGAAGACCAGGGGAGAAGCAGGGGGACAATAGATAATAGACAATTGGTGCAGGAGTAGACCAGTTGGCCCATCGAGCCAGCACAGCCATTCAATGTGATTATGGCTGATCATCCCATCAGTACCCCGTTCCTGCCTTCTCCCCATATCCCCTGACTCCGCTATCTTTAAGAGCCCTATCTAGCTCTCTCTTGAAAGTATCCAGAGAACCGGCCTCCACCGCCCTCTGAGGCACAGAATTCCATAAACTCACAACTCTCCGTGTGAAAAAGTGTTTCCTCATCACCGTTCTAAATGGCTTACCCCTTATTCTTAAAGAGTGGCCCCTGGTTCTGAACTCCCCCAACATTGGAAACATGTTTCCTGTCTCTAGCGTGTCCAAACCCTTAATAATCTTATATGTTTCAATAAGATGCCCTCTCATCCTTCTAAACTTCAGAGTATACAAGCCCAGCTGCTCCATTCTCTCAGCATTTGACAGTCCCGCCATCCCGGTAATTAACCTTGTAAATCTATAGGGATAGGGGGGACCAGGCGAGAGGGGGAGGGAATGACGAGGGGAAAGAGAGGGGGAGGAGGAGACGAGGGGTGTGGGGAGAGGTGATGAGGGGGGAAAAGAAAAAGAGGAGCGAGGGTGGGGGGGGCTGGAAGTGAAGGTGGGAGGGGCGAGGGAATGCCGGGGAGAGGGTGTGGGAGGTAGGATATGAGATGGAGTGAATGGAGGGAGAGAAGGGAGGTGAGTGTAGGGTAGACAGCGGCCCTCCCCTGGTGACCTCACCCCATTCTTCCCCTTCCCCCAGTTCTCCTCCTGCATGCCCCCATCCCCTGTCCAATTTAACTCACCGTGTGAGCCGAAGACAGGAGCAAAATAGAGGAGATCATCCCAGCGGATTGTTGTAGTCTGGAACCGCAGAGAGGGGGAGAGGGGTGAGAGAGAGGGGGAGAGAGGGGGGAAAAGAAAAGGGGAGGGGGGGTGATAGAGCGCGGCGGGGGGGGGGGGGTTTGAGGGAGATTAGCGAGGGCGTTTACCAAATGTAAAATAAATGCTACATGTCCCACCTTCCCTGGGCACGGGCCGGAGTGGGGAGCGGCCAATGGAGTGTGGAAATGGTGGGGGGCGGGGGGAAGTGGCGAGGGGGTGGAGTGGCGAGGGGGGGGGAGTGGGGCGGGGGGGGGGGGGGGGGTGTGGCGAGGAGGGGGGGGAGTGGCGAGGAGGGGGGGAAGTGGCGAGGGGGGGGGGGGGAGTGGCGAGGGGGGGGAAGTGGCGAGGGGGAGGATTGACCCCGACTCAGGGGAGGGAGGGAAGGAGGGAGGGGACAGGTAATTGCAGCTTTGGAGAGCAGGCAGCAGTGCAATTATGTTACTGGGACAGTCGGCACAGATCAAGGGCTCGACCTCCTCCTCTCTAACCCGTCAGACAGGAGCGTGTGGAGCGCATCCCTGGATTGGAAAGCAGGGAATTCCTAGGGGGATCCACCAGACGGACGGGAGCCAAGGGGACAACTCACAAGTCCGGGACACACTCCAGTTGTATCACCAGCACCGACAGCAGGTAGAGAGAGAGCTCCAGGTTGTGGCACTGAACAGGGTCGTCGGGACAGACCTGTGGAGCAGAGAGAGAGGTGACTGGAGAGGCAGCACACATCCCCTGGGGATCCCATTGCCCCATCCCAGAGGGCAAGAGGACAGTGTGTGTGATTTCCAGGCCTAGAGAGGTGAGGACAGTGTGTGTGACGTCCAGGCCTAGAGGGGTGAGGGCGGTGTGTGTGACGTCCAGGTGTAGTGGGGTGAGGGCGGTGTGTGTGATGCCCAGGCCAGGAGGGGTGAGGACAGTGTGTGTGACGTCCAGGTGTAGTGGGGTGAGGACAGTGTTAATAGTCTACGTTGCCTGTAAAACGTACCTGTTCCTGCAGCATTGACAGAATGTTTTGCAGAAGCTCGTCCACGACAAGCTGACAAGCGTCTCGACTGACGTTACAGCACGAATACAGGACCTGCAGAGGAGGGAGAAAGATCACAGAGCTCTCTCACCTTCACTTTAACTTAGGCGGATATCTGTACACTGACCGGTCTCTTATAGAGGGGGTACATCTTGCCATAAAGGGGGTACAGAGAAGGTTCATCAGACTGATTCCTGGGATGTCAGGACTTTCATATGAGGAAAGACTGGATAGACTCGGCTTGTACTCACTAGAATTTAGAAGATTGAGGGGGATCTTATAGAAACTTGCAAAATTCTTAAGGGGTTGGACAGGCTAGATGTAGGAAGATTGTTCCCGATGTTGGGGAGGTCCAGAACAAGGGGTCACAGTTTAAGGATAAGGGGGAATTCCTTTAGGGCAAGAGATGAGAAAAACATTTTTCACACAGAGAGTGGTGAGTCTCTGGAATTCTCTGCCACAGAAGGTAGTTGAGGCCAGTTCATTGGCTATATTTAAGAGGGAGTTAGATGTGGCCCTTGTGGCTAAAGGGATCAGGGGGTATGGAGAGAAGGCAGGTACAGGACACTGAGTTGAATGATCAGACATGAACATATTGAATGACGGTGCAAGCTCGAAGGGCCGAATGGCCTACTCCTGCACCTATTTTCTATGTTTCTTATGGGGATATCTGTACACTGACCAGTCTTTCTCAGTCTCTCTCTCTCTCTCTCTCTCTTATACTCACTCAGGGGGATATCTGTACACTGACCAGTGTCTCTCTCAGGGGGATATCTGTACACTGACCAGTGTCTCTCTCAGGGGGATATCTGTACACTGACCAGTGTCTCTCTCAGGGGGATATCTGTACACTGAGCGGTCTCTTAGAGATATCTGTACACTGACCAATCTCTCTCTTACGGGTATATCTGTACTCCATCTGTCTCCATCTGAGCTCCGTACCTTCAATGTGTTGAGTGCCAAGCCCGTGTCTTGTAACCCGTCGAGGAAGCCGCCTGTTCCTCGGCCGACCTCCTTGGCCAGGAGACGTTCAGTCACGTAGAGAGCTACCTGTAACGAGGGAGAGTGTGAAACGGCTCCAGTCAATGGGCCAATGACACGGAAGGAGGAGTCGTTGCATGGGAGCGAGGTCTAGCTGAATGGTGCCAGAAGACCAACGTTACTCACAGTGTCACAAAGACCCTGGAGCTGATGTTGACCCAGTAAGGGAAAGCCCAGGATCCACCAACCTGTCTTCATGGACGGGTCAGCGGTGGAGAGAGCCAACAACAAGTTCCTGGGCGTGCACATCCCTGTCCTGGGCCCAGTATCATAGAATCATACAGAGTGGAGACAGCCCTTGCAGCCCAACTTGCCCATGCAGATCGCCATCTACACCAGTCTCACCTGCCCATGCCTGGCCCATAACCCTCTAAACCTGTCCAAATCTATATTAGTAACATTCGGAGGGGGAGGGGGAGGGGGAGGGGGGGAGGGGGAGGGGGGGAGGGGGAGGGGGGGGAGAGAGCGCTCGCGCTCTGGGCACAATCTGGTTAATTCCTATTTTCTTCTAAACGCTAGGCCACATCCTTCCCATTTTCATACATCCTACTCACATTTGTCACCTGGAGACGATACACATCTTCCCGTCGCATTTCCACCTATATTTCTGAACTTTTTGATCCTTGAAATTTTAAAAACAGCCAAGCTCACCCATTTTGAGAAACAAAAATTCAACTGACGTCACAATCCACTCGCAAGGCAGGACGGGGCACTCCGGGAGGGAGGGGCTCTCCAGCACAAAGATCATAGATCTTTGCTCCAGCGCTGGCGGTGAACAAAGAGTGGCTGCCGGCTCCCGGTGCCTGGAGGGGAGGCTGCTGCTGCGGGCCGAGCCCAGCGACTGGGCCTGAGCTGCAGCCGAGAATGGAGCTGGAGTGAGGGCCGAGCCCGGGGCTTGGGATGGGGCCGTGACTGGGGCCGATAAAGAAGCCGCCGGTGAAACCAAGGACGTGCCTGGGTCCAGGGTCAGGGCCAGTGAAGTCGGAACTACAATTACCCAGGATAGGGGAATATAGAACCAAAGGGTATAGATTTAAGCTGCAATGGAAAAGATGTAAAAGGAAACTCAGGGACAACCTTTTCACCTAGTGGATGGTGGGTTTAAGGAACAAGCTGCTAGTGGTAGTTAATCAGCCTTGAGGCGGGTACAATAAAAGCTTTTAAAAGACATTTGGACAGGTAGATGGATAGGTTAGGTTTAGAGGGACATAAAGAAAACAGCATATTTTGGACATCATTGATGAGTGCCAAAGAGCCTGATTCTGTGCTGTGTGACTATGATCCCACCAGCAAGTTTTTTTGTACAAACAGGATGGTGGGTGCCAGGGGTGAGGGTGGGGGCAGATATGATAGTGGCATTGAAGAGGCTGTTAGACAAACACATGGATATACAGGGGGTAGGATGATATGGATCATGTGCAGGCAGTGATTCATTTAATTTGGCATCATGTTCGGCGCAGACTTTGTCGTCTCAAGGGCCTGTTTCTGCGCTGTAATGTTCTATGTCCATGTAAACAGATCCATTAGATTGATTAAACGATACAACATGTAAAACGACCCTTTATCTCACCGAGTCGATGCTGACCATCGCTCACCCGCTCACACCAGTTCTCCGTTATCCCACTTTTTATCCCTCTTACACCAAGGGGAATTTATAGAGGCCGATTCACCTACACACCCGCAAGTCTATGGGATATGAGAGCATCCTTAGGAACCCGCGAAGTCACAGAGAGAACATGCTAACTCCACACAGACAGTACCCGAGGTCAATGATCAAGCCCAGGCCTCTGGCGCAGCGAGGCAGCGGCTCTACCTGCTGCGCCTCTGTGCCGACCAGTGTCTTCTGGTGGTGTATAAAATCATGTGGGAAATAGATGGGGTGAATGCAGAGTATTTTATGCAGAAAATCAGGAAACATTAGGTTTAAAAAGAGGGGGGAAAGATTTAATATGAATCTGAGGAATAACTATTCCACACCGAAGGTGGTGGGTGCATGGAACGAGCTGCCAGAGGTACAGGTAAGAGCAATAACAGCATTTAAAAGGCAATTGGACAAGTATGCACCCTACCACCCTTTCACCAGGAGCTTGCAGTCCCCGCCCGCCCCCACAGCCACCTCCCCACAGCCCCCGTCGGTCCCCGCAGCCCCCCCCCCCCTCCACCACAACCCCCTCCGGTCCCCGCAGTCCCACCCTTCCCAGCACCCCCACCAGTCTCCGCAGACCCCCTCCCCACAGACCCTGCCAGTCCTCGCAGCCCCCTTTCCCCGGAGCCCCGGCTGCCTGTGACACTACCTGGTGTTTGGCCGGCGCACAGCAGGTCTCTCTGGGTGCGACGTGACACAGGGCAGCCAGCGCTGCTGTGTACACTTCCCCAGCGCCCTCTCCCCCCGCCGCCGCTCCTCGACAACCTGCGGCAACAAGGGAGGCTTACCGTGGTACCGAGCGGGGCTACACTCTGCCGTTCTACCTGCCCCATCTCCCCTCCCACCACATACCCACAGTCGAGACAGCTCCCCGTCAATGTATCTCTGGGTCAGACCCACACCGGCAGCACCGTGCACGGTTCTGGTCTCTGTAGCCCCAGGTCAGACCCACACCGGGAGCCCGGTCCCACAAGAGGAGAAGACGGCGAGTCTGAGGCACCGTGACACCTGGTCCCAGATTGTTCTGCCTTTCCCACTCCCTGACAGATCGCCTGCCCCCTCCCCCTGCCTCGTACTCCTCCCCACAGAACCCCCTGCCCCCGAACCAGCCCCCTCATCGAGTATCCACCCCCACCCCTACAGACCACCTTGCCCCCTCACCCCACCTTAGCAGGCTCCACCCCTGCTCCCTGTATCCACCTTACCCCGCCCTCTGCATCCGCCCCCTCCCCGGGCCCCCACGCTGACCTGCCCCATCTTACCCTGGCCACGTTCCCCTTCCTGGGGAAGCCCCCCACAGCCCTGCACCACACTGACCAGCACGGCCTGGTGCTGGCACAGCAGCGACTCGTAGAACGAGCGAGAGGAGGCCAGAGAGGTCCCGTCCATCGTCTGGCAGAGAACGAGGAGACACTACGGGCAGAACGGAGAGCACGGCTCAGACTCCATGATGGCAGGCCCAGAGTGAGAGGATCTCCTAATGACAGGGCCACAGTCCGGGGGAGAGAACGGTGTGTGTGTGTGTGTGTGGTGTGTGTGTGTGTGTGTGTGTGTGTGTGTGTGTGTGTGTGTGTGTGTGTGTGTGTGAGTGAGTACAGCTCAGACTGTCCGGTAACAGGAGCACAGTCCGAGCTCTCCACGGTAACAGGGGCACAGTCCGGGGTCTCCCCGGTAACGGGACTCAGGAAGAGGTCTCCACGGTAGCAGGGGCACAGGAAGAGGTCACCCCGGTAACAGGGGTACAGTCTGAGGTCTCCCCGGTAACAGGGGCACAGGAAGAGGTCGGGGTGTCTGATGCCCGGTCCCAGAGTTGGAGAAGACGGAGAGCTTGATGCCCGGTACCGGAGTCGGAGAGGGAAACAGTGTGCGTCCCACACGATCTCCTTACCGTAAGTGTCTGCTCCTCCAGTGGCCGCTCCTGGGACAGCAGCGAGGGGCAGAGTGTGAGGAAGTTCCCCGCAGTCTGTTGCAGCTCCTGTGTCCTGGGGAGAGGCAGAGGCAGCGGGTGAAGCAGAGGCGTCACAGACCATGGTGGTCCCCGTGTGTGTGTGTGTGTGTGTGTGTGTGTGTGTGTCTGAGAGAGTGTGTGTGTGTGTGTTTGTGAGTGTGTGTCCTGAGTGACAATAGACAATATGTGCAGGAGTAGGCCATTCGGCCCTTCGAGCCAGCACCGCCATTCAATGTGATCATGGCTATCATCCCCAATCAGTACCCCGTTCCTGCTTTCTCCCCATATCTCCTGACTCCGCTATTTTTAAGAGCCCTATCTAGCTCTCTTGAAAGCATCCAAAGAACCTGCCTCCACCAGGCAGAGAATTCCACAGTTCACCACCCTCTGTGAGAAAAACTGTTTCCTCGTCTCCATTCCAAATGGCTTGTGAGTGTGCATCTGTGTGTGTGTGTCTGTGTGTCAGTATGCATCTGTGTGTGTCAGCGTGCATATGCTTGTGGGTACATGCATGTGTGCATGTATACATGTGTGTGTGTGTGTGTGTGTGTGTGTGTCTATGTGCATCTGTGTGTGTGTCTTTCTGCATCAGTGTGTGTGTGTGTGCATCCGTGTGCGTGTCATGGAGTCATAGAGTGATAGTGTGGAAAAAGGCCCATCGGCCCAACTTGCCCATACTGGCCAACAATGTCCCAGGTACACTAGTCCCACTTGCCTGTGCTTGGTCCATATCCTTCCAAAACCTGTCCTATCCATGTACCTGTCTAACGGTTTCTTAAACGATGGGGTAGTCCCAGCCTGGTATCTCCTCTGGCAGCTTGTTCCATACACCCACCACCCTCTGTGTGAAAAAGTTACCCCATAGATTCCTATTACATCTTTTCCATTTCACCTTGAACCTATGTCTTCTGGTTCTTGATTCCCCTACTCGGGGCAAGAGACTCTGTGCATCTAACTGATTTTGTATACCTCTATAAGATCTCCCCTCATCCTCTTGCACTCCATGGAATATAGACCCAGCCTACTCAACCTTTCCCTATAGCTCACACCCTCTAGTCCTGGCAACATCCTCGTCAATATTTTCTGAACCCTTTCAAGCTTGACAATAAGCCTTTTTGACCACCTTATCTACCTACGACTCGACCTTCAAGGAACCATACACCTGTACTCCTAGATCCCTCTGCTCTACAAAACTACCCAGAGGCCGACCATTCACTGTGTAGGTCCTGCCCTTGTTCGAAGTCCCAAAATGCAACACCTCACACTTCTCTGTATTAAATTCTATCAACCATTCCTCCGCCCACCTGGCCAATCGATCCAGATCCTGCTTCAATGGTTTACAACCATCTTCACTATCTGCAAAATTACTAACTTTTGTATCATCAGCAAACTTGCTAATCTTGCTCTGTATGTTCTCATTCATATCATTGATGTAAATGACAAACAGTAACGGGCCCAGCATCGAACCCTGTGGCACGCCACTAGTCACAGGCCTCCAATCTGAGAAGCAACCTTCCACCATCACCTGCTTCCTTCCATGGAGCCAATTTGCTATCCATTCAGCTATCCCTCCTTGGATCCCATGCGATCTAACCTTCCAGAGCAGTCTACCATGCGGAACCTTGTCGAATGCCTTACTGAAGTCCATGTACACAACATCTACAGCTCTGCCCTCATCAACCTTTTTGTTCACGTTTTCAAACAAATCAATCAGATTTGTGAGACATGACCTCCCACGTACAAAATACAAAACCATGCTGACTATCCCTAATCACCCCTTGCCCATCCAATTGCCTATCTATCCTATCCCTCAGAATACTCTCCAGTAACTTACCAACTACAGATGTTAAGTTCACCGGCCTATAGTTCCCAGCATTTTCCCTGCAACCCTTCTTGAAAAGAGGTATAACATTTGCCACCCTCTAATCTTCCGGCACCTCTCCTGTATTTAAGGACGATTCGTAAATTTCAACCAGAGCTCCAGCAATTTCCTCTCTAGTTTCCCACAATGTCCTCGGATATATCAGATCAGGCCCTGGCGATTTGTCTACCTTCAAACACGACAGTACCTTCAGTACTTCTTCCACAGTAACCCTGCCTGCTCTGAAGACACTTCCAGTGACTGCTCCAATTTCCTCCGTCCTACTGTCTTTCTCCTCGGTAAATACAGAGGAGAAATACTCATTTAGGACCTTGCCAATCTCAGGACGGGGGGGGAGAGAGACGGGGGGAGAGAGACGGGGGGGGGGGAGAGACGGGGGGGAAAGACGGGGGGGAGATACGGAGGGAGAGACGGGGGGGGAGAGATGGGGGGGAAGAGGGGGGAGGAAGGGGGGGGGAAGAGGGGGGGGGGGGGAGGGGGGGGGGGAGAGAGGGGGGGAGAGAGGGGGGGAGATAATGGAGGAGGGGAGATAATGGAGGAGGGAGGAAGGGGAGGAAGGGGATGAGGGGAGTAAGCAGAGGAGGATTAATGGAGGGTGGGGAGAGGGAGGATAATGGAGGATGGGAATAGGGGACTGAACAGGGAGAGTGAGATGCGGTCACATTGATCTTACATTTTACAAGTTATTGCCATTTTAAACTTTAAAAATGTCAGCCACTCCTGCGCAGTTGGGGGCTATGGGTGAGTGGTGCAATATTACATTGGGGAACAGAGCCCAATGGGTCCCACTTGGTCTACTATATTACTAAAATTCTTATCTTGTTTATTTATATGTCTGTCTGTCTGTCTGTGTGTCTGAGATGTCCGTTCAGGAATGTCCTCAAATTACGGCAAAACGGTACACGATAATGTTACCAGGTGCTGCCACCTTACAATTGTCCTGTGGTGTGGTGTATCAAATTTCATTCAGATTGATGGTATATTTTACAAGTTATTCACAATTTAAACTTACAACAATTAAAACAGCGCCCCCACTTACCATTAGCAGCGTATGACGACACAATTGGATCTCATTTACATTTCAAAAAACTCACTGTTCCCGATAAAAGCACACTGAACTCAGACACGGACACAGACATGGACTGGGCCCTGAGCGCGGCTCCGGGCCCTGGGCTGGGGTTTGAGCCGGTGCGGGGTCCAGGGGCTGCTGCTCTGGGACCGTGGGGAAGACTCTCCCTTTCCCTCCCGTGGTCCAGACCACAGCCTCAAAAAGTGACTGACTTTCTGTCAGTTATTTTAAAATCCTCACGAGCGGGGAGACTTTCAGTTAGAAAGATTTGAAATGACCGCGAACTGAGGCTGGAGCGAGGTCTGAGGGCAGCGGCGTTCCGGGTCCACGGGGAGGGAGAGTCCATTTTCAAAAAGTGACTGGCTGACATAGTTATTTTAAAATCCGCTCGTGCGTTAACTGAAAGAGGAGGTGGAGGGAGTGCTGGAGGGTGAGGGGGAATGGAGGAGGATCGGGGTAGGATGCAGGATGGCTAGGTAATGGAGGAGGGGAGGGGGAAGAGCGATGAGACGAGGGGAGGGAGGGGGAGGGGAGGAAGCAGAGGAGGGTTGGTGGATGGTGGGGGGAGGGATGATAATGGAGGTGGTGAATAGGGGATTGAAGAGGGAGATTGAGATGCATTAAAATGCATCTTATATTTTACAAGTTATTGCCATTTTACACTTTAAAAAGGTCAGCCGCACCTGCGCAGTTGGGAACTATGGGTGAGTGGTGGAATATTGCATTGGGGAACAGGTTGCGTTGGGGAATGGGTGATTGGTAGAATATTGCGTTGGGGGAACTGGGCCCAACGGGTCCCATGGTCAAGTATATTAATATAACTCTCATCTTGTCTGTTTGTGAGTCTGTGTGTCTGCGTGGCTGTCTGTGAGTCATGCCCTGAATTAAGCCAAAACAGTACAAGAGTGCTACACCTTACTCACCATTGTCCTGTGGTGTGTTGTATCAAGTTTTGTTCAGATTCATGGTATATTTTACAAGTTATTCACATTTTAAACTTTACAAATTTAACATTTCACTTAACTTCTCACTGTAAAAAATCCAAATCCAATTGCTGGCCCTGCCCATTAAAATGTTGAAAATCACAAGACACTGAGTCCTGGTAGCAAGTGCAATTGGATTTTTTTAAAGTTTAAAATGAGGGAGGGAGAATAAGGGGAAATAAGCCGCCCCTGCGCAGTGGGGGCTATGGGTGAGTGGTGGAATATTGTATTGGGGGAACGGAGCCTAACGGGTTCCACTTGGTCTAGTATATATTACTAAAACACTCAGGGGTACACAAAAAGCTGGAGAAACTCAGCGGGTGCAGCAGCATCTAAGGAGCGAAGGAGATAGGCGACGTTTCGGGTCGAGACCCTTCTTCAGACTTACTAAAACACTCATCTTGTTTGTCTCTCTGTCCATTATGACTGAAATTATGCCAAAATGGTACACTAGAGCGCAACAATTTTTGGACCACCTAGCTCACAATTGTCCTGTGGTGTGTTGCATCAAGTTATATCAATTCAGGAGATGGTATATTTTACGTTATTCACATTTTAAACTTTACAAAACCCCACTTTGAAAAAATCTTTCATCTGCACATGACATCACAATGGGATCTAATTTACATTTTTTAAAGTCTGTTTTTAAAAACGCAGCAGCGTTCCATTCAGATTGATGTTATATTTCAAGTTATTCACATTTTAAACTTTAAAAAAAATTAGTTTTCACTTAAAAAAAAATCAAACCTTTAATTTTAAAACTTGCCCTGCCTGTTACAATGTTACCAAATGACAGATCACCCAGTGGAATGAGAGATTTGTTACATTGTTGTAAGGAGAGGGAGGAAGTGGAGGAGGGGAGGAGGAGAAATGTTATTTAAACATTGTGTTTAGTGGGGGAGTGGGATAAGGGAGAGGTGAGGAGTGGGGCAGCAGGGAGATAGAGGGAGGGGAGAGGGGTTATGGAGGGAGAGAGGGAGTGACTGTGGGCAGGGGAAAGGAGAGGGAGGGAGAGGTTAGTGAGGGAGTGGAGGAGGAGAGGGGAAAGAAGCGGGAGGGTGAAGAGAAGGAGGAGGGAGTGATGGGGGATGAGGGGAAATGAGCCACACCTGCGCAGTTGGGGGCTATGGGTGAGTGGTGGAACATTGCGTTGGGGGAACGGGTGAGTGGTAGAATATTGCGTTGGGGGAACAGGGCCCAACGGGTCCCACTTGGTCTAGTGTATTTATAAAATCCTTTGGGATACTTCTTAATGCTACCCGCCAGAGCTATCTCCTGGCCCCTTTTTGTCCTGATTTCTTTTTTAACCCTTGGCTTCCGAAACTCCGCGAGGGATGCAGTTGATCCCAGCTGCCTATCCCTGTCCATGCATCCTTTTTGTTTTTGACTAACGTCTCAATTTCCCTCGTCAGCCATGCTTTCTTACGTTTGCCTGCTTTGCCCTTCACTCTTACGGGGACGTGCACATTCTGAGCTTTCTTCAGAACACTTTGAAAAGCATCCCACTTGGCTGATGTTCCTTTCCCGTTTAATACCATGCCCCAGTCAACTTTAGCGAGACCTTCTCTCATACCCTCAAAGTTGGCCTTACCCCCAGTTGAGCATTTGAACATGTGGACCCTTTCTGTCCTGATCCATAACTATCTTAAACCAAATGGAACTGTGGTCACTGGTCCCAAAAGGCTCCTCCACACACACTTCTTTAACTTGCCCTTCCCAATAATAATAATATAATAATACTATATTTTATTGTCATTGCACATATGTGCAACGAGATTTGGTATGCAGCTTCCATCCGATGTCATAACTTAAACAACTAATAACATTTATAGTCAGATACACCGAGAAACATGATTTATAAAGAGAACAGTAAAACAGTCAAAACAGTCTAAATTGCAAATGTGTCTGTGCCGGGTCGACGTGCGACGTGACCATCCGAGGGAGACAGTTCATGGGGGTGGGGGGCACTCAGCAGGGCCGGTTCAGAGCAGCTATAGCTCTGTGGATGAAGCTGTTCCCGAGTCTGGGGAATTTCCCAATACTAGATCCAATGTTGCCCACTCACGTGTGGGGGCCTCTACATACTGCTTAAGAAAACTCTCTTGCACACTTTTAAGGATTTGCACTCCATCTGAAACCTTCATGCTATGTTTCTCCCAGTCTACATTGGGAAAGTTGAAATCCCCTACTACAACAAACTTATTTGACCTGCAGCTGTCTGCAATCTCCCGGCACATTTGTTCTTCTAATTCCCGTTGACTATTCGGGGGTCTGTAGTACACCCCAACAAGGTGATTATCCCTTTCTTGTTCCTCAGCTCCACCCATCTAGCCTCACTAGACGTACCGTCTGTAATGTCACCTCTGAACAAAGCCGTGACATCCTCCTTAACCACCAATGCAACTCCCCCTCCTCTTTTTTCCTCACCCGTCTCTCCTGAAGCTCCTGTACCCCGGAACATTGAGCTGCCAGTCCTGCCCCTCTCGTAACCAAGATACAAGATACAGTGGGACAGTGAAATGAAATCACCATACAGCCATACAGTAAAAATAAAGAACACAACAAAGAGTTGCTAGAATTCAACATAAAACATCCCCACACAGCAGAATCAAAGTTTCCCACTGTGAGGGAAGGCACCAAAGTCAGTCTCTTCCTCTAATGTTCCCCACTGTTCCCCTTGGTTTGAATGAATGAAACCAGGTTTCATTCATGGCTACAATGCCCCAGTAGCTCGTACCTATCCATGCCCTAAGCTCATCTGCCTGACCCGTCAGGCCCCTTGCATTAAAATATGTGCAGTTTAAACCAACCCTCCTTCCTCGCTCTCTGCCTTTCACCTGCAATTCTGTCCACTAACTTTTCCCACACCATCCTCCATAACAACTTCTAGCCTCTCACGTGCCTCTGTCCTGCACGAGATCCCACCCCCCTGCCAATCTAGTTTAAACCCTCCCGTGTAGCATTAGCAAACCTCCCTGCTCGGATGTTGGTCCCCCTCCAGTTTAGGTGCAACCCGACCGTTTTATATAGGTCCCGCCCCGGAAGAGTTCCCAATGATCCACACATCCAAATCCCTTCCCCCTGCACCAACTCCTCAGCCACACATTCATTTCCCCTATCTTCCTATTCTTACCTTCACTAGCACGAGGTTCTGGAAGCAATCCTGAGATCACTAAGCTGCAGGTGCTGCTTTTCAGTCGTCTAACCATTTCCATAAATTCTTGTTGCAGAACCTCCTTCCTCTTCCGACCTATGTCATTTGTGCCAACATGCACAACAACCTCCGGCTGTTCCCCCTCACTCTTAAGGATGCCATGCAGCCTGGACGTCCTGGACCTGGGCACCCTGGAAGCAACACACCATCCTGGAGTCTCGCCTGCTGCCACATACTCTCCTGTCCGCACCTCTGACGATGGAGTCTCCCACCACTATGGCTCTGCCTGACGTCACCCTTCCCCGTTGAGCCTCGGCACCAGGGTTGGAATCACAGGCCTGGCTACAACTCAATCTTGTCGTGTCGTCCGCTCCCAAGAGGTTGCACCTGTTTTCAGCAGGTTCAGCCACCGGGGCCTCCTGCTCTCCACGTTTACTCCTCTTTCTCACAGTCACCCACATTCACTCTTCCTGTTTCCTTGATGTAACAACCTCACTGTAGGTCCTGTGCAGAAAACTCTCATTTTCTCAGATGGTCCTGAGATTCATTCAGGAGCTGCACCAGGACACAATTTCTGCAGGTGTTGTTTCCAGAAGCACCAATGTCCCTGACTTCCCACTTCCTGCAGGAAACACTGCACCAACTTGCCTGCCATTTCTTCAGTGGACAAAGAAATCATAAATTTTTAAACAAATGTGGTCTCTTTTCCTCAGTCTCCTCACTGAACAATCTGAAGCCTGATGGGCCTGTTCCACTTAGGCGATTTTTCAGGCAACTGTGGAACACACACACACATCGCTTTCTTCACCAGCCCGTTATGCAGGCGGGAGACAGAGCAAGCGGGGGAGCGCTATCTGAATGAAATTATGAGTTAGATATGAAATCTGAATGAGTTAGATAGAGCTCTAGGGGCCAGTGGAGTCAAGGGATATGGGGAGAAGGCAGGCACGGGTTATTGATAGGGGACGATCAGCCATGATCGCAATGAATGGCAGTGCTGGCTCGAAGGGTCGAATGGCCTCCTCCTGCACCTATTTTCTATGTTTCTAAATTCACACGGTGCAAAGCCAAGGTGATACAGACGGACACCGGGATGAACAGGAAGGAAGGCGCTGTAATTAAGTCGGCTAAAGCACAGTGTATGGTAAGTCCTTTAAAAGAGGGGGGAGAAGGAGGGAGATGAGTGGAAACAACTTTTAAAAAGCCAGAGATACACAGCTGTGAAGCTCGCAGACATTAACATTCCCTGTCGTTTATCTGAATATTACTGCTTAAGTTTTTTCCCCCAATGAGCCAATGAAATTCACCGGTCTGCACCGGCTACAACTTACGAAAACCTTCGAGCTCCTGGCAACCCACTAAGACCTCCTGGCGACCCACCCACGGCACGAGAATTCTCGTTACTCTCCATGGCAGCTTCATTCTAGTCGCAGCTAATTTTTCAACATGTTGAAAAATTTGCGGCGACCATAATGAGGCCACAACTAGTTCCCAGAATGCGGGAACTCCTCACAACCATGAAGGCAACTCCCTGGCAACCACCCGCGACCGTGTGGCGACTGCATAGTCTCCTGCAGTTGCCTAAGTGGGACAGGCCCAAAAGACTCGCACTTTATTTACCGAGGCACTCCACCTCAACAAGGCCGCTCCGCTACAGCTGCATTTCTTATATCTGTTACCTAATCAACTAGGGCTAATTTGTAAACTACTCGAACTTGGGCCTTTGGCGCTTGTTTTAAATCTTCTTTGCTCTGACTCACCTACTTCCAGCCAATAATCGCTCTCGCTGCTTCTGACTGCTGCTTCCCTCCGACCTTCACGTTGTGTGCATCTGTGTGTGTGTGTTCATCTGTGCGTGTATCTGTGTGTGTACCTGTGTGTGTGTGTGTGTGTTTGTGTGTGTGTGCATCTCCGTGTGTGTGTGTGTGTGTGTGTGTGTGTGTGTGCACATCTGTGTGTTTGTGTGAGCATCGATGTGTGCGTCTTTGTGTGTTTCTGTATGTCAGTCTGTGCATCTGTGTGTATGTTTCTCTGTGTGTGCCCGTGTGTATGTTTCTCTGTGTGTGTGTCTGTATCTATGTGTCTGTTTGTTTGTGTGTGTATGTAACCAACTTTCTGTGCGTGTGCGTCTGTGTGCATCTTTGTGAATGTGCCTGTTCATGTATCCGTTTGTGTGTCTGTGTTCGTGTGTCTATCTCTGTGAGTGCGTGTGTGTATGTTTCTGTGAGTGTCTATCTGTGTGTGTGTGTGTATACTTCTGTGCCTGTCGCTGCATCCGTCTGTGTCTGTCTGTGTCCGTGCGTCATTCGTGTGTAAGTGTGTGTTCTGTGCCTGTCACTGCGTCCGTCTGTGTGTCTGTTAATAGTCAAGAGTGTTCTATTGTCATATGTCCCAGGTAGAACAATTAAATTCTTACTTGCAGCAGCACAAAAGAATATATAAACATAGTACATTGTGAGCAACATGATAGATGAGGGAGAAATAAAAAGTTGTGTGTATATATACACACACCTATAATATAAATATATAAATATATATATATATATATATATATTTTTATTTATTTATTTATTTACATATATATACTAGACCAAGTGCAGACACGTTGAGTCTGTTCCCCAACGTGCATTTGCGGGAGGGGGGGGGGGCAGCATGTCCCTGAGGGTGGGAGAGGGGTGGGGGAAGGGGGAGGGGGAGAGGAGAGGGGAAGGTAGAGGAGGGGGTTAGGGAGAAGGGGAGAGGAGAGGGGGAGGAAGAGCGGTAGGGGAGAGGTGGAGAGTGGAGGGGGAGGGAGAGAGGAGGATGAGAGGGAGAGAGGTGGGGAGAGAGAGGGGTGAGAGAGGAGGGGGCGAGAGAGAGAAAGGGGAGGGCGAGGGGAAGATTGGGGGGAGAGGGGGAGAGGGTAGCAGGGAGTGGTGCAAGAGCGAGGGGAAGGGGGTGGGGGGGAGATGGGGATGAAGAGGGCTGGGGGAGAGAGGGGGTGGGAGGGGTGAGGAGAGATGGAGAGGGAGGAGGAGAGGGGGGTGGAGGGAGGGTGTGAGAGGGTTCAGGGAGGGGGCGAGATGGGTGGGGGAGTGGTGGGGAGGAGAGGAGAGAGGAGGGGAAGGGAAGAGAGGGGAAGAGTGTGGAGGGAGGGGGAGAGGGGTAGGGGAGAGAGAGGGAAGAGTGTCAAGGGAGGGGGAGTGTAGTAGTAGGGGAGGGGAAGAGTGGGGAGGGAGGGGGAGAGCGGAGAGAGAGGTGGAAGAGTGGAGAGGGAAGGGAGATGGGAAGGTGGGGGATGGGGAGAGAGAAAGTGGAAGTGGGGAGGGAGGGAGGGTGAGAGGTGTAGGGGAGAGTGGTGGAAGTGGGAGAGAGAGAGAGGGGAGGGGATGGGGGAGTGGTGGAAGAGGGAGAGTGGGGTAGGGAAAAAAGGGTGCGGGGAAGGGAGGGGGAGGGAAGTGGAAGAGTGGGGGGGAGAGGGGCAGGGGAGTGGTGGAAGAGGGACAGAGGGGAAGGGGGGAGGGAGTGGTGGAAGAGAGACAGGGGTAGGGGGAAGGTGGCGGGGGAGAGAGAGGGAAGGGTGGTGGGAGGAGGAGGGGGTGGAGGGGTGGGGGAAGGGGAAGGGGCGTGGGGAGGTGAGAGGAGAGGGGGTGCTGGAGAAGAGGGGAGGAAAGGGAGAGGTGGGAGGGAGAGAAGAGGGGGAGGAAGAGGGAGAGGGGAGAGGTGGAGAGAGAGTGGAGGGGGAGAGAGAGGAGAGGGAGAGAATGGAAGGGGAGAGAGGGGGAGAGAGCAAGAGAAAGGGGAGGGAGAGAGGTGGGGAGGGGGAGGGAGAGAGGTGGGGAGGGGGAGGGACAAGAGGGGAAGAGTGGGGAGTGAGCGGGAGTGAGGTAGCAGGGAGTGGTGAAGAGGGGAAGGGGTGGGGGAGAGATGGTGGTGAGAGGGGGTGGGGAGGGGGGAGAGAAGGGGTGGGAGGGGAGGAGGGAGGGGTGAGGAGAGAGGGAGATGGAGGGAGGGAGATGGAGGGGGGGAGAGAGGGGAGGGGGGAGGGGTGGGGGAGGGGGTGAGAGAGGGTTCGGGGAGGGGGTAAGAGAGGGGTTGGGGAGGTGGGAGAGGGAGGAGTGGGAGGGAGGGGGAGAGGGGGGAGGGGAGAGAAGGGGAAGAGTGTGGAGAGGGGTAGGGAGAGGGATAGGGGAGAGAGGGAAGAGTGTGGAGGGAGGGGGAGAGTGATAGGTTGAGGGGGGAGGGGGAAGAGTGGGGAGGGAGGGGGAGGGAGGGGGAGAGATAGGGGTGGGGGATGAGAAGTGGAAGAGTGGGGAGGGGAGGGGGAGAGGTGTAGGGGAAGTGGTGGAAGTGGGAGAGAGGGAGGGGGAGGGGGTTAGGGGGGAGTGGTAGAAGAGGGAGAGAGGGGGTAGGGAAAAAGGGGTGGGGAGAGGGAAAGGGGGTCGGGGGGAGAGGGGTGGGAGGAGGAGGGGGAGGGGGAGAGGGGTGAGGAGAGGAAGATGGAGAGGGGAGGAGAGAGGTGTGGGAGAGGGGGGAGGGAGGGGGGAGATGGGATAGGGGAGAGAGGGGGAAGAGTATGGAGGAGGGGGAGGAGTAGGTGAGGGTGGGGGAGAGGGAAGGAGGGTGTGGGAGAGAGGGATGGAGTGGGAGGAGGAGGGGGAACAGGAGGAGGAGAGAGGGGTGAGAAGAGGGAGATGGACAGGGGGGAGGAGGAGGGATGGGGAAGGGTGAGAGAGGTGTGGGGGAGGGGGAAGGGTGAGAGGTGTGGGGGGAGGGGGAGAGAGGGGGGGGAGGGAAGGGAGATGGGGTAGGGGCGAGAGGAGTGAGAAGAGTGTGGAGGGGAGGGAAGAGGGGTGGGGGAGAGTGGAGGGGGAAAGAGTGGGGTGGTAGAGAGGGAGGGGGAGGGGGAGGGGTAGGGGCAGTCCATCTATGCCCCACTCCCTATCACCCCCAATCCTCTTTCTCTATTCCCACACACGTGATCATGCGCTTCGACACAGGCAGGCGGGGGGGAGGGGGGGGGCTGGGGCAAGGGCAGATGTAAATGAGATCCGTTCCGATTGGACATCTGTGAGCATTGGGCATTGTGACATCACACGATGGAATGTTTACCAACATTCTATGGGTGAGTGCAGTTTGATTTTTTTAAGATTTTGAAATATTGGGGGGGGGGGGGGGGGGGGGGGGTGAGGATTTTATTAAAAATGTTTATGTAACAGTGTCTAAATGTAATGAGGAGAGCATTAGTGAATGTAAAAGCGTAATCTCTAGTCACACACTAAGCGGGGAAGGGGGAGAGAAGTGAAAGAGTAGGGAGGGAGGGGGAGAGGGGTAGGGGGAGTGGTGGAAAGAGGGACAGAGGGGGAGGGGGGGAGGGGGTTGGGGAAGAGAGGGATAGGATGGATGGGCTGGGAGAGGAGGGGGGAGGGGTGGAGGAGGGGGAGGGGTGGTGAGGAGGGGGGGGGTTGAGGGGGGGTGAGAGAGGTGTGGGGAGGGGGGGAGGAGGGGAGGAGGGAGGATGGGGTAGGGGGGTAGGAGGAAGAGTGTGGGGGGAGGGGGAGAGGGGTGGGCGGAGAGAGGGGGATGTAGTGAGGGAGGGGGAGGGGTAGGGACAGTCCATCTATTCCCCACTCCCTATCACCCCCAATCCTCTTTCTCTATTCCCACACAAATGATCACACACTTTGACACAGGCTGCGGGGGGGGGGGGGCTGGGGCTGGGGCAGGGTTGATGTAAATGAGATCCGTTCCAATTGGACATCTGTGAGCATTGGGCATTGTGTCATCACACGATGGAACGTTCACCAACATTCTATGGGTGAGAGCAGTTTTATTTCTTTTAACATTTTGAAAAATTGGGGGGGGGGGGGAAGGATTTTATTAAAAATTGTGTACATAAAAACATCTACATGTAATGAGGAGCGCCTTTGTGAATGTAATAGCGTAACGTATGAGGGTCCGGTTTTGGAGGAGCAGGGAATCAAAGGGCGAAAATTTTATCTGAAAAAAAAAACGGAATGTGACAGCTAGCCGGCCGGACGGCGGTCTGCAGACACACACACAGTTTTCAAAGTATACTAGACCAAGTGCAGACCCGCTGGGTCTGTTTCCCCAACGCGCGTTTGCAGGGGTGGATTCCTGCGGCTTCACACGCAAACTAACCACCCTCAACACACACAGGTGGGGAGGAGGGGTGAGGGGGGGGGGGGGAGGAGATGTAGGAGACAGGGAGAGGGCAAAGGAGAGGGGGAGATGGAGAGGGCGAGGAGATGGGGAGAGAGAGATGGGGGGGGGGGGGGGAAGGGAGAGAGGGGGGGATGGGGAGGGGGAGGGAGAGAGGGGGATGGGGAGGGGAGCAGTGAGTGAGGGGAGACAGAGAGAGGAGGGGGAGAGAAAGAGAGATATGATATTTTCGCCATCTTACTCACCATCCTCTCCTCCAACCGCCCCAAGGTTTTTTTTCCCCCGATTGGTGAAATAATAAAAAAGTTATGAATCTTTAAAAAATCATGAGATCTCAGATTGGTCTTCTCGCCTGTCAGTCATCATGATGAAGCTAACGTCCCTTCCGGGGGGGCAGGAGAATAAAGCCCCGGAGAACAGACACGAGTCAGTCATCCCGGAAGACCGTGAGTGAGTTGAGTGCAGAACTGTGAGTCTACGCTGTGAGTGAACTGCACTGTGCTGCTTGAACTGAATGAAATGGTTGGTCTCCACTGTGCTGCTTGAACTGAATTGAAGGGTTGGTCTGCACTGTGCTGCTTGAACTGAATTGAAGGGTTGGTCAGGGGAGAGGCCGCGCTCAACCGCCTGAGTAAATTCAAGAGAGTTTTACTGTTAAATATATGTTAAGTGTGAGTGTGAGAGAGTGTGATGGATGGAGTGAGTCTGTGTGTGTGCATGAGATGGAGGGTGTGTGTGTGTGCCGGAGGGTGTGTGTGCTTGTGCCGGAGCGTGGGTGTGCGTATGCCGGAGCGTGGGTGTGCGTGTGCCGGAGGGTGTGTGTGTGTGTGCCGGAGGGTGTGTGTGCCGGAGGGTGTGTGTGATGGAGGGTGTGTGTGATGGAGGGAGTGTGTGAGCCACCTGCCAGCCCACCAGCCGTGAGTCAAATGCCAGCCCACCAGCCGTGAGCCAGTCGACTGCCAGACCACTAGCTGTGAAAAAGTCGACTACCAGCCCACCAGCCATGAGTTACTGAGCTGCCTGCCCACCAGCCGTGAGTGACTGAGCCGCCAGCCCACCAGCCATGAGTAACCGAGTTGCCAGCCCACCAGGCCTGAGTGACCGAGCTGCGAACATGGGACCCAACGGGATATATACACACACACATACTAAAAAACAAATAATAATAGTGTAATAGTAATAATAGTCTATTGTAGTTCAGAGCGTGCGTCCGTGCGTCCATCCATGTGTCTGTGTGCGTCTGTGCGTGAGGATCGAATAGATGTCAGGGAGATGGGGTCAGTGAGAGGAGATGGGAGTGGGAGAGGGGACACGGGGGTGGTGACAGGGAACAGAGGGGAGTTGACGGGAAGCTTCTTACCCGCTACCGGAATCCACGGAGAAATCACCGGCAAAATAGGCGGTCAGTACAGAGAGAACCTCGGAGAGAAGGGGGAGAGCCCAGGTTTGCTGCAGGAGAGAGAAAGAAAGGGAGTGAAGGGACGGATCAGAGAGGGGGTGAGGACGAGTTGGGAGGGGGTGGGGACGGGAGACGAGCAGTGAGGGGATCCGAGCAGTGGGGGAAGACAAGGGGAGGTGGAGGTGGCGAGGGAGGTGAGACGGGGGGGGAGGAGGAGGACGGGGGGGGGAGGACGCGGGGCAGGAGGAGACGGGGGTGAGGAGGGAGACGGGGGTGAGGAGGGAGGAGGGGGGGGGGAGGAGAGACGGGGGGGAGGAGGGAGCCGGGGGGGGGGGGTAGACGGGGGGGGGGAGGGAGAGGGGAGACGGGGGAGGGAGAGACGGGGGGGGTGGTAGGAGGGAGACGTGAGGAGAGGGGGGGAGGAGGAGAGAGGGGGGGGGTGAGGAGGGAGACGGGGGGGAGGAGGGAGACGGGGGGAGGAGGGAGACGGGGGGGGGAGGGAGACGGGGGGGAGGAGACGGGGGAGAGGGGAGACGGGGGGGAGGAGGGAGAGACGGGGGGGAGGAGGGAGACGGGGGGGAGGAGGAGGGAGACGGGGGGGGAGGAGGGGAGACGGGGGGAGGGAGGGGGGAGACTGGCGAGGGGGGGGAGGAGACGGGGGGGGAGGAGGGGGAGGGGGGTGGGACGGGGGGGTGGAGGGAGACGGGGGGAAGGGAGAACGGGGGGGAGGAGGGAGACGGGGGGAGGACGGGGGGGAGGAGGGAGACGGGGGGGGAGGCCGAGACGGGGGGGAGGAGGGAGACGGGGGGGAGGAGGGAGACGGAGGGGAGACGGGGGGAGGAGGGAGACGGGGGGGAGGAGGGAGACGGGGGGAGGAGGGAGAGGGAGTGACGGGGGAAGGAGGGAAACGGGGGAAGGAGGGAAACGGGGGGAAGGAGGGAAACGGGCGGTGAGGAGGAGAAGAGAGGAGAAGGGGGGGTAGAAGGGGGGGGGAGAAGGGGGAGGGGGGGAAGGGGGAGGGGGAGGGAGGCGAGGGGGGGAGAGGAGGAGTCTTGACGAGGGGAGGGAGAGTAGATGAGTGGAGGGTAAGGAGGGAGGGGGGGTTAGAGGGGTAGGGAGGGGGGGGGGGGTGGGGGGGGGGGGGGGTGGATGGGTGGATTAGGGGAATGTCCAGAGCGGGAGGGGGGGTTGAAAGGTCAACCTGTGGTCTCCCACCTGGCGAAGCTGCGGTCGCTCAACCAGCTGGCCGGCCAACTGCACCAGGAGTTGCGACAGCCCCAGGTCGCTGCACCAGTCCAGGAGCAGCTCCGCGTCGCAGTGCGTGGACAGCAGGTTGGCGGTGACTCGCAGCGCCGGGCGCAACCGTGCAGCTCCTTTCGAACAGCCCTGCAGCACCTGCGGACGGGGCGAGCAAACTTCAGGGGAGAGGAGACATCTGGAGGAGAGGCGACGTCAGGGGAGAGACGGGGGAGAAGGGGGCGTCAGGGAGTCCGGGTGGAGAAACGCACCGGAATCCGGGCACACTGCGGCCAACACACCCAATGCCATCTGAACACGGGTCCAACACGAAATGTCACTTGTCCTTGCTCCCCAGCGATGTTGCCTGACCTGCTGTTTCACTCCAGCAGTCTCTGCAGTCGCTTGTTTCTATAGACGCCATAGCTCCACTAAACCACCTCCACATGGTCCATATCCCCCCCTCCCCCACCATTCCCTGTACTTCCATGTGCCTGTTGAAAAGCTTCTTAAACGTCATTACCATATCTGCTTCCACCACCACCCCTGGTAGCTCGTTCCAGGCACCCACCACCCTCCATGTAAAGACAACGGGCCCACACACCTTCTTTAAACATCCCCCTCAGGCTACTTGACTTTTCCCATAGACATGGACTCAGTGTGGTCCACCATGTTACACTCTCCCTGTGTAGCTCCCTGTAGCTCATAGCCTCTAATCCTGGAAACATAGTCATAGAGTCACCGTGATGCAGCGTGGATACAGGCCCTTCAGCCCACTTGCCCACACCGGCCAACATAGCCAAGGAGCTTTGAAGTCTTCACGTAGTCACTCACGTGACTCCGAAATAAAATAGTAAGATTAAATGAGAACTTACCAGTTCGAAATTTGATTTTATGAGGAGTTACGATGAGGGATTACGTGCCTTCTGCTCCCACCCTCTATTATACAGATCAACTGGTAATTAAGTTCTTATTTTTTCTTTACTATATTTATTTCATTCGTTGTGTTTTTTTCTGTGAATCCACACCGCTGCTTTGAAGAATGTCGCGCATGCGTGCTGGACGGGGTCTTCACGTAATCCGTCATCGTAACTCCTCATAAAATACAGATCAAACATTCGAACTGGTAAGTTCTCATTTAATCTTACTATTTTATGTTTCTAAAAGATTCCCACTCATCCTTCTAAATTCCAGTGAATACAAGCCCAGTCATTCCATTCTTTCATCACATGACATCCCAGGAATTAACCTCAAGAACCTACGCTGCACTCAAATCCTTCCTCAAATTAGGAGACCAAAACTTCACACAATACTCCAGGTGAGGTCTCACCAGGGCCCTGTACAACTGCAGAAGGACCTCTTTGCTCCTGTACTCAACTCCTCTCGTTATGAAGGCCAACATGCCATCAGCTTTCTTCACTGCCTGTTGCATGTGCATGCTTACTTTCAGTGACTGATGTACAAGTACACCCAGGTGTCGTTGTACTTCCCCTTTTCCTAAACTGACACCATTCAGATAATAATCTGCCTTTCCGTTCTTGCCACCAAAGTGGATAACCTCACATTTACCCATATTATACTGCATCGGCGATGCATCTGCCCGCTAATCCCACCTGTCTCCATCTGGTCCATATCCCTCCAAACATGTCCAATTCATGTACCAGACTAACTGTTTCTTAAACGTCGGGATAGTCACAGCCTCAACTACCTCCTCCGGCAGTTTGTTCCATACACCCACCACCCTTTGTGTGAAAAGGTTACCCCTCAGATTCCTATTAATTCTTTTCCCCTTCACCTTGAACCTATGTCCTCTGGTCCTCGATGCACTATCCCTGGGCAACAGACTCTGTGCGTCTACATGATCTATTAATCTCATGATTTTATACACAATCTGGTAAGAAGGGTCATGACCCAAAATGTCACTTTGTCCATTTTTTTCCTAAGATGAGTTACACCAGCACTCCATGTCTACTTTTGGCAATCAGCATCTGCAGTTCCTTTTTTATAACGAATTATAATTCCAGTAAAGCTCCTAAGTACTCTCTCCAAACCCTTTACATCCTTCCCATAATGGCGTGACTAGAACTGCAGACAATCCGCCAAAAGCAACCATGCCAAAGTCTATGGCTATTCCACTGGGTCTTCCCCATCCCCCCCCTACCATGTAACCCCTGCTCTTTCCCCACCCACACCACAGCCCCCATACCCCCCCAGGCCCCTGACCACCCTCCACCCCCCACCACACAACGCTTCGTCCTCACTCCACTCACCTGCCCTCCTCCGGCCACAACCCCCATCCTTGCCGCGTGTTGACCATCCCCCCGGACCTCCCCTCTCCGACACCCGAACGGTCTGTCCTCAGCAGAGAGGTCTTACCTTTGTCCCCCTCCGTCCCCACCTCAATGAGTTCCGCGCCACCACGACTTGGAGCTCTTTCTACCGTCGCCTCCGCCTCACAGCGTTCTTCCACGGGAAGAAGCCCTCGCCCCCCACTGATGATCCCTTTTCCTGTCTCCCACGCACCGCCTCCACTTGGAACCCCCCTCGCAGCCTTCCGGCTGTAGAACTATTTATCCAGAACTGCCGTCGGGACATCAACTGCCTCGACTTCTCCACTCCCCTGTCTCACTTCAATCTCTCCAGCCCCGAACGTACTGCCATCGACTCACTCCGTAACAACCCAGACTGGGTTATCAAACCCGCTGACAAGGGAGGTGCCGTGGTAGTCTGGCGCGTCGATCTCTACAAAGCGGAGGCCGCGCGCCAACTCTCGGACAACTCCTCCTACTTACCCCTGGACCATGACTCCACTGATGAACACCAGGCCACCATCTCGAGCACCATAACCGACTTCATCAGCTCCGGCTCCCTACCCCCCCCGAGCCTCCGACCTCATCGTTTCCCAGCCCCGCACGGCCCGATTTTACCTTCTCCCCAAAATCCACAAACCCGACTGCCCTGGCAGACCCATTGTTTCTGCCTGTTCGTGCCCCACCGAACACATTTCCACATACCTTGACGCCATCCTATCCCTCCCCACCTATGTTCAAGACACCTCAGACACTCTCCGTCGGCTCCGTGCATTCCATTCTCCAGGCCCCCATCCTCTCATCTTTACCATGGGACGTCCAGTCACTCTACACCTCCATCCCCCACCAGGACGGTCTCAACGCCTCCGGTTCTTCCTCAACCAGAGGAGCAACCCATACCCGTCCACTGACACCCTCCTCCGCCTAGCAGAGTTGGTCCTCACCCTCAATAACTTCTCTTTCGATTCCTCCCATTTCCTCCAAACACAAGGCGTAGCTATGGGCACACGCATGGGCCCCAGCTACGCTTGCCTCTTTGTTGGTACGTCGAACAATCCTTGTTCTCGGCGTACCAGGGCCCCATCCCCGACCTCTACCTCCGTTACATCGACGACTGCTTTGGTTGTCACCTCCTGCACCCACACAACTGACTGACTTCATTCATTTCACCACCAACTTCCATCCGGCACTCAAATACACTTGGACCATTTCCGACATTTCCCTACCATTCCTTGACCTCACCATCTCTATTGCAGGTGATACGCTCCTGACCGACATCCATTACAAACCCACTGAGTCCCACAGCTACCTGGACTACTCTTCCTCCCACCCTGCTTCCTGTAAGGACTCCATCCCCTATTCCCAATTCCTCCGTCTACGCCGCATCTGCTCCCAGGATGAGGTCTTCCACACCAGTATTTTAAGAAGATATTTTTTTAGGAAGAAGGGTCTCGACCCGAAACGTCGCCTATCTCCTTCGCTCCTTAGATGCTGCTGCACCCGCTGAGTTTCTCCAGCTTTTTGTGTACCCCCCATGCCAAAGTCTTATAGAGCTCCTGATTCCTGTACTCAATGCCCAGACCTATCAAGGCATGCACACGATATGCCTTCTATCCCACACTATCTACTTGCCAGTGTCAGGGGGCTATGAACAGTGGCATCAATGATGGTAAGGGTCTATATGTATATTTTCCCCTTACATGGTTCTGGATGAGAAGATATAGGGCAAGATTAGCAAGTTTGCTGATTATAGAAAAGTGAGTGGTTTTGTAGATAGTGAAGATGGTTGTGAAAGATTGCAGCAGGATCGGGATCGATTGGCCAGGTGGGCAGTGGAATGGTTGATGGAATTTAATACAGAGAAGTGTAAGGTGTTGCATTTTGGGACGTCGAACAAGGGCAAGAACTACACAGTACAGGTGTATTGAGTAAAGAAGTTGGGAGGTCATGTTGCAGTTGTATAAGACGTTGGTGAGACCGCAATTAGAACACTGTGTTCATTTCTGGCCACCATGATAGAGGAAAGATATTGTCAAGCTTGAAAGGTTTCAGAAAAGATTTACGAGGATGTTGCCAGGACTAGAGGGTGTGTTATAGGGAGAGGTTGAGTAGGCTGGGTTTCTATTCCATGACGCGTAGGAGGATGAGGGGGGAATCGAGGACAGAGGACAAGAGGACATAGGTTCAAGGTGAAGGGGCCAAAGTGCCAAAAGACTTTTCACCCTTTCAACCATTCCACCACCCACCTGGCCAATCGATCCAGATCCTGTTGCAATCTTTCACAACCATCTTCATTATCTTCAAGCTGAAGGCAAAAAGATTTAATAGGAAACCAAGGGGTAACTTTTTCACACAAAGAGTGGTGGGTGTATGGAACAAGCTGCCGGGGGAGGTAGTTGAGGCTGCGACTATCCCATTGTTTAAAAGCGGAGGCAAGTAGGACTAATGTATCTGGAACATTGTTGGCTGCTGTGGGCAAATTGTGCTGAAAGGCCTGTTTCCACACTGTATCACTCTGTGACTCTACATTCAAGCTCTTGAATGCAACAGACCGTGCTCACTGCTAACGGCCCACCCCTTCTCCCTGCAGTCTGCCTCCCCCAACCCTCCCCCTCCTGCTCCGCCGACATGTCTCGGCGGCCCACCTAGCACATCCACCCCCTACCCCACGCTGCCCACTGCCACACTCCCGACCCGTGTCACCCACCCCGTCTCCACTCATCACATCCATTGATCCAACCCCACAGGATGGCGCTGAGCGGTGGTGCGTCACTCAGCAAATCCCAGTGATACCGTCCCTACTGCCGACAATCCCCCATCACCAATATTCCCATCGCCAATAATCCCCCCATCACCAATAATCCCCCCATCGCCGATAATCCCCCATCACCAATAATCCCCCCATCACCAATAATCCCCCCCATCACCTAAAGCCCCCCCATCACCAATAATTCCCCCCACCAATAATCCCCCCAATCACCAATAATCCCCCCCATCACCAATAATTCCCCCCCCAATAATCCCCCCCCCCATCACCAATAATCCCCCCCCTATACCAATAATCCCCCCCCCATCACCAATGATCCAATAATCCCCCATCACCAATAATCCCCCCCCATCACCAATAATCCCCCCATCACCAATAATCCCACCACTGATAATTCACCCCCCGTCCCACCGCTGGTTTCCACCCTTCCGGCCAACACGCCCACCACCACACAGCAGTGCCCGGTCTTTGCCCCCCACCCCCACCGTACCTGTGCGGAGGCGTGCCCCAGCCGGGTGGCAAGTCGGTGCTGGAAGGCCGGGTCCCTCAGGAGGGCGAGGGGGGTGCTGAGCTGCAGAGCAGGCGGATTGGTGGCCTCCATCAGATGCTCCCACTCCTCCTCACTGTCCGTCTCCTCCTGCCCCGGGGAGGGGGAAGAGGATCAGACCGGGGACGCAGCACCCACACCAGGCACTCCCCTCCCTCACCCTCCCCTTCCTCAGCTAACCTCCCCTCCTTCACCCACCCTCCCTCCCCTTCCTCAGCTACCCTCCACTCCCTCACCCTCCCCTTCCTCCCTCACCCTCCCCCACCTTCCTCCCCAACCACCCCCTCCCTCCCCTAAACCTCACTCTCCCTCCCCCCATTCTCCCCCCTTTCCTCAGTTACCCTCCCCTTCCTCACCTACCCTCCCCTTCCTCACCCACCCTCTATCTCCCCCACCCCTCCACTTCCTCACCCACGCTCCCCTCCTCCCTCTCCCCCTCCCCCTCCCACTCAGTGGAGGGAGCTTCAGTCCGTGTGTCTGACCCCGTGCATGTGTGACAGGGCGGGGTGTGCGGGGGGAGTTACCTCACTCTCCGATCCGGGACCCTCCCTCTCCGGAACGTGGACTTGGGCAAACTGCAGCTGGTGATCGTGGCTGATCTGGTGGAGGCTGCAGTGAAGAGCGTACACGTTAGGGTCGGAGTGGTGGTGCCCAGACATTCTCACCCTCCACACCCTCCCACTCCCCTCACAGCGGCCAACAGTACCCACCCAGGCCCTTCGGCCCACCAGGTCCGTGCCGACCCTTCGGTTTGCCAGCATTGGATGCATCCCCTCCAGATCCCATCAAACTGCCAGTGTAAACGGCTGATGAAAGTGAGTGTGTCTGATTCGACCCCCTCCCTCCTCTGTCACCAAGTACATATATCACCCACTCTCTGTGGAATTACACTCACCCCTCACATCCCCTCTTACATTCCCCCTCTCACATTAAACACACCCACACCCTGGGAATAAAAGATTCCAGTTTAGGGTCCAAGTCCATAGCTCCCTGAAAGTGGTGACACAGCAGATAGCGGGGGAAAGAAGGTGTATGGTGCGCTTGCCTTTATCGGTCAAGGCATTGAGCGTAAGTGTGAGAACATCATAATGCAGCTTTAGAAGGCTTTGGTTCATCTCATTTGTACTGCGTGCGGTTCTGGTCGCCCCGTTACATGAAGGATGTGGAGGCTTTGCAGAGGGTTGACCAGAATGATGCTTGGATGAGAGAGTGTTAGCTGCAGAGATTGGACTGACTTGCATTGTTTTTCTCCGGAGCATTGGAAGTTGAAAGGAAGAGACGATAGAAGTATATAAAATTATGAGAGGCATAGATGGGTAGACAGTCCAAACTTCTTCCCTGGGTGGAAATGTCAAATATTGGAAGGCATAGCTTTAAGGTGAAGGTGAGGGGGCAAAGTTCAAAGATGTGCAAGTTTGTTTAAGAGGGTGGTGGGTGTCTAGAACGTGCTGCCCCTCACCAGTGCTCTCCCCTCATTGTCTCCGCTCCCCCGTCTCCCTCCCCAAGTCTTCACCTCACCAGTCTCTCCCCTGGCTGTCCCCCTCCTCCCTCTCTAACCCCCCCTCACCATCTCCCCTCACCTGTGCTCTCCCTCGCTGTCACCCCCCCACCCGTCTCCCCCTCGTGGACCCCTCCTCCTCTGCCCACACCCTCCCGTCTCCCCCTCACCAGTGCTCTCCCCTCATTGTCTCCACTCCCCCGTCTCCCTCCCCAGTCTCTCCCCTGGCTGTCCCCTTCCGCCCTCTCCCACCCCCGCCCACCATCTCCTTCCCCAAGTCTTCCCCTCACCTGTGCTCGATGTTTCCCCTCCACCCCCCCCCCCCACCCGTCTCTCCCTTGCTGTCTCCCCTCCACCCGCCTCCTCCTAGTTGACCCGCCTCCCCCTCCCCATGCCCACACCCTCCCCGTCTCCCCCTCACCTGTGCTCCCCCTCGCTGTCTCCCATCCCCCACTCCCCCCCCGTCCCCTCTCACCTGTCCCAGGCCCCGCTGCCCCTGCCACAGAGGGGGGCAGTGCCAGTAGGTGCGGCCCCCTCTGCCGGTTCCTCTCGTGCTGCCCGCCCACTCTCTGGGCCGGGGGGGTCCGTCCTGGGCTGGGGCACCGTGGCTGGGTTCTGCCCCCTGTCCACGTCCTGTCGGGGGCAACAACAGCACCACCAGAGGCCACTGCTCATACGTTCCTGAGCAACTGCAGCAGAATTAGGCCATTCGGCCCATCGAGTCTACTCTGCCATTCAATCACGGCTGATCTAACATTTCCTCTCACTATTTTCATGGCTTCTCCCCATGACCCCTGACACCCGTACTAATCTGTCAATCTCCGCTTTAAAATACCCAGTGCCACAGACTTGGCCTCCACAGCCGTCTGTGGCAATGAATTCCACAGATTCACCATCATCTGACCAAAGAAATTCCTCCTCATCACCTTTCCAAAGGTACGTCCCTTTATTCTGAGGCTGTGGACTGTGGTCCTAGACTCTCCCATGAGTGGAAATATTCTCCAGATTCACTCTTTCCAGGCCTTTCACTATTCGGTAAGTTTCAATCAAGTCTCCTGTCATCCTTTTAAACTCCAGCGAGTACAATCCCAGTGCCGCCAAACGCTCATCATAGGTTAACCCAACCACCCTCGGGATCATTCTCCTGAACCTGCTCAGGACCCTCTCCAACACCAGCACATCCCTCCTCAGATACGCGGCCCAAAACTGCTCACATTACTCCAAATGAGGCTTCACCAGCGCCTTATTGGGGACACCCTGCGGGGTCTGTGTGCAGCCCAGCCCCAGTCTCCTGAACCACCACCTCCATCCCACAAACGCCCACCACCCCCCCCTCACTTTCCCCACAACTCTCCACTGCCCTCCCTCCAGCCCATCCCTACAACCCTCCCCCCTGCCCTCTTCTACACCTCTTCTTCACTGCCCTCCACCCCTCTCATCCTCTCCACCACCCTCCATCCCAATTCCCCACTCCCCTTCCTCACCATACCCTCCTCCAACCTCCCTATCCTACCCACCATCACCCTTCCTATTCCCCACTCCTTCACTTCACTCCCCCGCCCAAGCCTCCCCTCCACCACCCTCCCCTCCACCACCCTCCCTTCCCCCCTCCTAACCCCCGCCCCACCCCTCCAGCCCCCTCCAGCCCCCACAAGCCCTCCTCGCTGCACCCTCCCACCCACCTGTGTGGGGGCCACCTCCAGCAGCCGTTGCCGGGCCCTGGTGAGGATGCGGGAGTGTCCTGGACGAGGAGCCTGAGCCCGGCCATGCTGCTCCCTCAGTGCCTCCTCCTCGGGGCTGGGCTGCTGGGTCAGCGACCGCCCCTCCACACCCGCATCCTGCTCCGGCAGCACTGGGAGGAGAAGGGGGGCAGAGAGAGAGGAGGATGGTGGAGAGGGCAGAGGGGGGGGGGAGAGGGTGGGGGAGAGAGAGAGAGGACAGGAAGAGGTCAGAGAGAGGGGGTTCAGAGAGAGGGGGGGTCAGCAGATGGGGAGGGAACAGAGAGGGGAGGGGGTGAGAAGTGGAGGTGTCAGAGGGAGGGGGGTCATAGAGATGGGGTGACAGAGGGGGAGAAGGTCAGAGCGAGGGAAAGCAGTCAGAGAGAAGGGGTGGGGTCAGAGGGGGAGGGGTCAGAGGGAGGGTTAGGGGTTAGCGGGAGGGGGAGGGTGTCAAGAGACAGGGGGTCAGTTTTGAAACGCCACCCTCTCCTACCTCTGCCTCTCCTCCTCCTGTTCCCTCCCCCACCCTCCCTCCTTCTCCCCATCACAAACATTCCCCATTATTTATTCCCACTCTCTCTCTCTCTCTCTCTCTCTACTCCAGACTCACATCGTATCTATCTCTCTCCTCTCCCTCCCTCTCCTACTCTCCCTCACACTATGCCCCTCCCTGTCTCAGTCTCTCTCCCCATCTCTTCCTCTCCCCTTCCCATTCTCCCCTTCTCCCACTTGCCCCTCCCTCTACCTCCCTCCCCCCTGCCCACCGTCAGTGTCCCCCAGCCCCGTCCCCTCTCTCACCGCTCACTCTGTCCACAATGAAGGGGTGCAGCAGCAGGTCAGGCCACGAGAGACGTTTCCGGGGATCCTTGGTCAGCAGCCCCTGGAGAAAACTCTGAGGGGCAGAGGGGAGGGGTCATGGTTGGAGGGACGGGGAGGAGGGAGGAGGGTAGAGGGAGGGGGTCAGAGAGGGGGCCATGGACGGGGTCAGGGAGGGGGCCAGGGTCGGGGTCAGGGAGGGGGTCAGGGTCAGGGAGGGGGTCAGGGTCGCGCTGGGCCTCACCTTGAAGTGGGGGCTGATGCCCTTGGGCCACTGCACGGGGTCACGCACGATCAGGCTGACCAGCTGGAAGATGCTGGAGGTGTAGAAGGGCGGGCGGCCAGCATGCAGCTCGTACAGGATGCAGCCCAGGGACCACAGGTCGGCCCTGTGGTCGTACGGCCTTTCCTCCACCAGCTCCGGCGACATATACAGAGGAGTACCCTTGATGGAGGTCAACACCAGGGTCTGCAGGCTCATGGCCCGCGCAAAGCTGGGGGGTGGCGGGAGAGATGGGAGAGGGAGGGAGGGAGGGGAAGTGTGGTGGAGAAGGGGGGGGAAGAGGCGGTAGATTGGAGTTACACACAGCGCCGTGTTGATGCAGGAGCTGCCCCAGCCGTCCCCCAGTGCAGCAGCAGAATCTCAGTCAATGTGACTGTAAACAAATATCAATACCATTCTCTCCCCCCTTTCCCCCTCTCTATCCCACACCCCTCCCCTCTCTCTCCCCCCCCTCACTCTCTCACTCCTCCCCTCTCTCTCCCCTCTCTCATCCCACTCCTCTCACCCCACCCCCTCTTTCTCCCCTCTCCATCCACCCCACCCCCTCTCTCTCTCACCCCACCCTCCCTCTCCCCCCCCCCCTCTCTCCCCTCCCCCTCTCTCACCCCATTCCCCTCTCTCGCCCCACTCCCCCATCTTTCGCCCCACTCCCCCTCTCTCTCTCCCCACCCTCTCTCACCCCACTCCCCTCTCTCTCACTCCACTCCCCTCTCTCTCACTCCACTCCCCTTTCTCACCCCACTCCCCTCTCTCCCACCCCACCCCCTTCTCTCTCACTGTGGGCCTTGCACTTTCTATCACAACCAACTTTAATCGGACACAAGTACAGTATGAGTTTGCTGGCCTGCTACAAACCCCGTCACCATAGCTCGGTACACTCAATGCACCAAGGCCACTCCGTCTCTCCCCTTCCCACTCTCTACCCCCTCTCCTCCTTTCCACCATCACTCTATCCGCCACTCTCACCTCCATTATTCCCACACCCATCTCCTCTCCGTCCCCTTCTCTCCATCCTCCATTGCACATTTACTCTCACCGCCCTCCCCTCTATGCCACCACCATCTACACTTCCCTCTCGCTCTCCCTTTCCTCCCACTCTCTCCCTCCGTCTCCGCCACCCTCTCTTCCCCTCTGTCCGTCACCACCCTCTCACTCCCCCCCTCAGCCCCATCTCTCCGCCAACATCCCTCTCCACCTCTCCCATCTCTGTCCCACTCTCTCCATCACCACCCCCTCTCTCTTCCCTTTCCGTCAGACACCAACCACCCTTTCCCCGCCCCCTCTCATCCCCCCCCACTCCCTCCCCCTCCCTCTGAAACATCACCAAGCAGGGGCGAGTCCCACCCAAAGTCGCACAGCTTGAGGACGCCTCCTTTGCCGATGAGCACGTTCTGCGGCTTGAGATCCCGGTGCAGGACGCGGTGGGAGTGTAGGTAATGCAGAGCAGAGACCAGCTGGGCTGCCACCCCCCGCACCTGGGGGGAGAGAGACAGGGTGACGGGGAGAGAGAGGGGGTGACAAGGGGACAGAGAGAGAGAGAGAGGAGGGGGTGATAAGGGGAGAGAGAGGGGGTGACAAGGGGAGAGAGAGAGAGAGAGAGAGAGGGGGTGATAAGGGGAGAGAGAGGGGGGTGATAGGGGGAGAGAGGGAGGGGGTGACGGGGAGAGAGAGAGGGAAGACGGGGTGAGAGGGGGAGAGAGAGTGGATATCAAGGGAAGAGAGAGGGGGAGAGAGAGGTGATGTCAAGCGGAGAGAGAGGGGGTAACGGGGAGAGAGAGATGGGGGTGTGACAGGCGAGGTGGGTAGAGAGAGGGGGGAGAGAAGGGGGATGACGGGGGAGTGAGGGTGGATGACAGGTGAGGAGAGGGGGGAGCGGGGGTGATAGGGGGAGAGGGGGATCGACGGGGAGATAGGGGAGAGTGGGGGTGACAGGGGAAGGGGAGAGGGGAGTGACGGGGAGAAAGAGGGGAGAGCGGGGGTGACGGGGGAGAGGGGCGGTAACAGGGGTAGAGAGAGGGGGGGTGACGGGTGACGGGGAGAGAGAGGGAGGTGACGGGGAGAGAGGGTGGTGACAGAGTGGAGGAGAGAGCAGGGCTGTGGGTCCGGGTAAAGTGGGAGGGGGTGGGGAAGTGCCGCTGCCCACCTGCTCCTCGGGGAAGCTGCCGTCATCCTCCAGAATGTGGAAGAGCTCCCCCTGAGCAAACTCCGTTACCACCACCACCTGCCGGTAGGCAAAGGCTCAACGAGGGGACGGAGTCAAAGCTCACCACGTCCCACCCCAACCCCACCCTCCCAGCACCTCACCCCCAGCCCACCCGAACCCACCATCCCCGCACCCAGACATTCCCCACCCTCCCAGCACCTCACCCCCAGCCCACCCGAACCCACCATCCCCGCACCGACATTCCCCACCCTCCCAGCACCTCACCCCCAGCCCACCCGAACCCACCATCCCCGCACCCAGACATTCCCCACCCTCACAGCACCTCACCCCCAGCCCACCCGAACCCCACCATCCCCGCACCCAGACATTCCCCACCCTCCCAGCACCTCACCCCCAGCCCACCCGAACCCACCATCCCCGCACCCAGACATTCCCCACCATACACCCACCTCACCCTCAACCCGACCCCAGCCCCAAACCCATCACCCCGCATGGATGCCCACCCCCAATGCAAACATCCGCCCGCACCATGCTGTGCCCGGGTGAGGTTACTGCAGTCTGACTGCTGATCCTGGAGTCTACAGTGGGACTGCTGATCTCGGGGTCTACAGTGGGACTGCTGACCCTGGAGTCTAAAGTGGGACTGCTGACCCTGGAGTCTAAAGTGGGACTGCTGATCTCGGGGTCTACAGGCAGACAGCTGTGACTACAGTCTACAGGCTGAGTGTCTGGAGCAGGGGGGTGCGGTCGGGACCATGAGGCGCAGCCAGAGCCGATGCCCCCCCGTGGGTTGGCGGGATGGGGTGACCAGCTGCCCACCTGGGTGGGGGTCTGGAAGCTGTCGAGCATCTGGATGATATTTGGGTGACGTAGCCCGTGCATGATGTCGATCTCCCGCTGCAGGCTGCGCAGCTCCCGCTCCGAGCGGCCCCGCTTGGCAATGAACTTCAGCGCCACCACCTGCGGGAGGACAGAGGTCAGCAAGGGCCTGGGTGAGGGGGAGGGTGGAAGTGGTGTGGATGATGGGGAGGGGGATGGGGTGGTGGATGAGGGGGGAGGGGGATGGGGTTATTTGGGTGAAGGGGAGGGGGATGGGGGAGGGGGTGGGTGAGGGGGAGGGGTGGGGAGTGGGGTGGATGATGGGGAGGGGGATGGGGTGGATGAGGGGGAGGGGATGGGGTGGGTGATGGGGAGGGGGGATGGGGTGGGTGGGGTGAAGGGGAGGGGGATGGGGAGGGGGTGGGTGAGGGGGATGGGGGTGGATGAGGGGCAGGGGGATGGGGTGGATGAGGGGCGGGGATGAGTGGGATGTGGGGTGGGTGTGTGAGGGGGATAGGGTGGGTGAGGGGGAGGGGGGTGAGTGGGATGGGTGGGGTGGGTGTGGAGGGGGTGGGTGGGTGAGGGGGATGGGGTGGGTGAGGGGGAGGGGTGTGGGTGAGGGGGAGGGGGTGGGTGGGTGGGGTGAATGAGGGGGATGGGGTGGATGAGGGGGAGGGGGGGTGAGTGGGATGTGGGGTGGGTAAGGGAGAGGGGGATGGGGTGGGGTGTGGAGGAGGGTGGTGGGTGACGGGGGGAGGGGGTGGGTGTGGATGAGGATGAGGAGGGGTGGGTGAGGGAGAGGGGTGGGTGTGGAGGGGGATGGGTGTGGGTGAGGGGGAGGGGGATGGGGTGGGTGTGGAGGGGGATGGGGTGGGTGAGGGGGATGGGGTGGGGGAGGGGGGTGGGGGAGGGAGAGGGTTGGAGTGGGTGAGGGGGAGGGGAGTGGGGTGGGTGAGTGGGATGTGGGGTGGGTAAGGGAGAGGGGGGTGTGGAGGAGGGCGAGGGTGGTGGTGGTGAGGGGGGAGGGGGTGGGTGTGGATGAGGAGGAGGAGGGGGGATCGGTGGGGGGGGTGGGTGAGGGGGAGGGGTGTGGAGGGGGATGGGGTGGGGGAGGGGGATGGGGTGGGGGAGGGGGTGGGGGAGGGGGGTGGGTTGAGGGAGGGGGGTGGGTGAGGGGGAGGGGAGCCAGTGGGGGGTGTGGAGGGGGTGGGGTGGGTGGGGGGGGAGGGGTGTGGAGGGGGATGGGGTGGGGGAGGGCGGGAGGTGGTGATCGGGTGAAGCGTGAGGGGTCAACACCTGGCCACTGAACTTCCTGCGACCCTTGTAGACGGTGCCGAAGGAGCCTTGTCCGATCACCTGCAGCACATGGTAGTCAGTGACCGCGCTCCCCGGGGCCTGACGCTCCATCACTGGGGGTGGGGATCACAGGCCGTGAGGAGGGGCGGCGTCCGCCTGCGGGGGGAAGAAGCAGCGGTTAGTGAGGGTCCACACCCCTCCCCCTCACATCCCACTTCCTATTTCTTCCCTTCCCTCCTCCACACCTCATCCGCCTCCATTCACCCCTCACCCCCTCCCCATCACTCTCAAATTCCATACCTCCCTTCTTCTCCTTCACTCTCTCTTACACTCCCTCCCTCTCTCCCGCCCGCTCATCCCTGTCCCCGCAGCCCCGCAGCCGCCGCCGCCATGACAACGGGCCCCGCGGGGACAGCGGCCAATCACCGCGGCCGGGGGCGGGACACGGCGGATGGACAGCGGGCGCAGCCAATGGGTGGAGAGCAGGCGAAGTGACGGCGCCAGTAGATTGACAGCGCCGCCTATAGCCCCGCCCCTCATTCTCCCCCCTCCCCCCTCACACTCCCCCTCTCTCTCTCTCTCTCTCTCTCTCCCCCCCTCCCCTTTCAATCCTGGCCGGGATCTCACAGGGAGCCAATGAAGGGCGGGAGAAAAACTTTGGGGTGTGGTTTAATACTTGCAGGGGGAATACTTACTGATGGGTCGAAGGGACTCCTCCTTGGCTAGTACATACCTGGTGGGCCAAAGGGGCTCTTTTAAAACAGAATCTGTGAAATCTCAGTGAAAGGCACTTTTTCTGGACTTTTCATGGCCTGGCACGGGCCTTTTGGGCCAAAATGCTGCAAAGGGGACTGGTTTCTCAGCTAATAGGGGCCTTGTAGGCCGAAATTAGTGGTTTCAGGCAGTGCAAACAACTAATTTCATTTCCATTTCAATTTCAAGCACAGGCCAGGCCAAACAGCTCATTGCATTTTCATTTCATTTCCACTGCCATTGCAGTTTCAAGCACAGGGCAGGCCGAGCAGCTCATTGCATTTTCATTTCATTTCCATTGCCATTGCAGTTTCAAGCACGTCAGGCCAAGCCAAACAGCTCAATGCATTTTCATTTCCCTTGCCATTGCAGATTCAAGCACAGGGCAGGCCAAGCCGGCTCATTGCATTTTCATTAAGGGCTAACAAATCATTTACTGCAAGTATATTGCAGACTCACCGTTCACTTGATTCACAACTTAGAATGAGTGTCGTGGTCTCTCCCTCATGATCTTGCAGAGTCATGTTCAGGCATCCGGGGTTTTATAGCCCTGCCGTCCACCTTCCCCCCCCCCCCCCCCCCCCCCCCCCCCCCCCCCCAGAAGGGACGTTACCGTCATCAGGGTGATTGACAGGCGAGAGGATCTCAAGGTTTTTTAAACACTCATAACTTTTTTTTTAATCAATGGGAAAAATCTTCGGGGCCTGCTCATCGGAGGAGGGCTGTGAGTAAGATGGCCAAAAATCATAGTGATATACGGTATCGTTTTTTCTAAAATCAATATACAGCGCAGACAAGAAAGTGGTCAAGATGAGACTTTTAATTATATAGTAATACATATATATCACATATATATATTATATATATGAATTAATATATTTATATATATGTCTATAGTTATGTATCTATTTATAAATATAATTGCCTTTATGGTTTATGTACATCATCTGAGAAATAAGATAAAGAGAAATAGAGCGTTGCTTTAAATCAAAGTTGCTTCTGATCCATGAGAAGAAACTTTGATATATATTTATCTCTATCTTGCCTCTCACACACACTAACACACACACGCACACACACACGTATATATGTATATATACATATATGCAATCGTATGTGTATATATATGTATATGTGTATATATATAGATAGATATATAGATATATACATAAATAATAAGTTACATTTGTGCATAGTGTGTGTTAAAGCAATAAAAGGGAAACTGCTGGGGGGGGTGGGGAAGGATGGGAGGGAAATGGGCAGAAACAGATAGATTAAGCACGGGGAAACATTTTTTTTTTAAATTAACTAAAATATATGAATTGATAGATGAGCTATATCACACACATACTGTTCCCCTACAACACTGATTACACTGCGAGAGGCATAACGGAAGTCGGGTTGACAATTCCAAGATGGTGGCCGTTACGCTCCGTTACGTACTACACCTCAGTGCATTGGATTACGCAGGAGTGGAATATTTTGCTCCGCTCTATGATCTTTGGTTTTTAGCATGTTTAGTTTTTAAATTATGTGAGGGACCTTTGATCGCACCGATGTGGGGCTCGATCGCCGACTGCGGGATCTTCGATTGCCCCGACTGCAGAAGTTTTGATTGCCCCGATGTGGGAGAAAAGGAGGAAAGAAGGTATAAGTTATTTGCCTTCCATCACGGTGGGGAATGTGAGGTCGCCGAAAAAACAAGATGGACATACTGCTTGCTGGTGAGGACTCAAAGGGAGTGCCCCGAGTGCAGTGATCTTAGTGTTTGCGGGGACATGGCTCCATGAGGACATGAGTCTAGTGCGAGTGTGGACAGCTTTCTGACTGCTCAGCTGCACAGGGACTGCAGAGAGAGTGTCAGCGGTCGGTACAACTCTGGTCACATCACGTTGAAGGAGCGTGTATGTGGCCCGGACATTGAACTGTTGGCTGTGGGTCTCCACTTATGCTGTGTGCCCTGGGGATTCTCACACGCCTTTGTGGTGGCTGTTTAAGTCTATGTTTCATTTTATGTAGTTATGTATCTTGTTGCTTTTTTGTATGACTGTTGGCAAATCAAATTCCTTGTATGTTTACAATGTACAATAGACAATAGCTGCAGGAGTAGACCATTCGCTCCCTCGAGCCAGCACCGCCATACACTGTGATCATGGCTGATCATCCACAATCTGTACCCCGTTCCTGCCTTATCCCCATATCCCCTGGCTCCGCTATTTCTAACAGCTCTATCTAACTCTCTCTTGAAAGCATCTAGAGAATTGACCTCCACTACCTTCTGAGGCAGAGAATTCCACAGATTCACAACTGTGGGTAAAAAAGGTTTTCCTCATCTCCGTTCTAAATGGCCTACCCCTTATTCTTAAACTGTGGCTCCTGGTTCTGGACTGCCCCAACATCGGGAACATGTTTCCTGCCTCTAGCGTGTTCAATCCCTTAATAATCTTATGTGTTTCAATAAGATCCCCTCTCATCCAATGTATACAAGCCCAGTCACTCCATTCTTTCAACATATGACAGTCCCGCCATCCAGTGAATGAACCTTGAGAACCTACGCTGCACTTATTAAATAGCAAGAATGTCCTTCCTCAAATTTGGATCCCAAAACTGCACACAAGTTGTGGTCTCCAGGTGTGGTCTCCCTCCAGGTGTAGTCTCACTAGGGCCCTGTACAACTGTAAATGGACTTCTTTGCTCCTATACTCAACTCCTCTTGTTATGCAGGCCAGCATGCCATTAGCTTTCTTCACTGCCTGCTGTAATTGCATGCTTACTTTCAGTAACTGGTGAACGACATCCAGATCTCTTTGTACTTCCTATTTTCTTAACTTGACACCATTCAGATAATAATCTGCCTTTTTGTTCTTGCCTGCAGTGGCTAACCTCACATTATGCACATTAAATTGCATCTGCCAAGCATCTGCCCACTCGCCGAACCTGTCCAGGTCATCCTGCATCCTCATATCATCCTCCTGACAATCACACTGCCACCCAGCTTTGTGTCATCTGCAAATTTGCTAATATTACTCTTAATCCCTTCATCTAAGTCATTAATATATATTGTAAATAGCTGCGGTCCCAGGACTGAGCCTTGCGGTATCCCACTGCCTGCCATTCTGAAATGGACCCGTTAATCCCTACTCTTTGTTTCCTGTCTGCCAATCAATTTTCTATCCATGTCAGTAACCTACCCCTAATACCATGTGCTCTAATTTTGCCCACCGATCTCCTATGCGGGACCTTATCAAAGGCTTTCTGAAAGTCCAGGTACACTACATCCACTGGCACTCCCTTGCCCATTTTCCTAGTTACATCCTCAAAAAATTCCAGAAGATTAGTGAAGCATGATTTCTCCTTCGTAAATCCATGCTGACTTGGACCAATCCTGTTACTGCTTTCCAAATGTGCCACTATTTCATCTTTTATAATTGAAGATGCTAATCTTCCCCACCACAAATGTCAGGCTAACTGGTCAATAATTCCCTGTTTTCTCTTCCTCCTTAAAAAATGGGATAACATTAAGTACCCTCCAATCCACAGGAACTGATCCTGAATATATAGAACATTGGAAAATGATCACCAATGCGTCCACGATTTTGAGAGCCACTTCCTTAAGTACCCTGGATGCAGATCAATAGGCCCTGGGGATTTATCAGCCTTCACTCCCATCAGTCCACCCAACACCATTTCCTGCCTAATGTGAATTTCCTTCAGTTCCTCTGTCACCCAAGGTCCTCTGGCCACTAGTACATCTGGGAGATTGTTTATGTCTTCCTTAGTGAAGACGGATCCAAAGTACCTGTTCAACTCGTCTGCCATTTCCTTGTTTCCCATAATAAATTCACCTGTTTTTGTCTTCAAGGGACCCACATTTGTCTTGCCTATTTTTTTCCTCTTCACATACCTAAAGAAGCTTTTACTGTCCTCCTTTATATTCTTGGCTAGCTTACCTTCGTACCTCATCTTTTCTCCCCGTATTGCCTTTTTAGTTATCTTTTGTTGCTCTTTAAAAATTTCCAAATCCTCTGGCTTTCCACTCATCTTTTCTATGTAATATTTCTCTTAATTTTATACTGTCCTTGACTTCCTTTGTCAGTCACAGTCACCACTTACTCCCCTTAGAATCTTTCTTCCTCTTTGGAATGAACTGATCCTGCAACTGTATTATTCCCAGAAATACCTGTCATTGTTCCACAGTCATCCTTGCTAGGGTTTCTTTCCATTCAACTTTGGCCAGCTTCTCCCTCATGCCTCCATAGACCCCTTTGCTCAACTGTAATACTGACACTTCTGATTTTCCCTTCTCCCTCTCAAATTGTAGATTAAAACATCATATTATGGTCACTACCTAATGGCTTCAAATCCGGTTCATTACACAACATTACATCCAGAATTCTCCCTGGTAGGCTCCAGTACAAGCTGTTCTAAGAATCTATCAATGCACTCCACAAACTCCCTTTCTTGGGGCCCAGTACAAACCTGATTTTCCCAGTCTACCAGCATATTGAAATCTTCCATACCCACCGTAACATTACCTTTGAGACTTGCCTATTTAACTCGATTCAACTTGCACCCTATATCCAGGCTACTGTTTGGGGACCTGGAGATAACTCCCATTAGGGTCTTTTTACAATTCCTCAGTTTTATCCATACTGACTTTACATATCCTGATTCGATGTCACCCCTCGCAAAGGACTGAATTTCATTCCTTACCAGCAGAGCTACCCCACCCCCTCTGCCCACCTCTCTGTCTTTTTGATAGGATGTATATCCCTGAATATTCAGTTCCCAGCCCTGGCCCTCTTGCAGCCATGTCTCTGCAAATCCCAAAACATTACACTTGCCAATTTCTAACTGAGCCTCATGCTCATCCACTTTATTTCTTATATTTCACGCATTCATATACAATACTTTAACTTCGGTATTCATCTCCTCTCCCACATCGGTTGGCCCTGACTTTATTCTCTTATCCCTTCTCGAATTTTTCTTCCCATTAATTCGGGAGTCTTTTGCAACGTTTCCTGTACTCACTTCCCATTTTAACTCCATCTTTATACTACAATTTGTCAACCCCTTCCCCCCCCCCCTGCTATTTAGTTCAAACCCACACGGGGGTTTAAACACATATAGCACCAGGCTGCCAGAAAGTAACCCGTTCCTTTTGTACAGGTTACCCCTACCCCAGAAGAGATCCTAGTGGTCTATAAATTTAAATCCTTGCTCCCTGCACCTGCCCCTCAGCCACACATTCAGATCCCCTATCTCCCTGTTCCTGCCCTCACTAGCAAGAGGTACTGGAAGCAATCAAGAGATAACCACCCTAGAAGTCCTGCTTTTCAGTCTTATTCTTAACTCTCTAAACTCACGTTGCAGAACCTCCTTCCTCTTCTTCCCGATGTGGTTTGTGCCCACGTGCACAACAACATCCGGCTGTTCACCTTCCCTCACGAGGATGTTCTGAAGTTGGCCCGTTACATCTTGAACCCTGGCACCAGGGAGGCAACAGACCATACTTGAGTCTCGCTTGCCGCCACAGAATCTCCTGTCCGCACCTCGCACAATTGATTCACCCATCACTATGACTCTGCTCGAAGTAGGCCTCGCCAGTCAAGTCTCATCGCTAGGATTGGAGCCATCAACCTGTCCGTCGCTCAGACTGACAGCTCCCAAGAGGGTGTACCTGTTTTCATTAAACACAGCCACCAGGGTCTCCTGCACTCCACGTTTACTCCCCTTTCTCACAGTCACCCACCTTCGCTCTTCCTGTATCCTTGGCGTGACGACCTCACTGTAGATCTTGTCCAGGAAACTCTTGTTTTCCCGGATGGCCCTCAGGTCATCCAACAGCTTCTCTAATTCACTAACACGTTCATTCAGGAGCTGCACCTGGACACAATTTCTGCAGGTGTAGTTTCCAGAAGCTCCAGCAGTGTCCCTGACTTCCCAAATCCTGCAGGAAACACACTGCACCAACATGCCTGCCATTCCACAACATCATACTTGAATTTATTATGGAGAACAAGGAAATGGTAGACGAGTTGAACAGGTACCACAGAAGGTCGTTGAGGCCAGTTCATTGGCTATATTCAAGAGGGAGTTGGATGTGGCTCTTGTGGCTAAAGGGATCAGGGGGTATGGAGAGAAGGCAGGTACGGGATACTGAGTTGGATGATCAGCCATGATCATATTGAATGGCGGTGCAGGCTCGAAGGGCCGAATGGCCTGCTCCTGCACCTATTTTTCTATGTTTCTATGTACTTTGGATCCGTCTTCACTAAAGAGGACACAAACAATCTCCCTGATGTACTAGTGGCCAGACGACCTAGGGTGACGGAGGAACTGAAGGAGAAAAAAATACAAAGCTTATGCACTCGTTGCACTCACAGACAGTAGATGGCAAAAATGAATCCTGCAGTCATTGTGTTGATTAATTAGTGTTTGTTGAAGTAGTACAAAACAAAGAAGTAATTCATCACTTTTCCCTCATTAACTGTTTCTTCTTCAGACAGTACGGTCGTGAACGTGCGGCCGTTACCGTGGTAAAAAGCTGTTATACTCACCATCCCTCGAGGCAAAACTAATTCCCAATCTATGCGTGCGCTAGTCTCCCCCAAAGTTGACACACCTCTCTACGTATCAAATCCCACATACAACCGTACATACAGATAAGAGCTAGAAATATTAGACATGGCTATAATATACTGACTTAAGCTTAAATGGCTCCTACAGGCACGTTGGCATTCATAACAAGAGGAATTGAGTATAGGAGCAAAGAGGTCCTTCCGCAGTTGTACAAGGCCCCAATGAGACTACACCTAGAGTATTGTGTGCAGTTTGTGTCTCCAAATTTGAGGAAGGACATTCTTGCTATTGAGGGAGTGCAGCGTAAGTTCACAATGTTAATTCCTGGGATGGCGGGACCATCATATGTTGATAGAATGGAACGGCTGGGCTTCTGTACTCTGGAATTTAGAAGGATGAGAGGGCATCATTGAATCTTATATGATTATTAAGGGATTGGACATGCTAGAGGCAGGAAACATGTTCCCGATGTTGGGGGAGTCCAGAACCAGGAACCACAGTTTAAGAATAAGAAGTAAGCCATTTAGAACGGAGATGAGGGAAAACATTTTCACACAGACAGTTGTGAATTTGTAGAATTCTCTGCCTCAGAAGGCAGTGGAGGCCAATTCTCTGGATGCTTTCAAGAGAGAGTTAGATAGAGCTCTGATCACAGAGGAAGAGGACTGAACTTTCTGGTGCCTTTCCCCACAGTGGAAAATATTGATGCTGTTATGGGCGGACGTTCATGTTGAATTCTATAATGTGTTGTGTCATTTTTCTTTTTAAAATTTTTCTATGGATGTACGGAAACTTAATTATTTATTTTATGTAAAGCACTTTGGTTTCAACGCGAGTTGATTTAAACGTGCTATATAAATAAAATGTACTTACTTACTTACTTAAAGATAGCGGTGTCAGGGGAGATGGGGAGAAAGGAGGAACGGGGTTCTGATTGTGGATGATCAGCCATGATCACAGTGAATGGCAGTGCTGGCTCGAAGGGCCGAATGGCCTACTCCTGCACCTATTGTCTATTGTCTATTTCTTCAGTGGTCAAACATCACAAATTTCGATAAAGTGCAGCCTCCTTCCCTCAGCCTCCTCGCCGAACACTCTCGAGCCAAAGACTTACACTCACACTTTACTCACCAAGGCACTTCACCTCAACCAGGCCACTCCACTACAGCTCCACTTCTTATGCCAGGACATAAGGTACGAAGTTGTATCTGTGGCACCATGGCAATGGAGCTCATCATTCGAGCATCATGATGGGTGGTCGGAGGGGAATGCTTGAAGAGTGGGCTGCGTCTTCCTCCAATCAGGGCGTACATGGATGACATGACCACAATAACAACTACAAAAGCATGCACCAAACGCCTGCTGGATAAACTCCAGGAAAACATCAAATGGGCACAAATGGAGATTAAACCCAGCAAATCCTGCAGTATTTCCATCGTCAATGGCCGGCTCACTGATGAAAGGTTCCGCATCAATAACGAGACAATACCAACTGTCCTGGAGAAGCCGGTCAAAAGACTCGGGTGATGATACACCGCATACCTCAAGGATGCAGAGCAGGTGGAACAACTCAGGCAGGATACAATCAGTGGCCTCAAGCAAATCAACAACACTGCTCTCCCAGGGTATATGAAGCTTTGGTGCCTACAACTCGGTCTACTGCCCCGACTCATGTGGCCAATTACCATCTACGAGGTCACTTTATCCCATGCCAACCAGCTGGAGAGACTGGTGAACTCACAAGTGAGGAAGTGGCTTGGGCTACCGAGATGCCTCAGCAGCATAGGGCTCTATGGGAATGGAGCCCTCTCACTGCCAGTCTCAAGCCTGGTGGAGGAGTATAAATGTGCCGAACATGACACTAACAGAATCCCGGGACCCAATAAGAAGAGGTGTCGCTCCAACCCTAGCAACAGGTAGGAAATGGATTCCAGCAGCAGTGGTACTGGACGCAAAATCCACCCTCCAACACCGGGACATAGTGGGCCATGTCCAACAAGGCCGAGGGGGCTTTGGCCTGGGAGCAATGAAACCTACCTGGCAAAAGGCTACTCCAGCTGAACGTCGGCACCTGGTGGTGGAGGAGGTGCGCCACCAGGAAGAAGCAGCCAGGTGTGCCAAAGCCATATCCCAAGCCAAACAAGGCCGCTGGATGACATGGGATGGCGTTGAGAGGAGGAAGATCACATGGAGGGAGCTGTGGACCATGGAGTCAAATAAGTTGAGCTTCATTATCAGAGAAACATATGACGTCCTTCCCTCTCCCACAAACCTAAATCTTTGGCTGGGAGAGGATCCAGCCTGCCCCCTGTGTGCAGTTCCAGCAAACCTCAAGCACATCCTGGTCGGTTGTAAGACCAGCCTAACACAAGGCAGATACACCCGGCGACACAACCAGGTGCTGAGGTGTTTGGCAGCTGAACTCGAGTGCAAGTGAGTTACCACCAATGCCATGCCTAGCAATGCCCAGATAACATTCCCGCAAATACCATCCTTCATCCAGGAAGGAGAGAAATGGAGGACTAACCCCTCGCCTCTCAACTCATGCCCACTGAACGCAGCCAGGGACTGGGAAATGCGTGTTGACCTAGGCCAGAGGCTTTCGTTCACAGTTGAAATCGCAGTTACCAACCTGCGACCAGACCTAGTTCTCAACTCCTGTCGCCGTGTTTTCATCATTGAGCTGACGGTCCCATGGGAGGAGGCTGTGGACGAGGCTTATGAAAGGAAAAAGCTTTGATATTCAAACCTTGCAGCAGAGGCAGAGGAGAGAGGTTGGAGGGTAAGGTTGTGTCCAGTGGAGGTGGGGTGCAGGGGCTTTGTAGGCAGTTCCACCAAAAGGCACCTGCGGGAAGTAGGAGTCAAAGGGCAGGCACAAAGAGGGCAATAAAAGAACTTGCCAATGCCACCGAACGGAGCAGTCACTGGCTGTGGCTGAAGAGGAAAGATGCTGTCTGGGCTGCCACGTGACCATCTAGAGGCTAGCAATAAGACACACACCCAGGTCTGATCAACCTGTGGTGGGCCTGCCTCGACTGAGGGTGTCTTGTGATTAAAGGCCGAAACACCCAATGACGTTGAGGTACACAACTGAAGATGTGTCTGATTGTTAGCAAATTTCACCTAGTGGTCATACCCAAGAATGTCAATTGTAGTGAAATCTTAGGGATTGTAACATCCAGTCCTAATAATCAATCTGCTACCTAATCAACTACTTTAGGGCTAATTAGTAAATTACTTGAAGCTGGGCCTTTGGCGCTCTTTTTAAATCTTCTTTGCCTCCAACTCACCTACTTCCTGCCAATACTCGCTCTCGCTGCTTCTGGCTGCTGCTTCTCTCTGACTTTCACGGAAAACATACTTGGCGAATAAATTACAATTACAATAAATGAATTACAATTACAATCATCTGTGTATCTCCCCCTCCCCTGACAGTCTGAAGAAGGGTCTCAACCAGAAACATTACCTATTCCTTCTCTCCCGTGATGCTGCCTGCCCCGCTGAATTACTTCAGCATTTTGTGTCTATCTTCTTAAACTAAAACTCTCGGACTCTCCAACATAATCAAGAAGTCTCACATTCAAAGTCGTACACAATCTCACACGGTCTCTCTTGCACACTTGCATGCACGCACTCATATTGCACAGTCCTACATCTCACATTCATATTGACACACCCACACACATTAACACTCCTACAAATCCACACACACTCACAGGCATTCACTCACAGATTCACACACTGTGGCACACACTGACACACATGTACGCACTCACATTGATGTACTCAAACACTGAGCGATCAACAGTGAGAAATGAAGAGTGAAAGGCTGGGTAACGGGGAGTGGGACAATGGAATAGAGAGGTGGGTGGGGAGTGCACTTTAACCACATGTGATTGTTTCTATTACAAATCTCAAATTGTGGAGTACAGAGGTAAATAAATAAATCATGGGTCTTTGTCCCAAACATTATGGAGGGTACCGTTTGAACACATCTGCAGATATGACCTTCTTTCATTAACAGTATTTCTATTTGTATTCAGATTTCCAGATCATCTATAATGGACTGTTTTAGAATCCAGTTTTATACGGTGTCTCGCTTTATTACTAAAGTCAGGTTATGGAGAATTATTTAGGAAGAAAGAAGGGCATGCATTCATTGGAACCACAGAGCTGTGCAGCACAGAAGTGAATCCTGCCGCCTGAATTGTCCATGTCAACCATGAAACCTCAATACTAATCCCATTTGCCTACTTTAGGGCTGTATCCCTTTTCTATCCAAGTACGGTCCAAATGCCTTTTAATCATTGTCATGCAGAGCATGCAGAAATTGGCTCAACTTGCCAATGCCGACCAAGATGCCCCACATTTGGCCCAATCCCTTGAACCTGTGCAAATGTCTTTTCAATTTTGTTATAATACCTGCCTCAACTACCACTTCTGGCAGCTCATTCCATACACCCTCTGCCCTCTGTGTAGAAGAGGTTGCCCCTCAGGCTCGTAATAAACCTTTCCCCTCTCACCTAAACCTATGTCCTCTGGTTCATGATTCCCCTACTGCGTGTTAAAGACCATAGCTCAGCCCCTCAAGTCCTGGCAGCATCCTCGTAAATCTTCTCTACACTCTTTCCCTTATCAACATCCTTCCTATAACAGTGACCAAAACTGAAGATAGACACAAAAAGCTGGAGTAACTCAGTGGGTCAGACAGCATCCCTGGAGAAAAGGATTAGGTGATGTTTCGGTTCGAGTGTAACCCGTTGGGCTGTGGTTACAAACCCCCCGCATCTCCCACGTTGCCCGGGATCAAGATCAGAATCAGAATCAGAATCAGAATAGTACTTTATTTGCCAAGTATGTTTTGCAATATACGAGGAATTTCATTTGCCAAGTCAGTCATACAAATAAAAAGCAACAGAACACACAAAATATATTTTAACATGAACATCCACCACAATGACTCCTCCACATTCCTCACTGTGATGGAAGGCGAAATAAAGTCCAAGTCCCTTCCCTTTGCTCTCCCGCCATTGGGGGCCTCGAGCCCTCCGTTGACGAGACAATCTTGACTCCCGTAGCCGGCGGGATTTGGGTCCTCCGCATCGAGGTGATCAGCTCCCGCATCTGGGGGGATGTCAGCTCCCCCGCACTGAACAATCGGACCCTGGGTTGGGACTGGTCGAACCTTCTGTGGTGTTGAAGCACCAGACTCGGCTTCTCCTGAGACTGCGAGCTCTTGATGGTAAGTCTGCAGGCTGCGGTTCAAGCAGTTTGGATCCCAGGCAAGGGATCAGCTCCGATATTAAGTCCACGCCCCGCGGTGGGGCTCACGACAGGTTGAGGAGGCCTCCAGCTCCATCGATGGAAGGCCGCGGAGCGCCCGGAGAATGTGATCCGAAAATTAATCACATGTCCGGCAAGGTAAGAACCTGATAAAATGTTTCCCCCGACCCCATCCCCCTCCCCCCACATAAGACAAACCGGAGAACATTAAAACAAACTTTTAACAAACAATAAAAATTAAAAAAAGATGAAAAAATGAACAGACTGCCGGTGGAGCTGCCATTGTACGACGCCCCAGGTGAACGTAGACCTCCATTCATCTGATTTTAATCCCCAATAGTGCAATGCCTTCCATGCACCTGACATCGGGCCACTCTATTTTCGGAGACACAGTGCATGTGTAAAAGACATTATAAGATCCTTTAACATTTATTCCAGTTTGATAAGGTTCACTTTGTCTGCTGATCAGTGACAGTCAGACATTGGACATCCAAGTTTGAAAAGTCTCATTGGCAGCATTTCCACCGCCACTGCAGCTTGTTTTTCCTCACATTACACTCAGCAAATCTGCACCCCTTGCCCCTTCTAGTGGTGGAAGCAGCTTCCACCCAGTCACCGGCTCCGAAACGCACCCAACCCTATGCTCCTGTAGTAAACTTCCTAGCAACGTCCCCGCTCCATGGAGAACCAGGACCCGCTTCCCCCATCTCACCCGGGAACAGGAACTCCTTATCCCTGAATCCATTACAGTAAATATCTCCTGCATCCTCCCAATGACTCCCACATCATTCCTTAAGTTTGGTGACCAGAAATACACCTCATTCTCCATTTGGGGCCAAACCTGTGTTATATATAGATTCGACTTAACGTCCTGCTCTTGTACTATGGGCCTTTGTTGATGAAGTCGCTTGTACCTCTCTTTCAGGTTCCTGGTCTATATCTCATGAGTGTAAAGGAGGGCAGCGATCACCACCGCCAGTCTGGAATGGGCCAGCCGGCAACATTCCCTGATGGATATATCGCTCTACTGGGAGACCAACAGATTTGGGACAAGCCCTAAGCCCATAAACCCCCATTCCGATGCAGACCGAGTCCTTACTAATATGGCAAAATGCATTGCATCTGCAGAGGCTGCAGGCAAGATTCAGCAGGATGTTACGTTTCAGTTTTTCTTTAGTTTTAAATAGGGGGGGTTGCATGTAAGGTCATCGGGTGAAAGGGCATGACGAACGGAGCAGCTCAATCCTTCTGGAGGACATGGCAGCCTCCGGCATGTTAACACATGAAATGCATACTTTCTTACCTGTTAAAAACCGCCAAAATGGTCAATTTTTGCGCTGTAAATAATGGTGGAGGGTGACTGAGCGATTGAACCAAATGCATTAGTGTCTTAGCTCTGAACCCGAGCAACAAGGTGTAAGCGGCTGAAGGAGCGCATCCCTCGGGACAGCCCCCACTCTCCCCCAGGGGAGAGCACTGTCCAGCCACCCTCTGCCCCATCTCCCCCTGTGCAGCCGCACTGCCACGGGCTGTGGGTTGGCAGCGCCCACACACGGGACTGGATGGAGTGGGACCGCAGCTCTGAGTAGAGGACCAGTGCTTACACACCTCAAAAAAAAAATCCTGAAATAGAATCCCAAATTCCCTGGAATTTGATGGTATTTCCTGAAATTTGCTGCGTGCTATTGGTTGTTGTTTTTTTTCTTTTCGCGGGCACACGTCAACAACACAAAGAAGAACGGCAAAACAGATCTATGTAACTACACCGTATCTGCCTGCATTTGTTACTAACTTGTGCAGTGTTATGCAAGGCAGCTTTCGTGTCTTCATTTTTTCAACCTGCTCTCATGTGTCTCAGTCTCTGCTCCCTCCCCCCACTCTCCCCCTTTCCCTCTCTTTGTCTCTCCTTCCCTCACTCCATCTCCCTCCCTCCCTCGCTCTCTCTTCCTCCTCCCTCTTTCTCTCCTCCTCCCTCTCCTCCCTCTTTCTCCCTCCCTCCCTCCCTCTCTCTCCCTTCCTCTCCCTCCCTCCCGCTTTCCCTCCCTCCCTCTCTCTTCCTCCTTTTCCCCCTCCCTCTCTTATTCCCCCCTCTCTCCCCCTTCTTCCTCTCACTCTCCACCCTCCCTCTTTCCACCCCTCCCTCTCTCCACCACTACCTCTCTCCACCCCCTCCCTCTCTCCACCCCCTCCCTCTCTGCCCCTTGAGTCCACCCACCGTTCTGTAAAATCACGGCCAATCCCAATGTAAGTGTAATCCCACTCATAACTTTTCGCCACTAGGCTTATGCAGAATTCTACCACTGCCTGAAAAATAATCAAAGGCTCAACTTCCACTGAGAAAGAGAATTCCAAAGACTCGTTGTTATACGGGAATTTTCCAGAACAGTCTGTGACTCGTAGCGCTGTGGCCATAGCGCTATGTTTAAAGCCCATAGCGCTCCCATTGGTAGTGCTACATTTAGAACCCATAGTGCTGCAGTCAACAGCTCTTCGTTTAAATTCCCATGCATTTAAACCTTTGAGCGCCAAACCGGAAGTGTTGTGTTTATCACCTTTACACCCCTTCGCGGGCCAGATGTGGAAATTTCCCGAAATTATTTAATTTCCCTAAAATTACCCGAAGACCACCAGAATTTCCAGAATTTCGGGTAATTTCCTTCAAAGTGGAAACACTGCTGGGGCACACACTGGGGCCTTCCTCTCAATCAGATCCTCGGGGGTTGAGCGCGACTCACTTCCACTCCAGTTCAGCTACTTTACTGATGGGCCATAGATGCATCATAGAAAGCACACTGTGGGTTGCTTCACAGCTTGGTTTGGGGACAGGTCTGCACAAGACTGCAACAAATTGCAGAGAGTTGTGGAGGCAGCCCAGTCCATCACAGACCAGATTACCTATCATCAAGGATCAAGAAGCATTTATGAAGTATAATAGTTGATCCACTTTGAGGGCTGAGAACGCTGAATCATGACGAAAAGATGCAGAATGGCAGATCCCAGCTTCTGCTGACTCGTGGGTCTCCATTTATTCAGCACTAGAACAACAAGGACCAATCACCTTAAATTATTTCATTAAACAAATCGGGTGCTTGTAGATCTTCAAAATAAGTTTAAAATGTGCAGCAGTTTAGGCAAGGTTAAGACAAATTCCGATCAAGGACTTGCAACTGTAACGCAGTTTCTCTCTCCACACATCCTGCCTGGCCAACTGCGGTCCCATTCCAATTCCACGGACTCTCTGAGCTGCTTTGTCTAACCTCCTAGAACCTCCAGGTTCTGGAATCAGTTGTGTATTTTGCAAACGAGTTTGTTGGAGATGGGAATCCTCCTTATACACCTGGAAGTTTAAGGAGAAGGGCGATGGAAAGGCCTGAGTGAGGAAGAAAGGTAGTTTAGGGAGGGAAAGTCATGAGGAGTGATATAGATCTAAGTTCAGCTTTGGGACAAGTAAGAATCCCATTATTCCGTTTCGGTACATAAGACAATTCAATGCACTTGACCCCCCCCGCACCCGATTATCTCCCCCTCTCTCAGCTTGAGGGCGGCAATAAATATTTGAAATGGTGGATAAGAGAAAGGAAGGGAAGAAAGAGGCAGATGATCAGTGGGGAAAAAATGTAAAGGGATTGGATTATTGAAATTACACCTACTTACAGTCGTATATCATAATGAAAATAAACCCCAAACTGTTTGAACTCTTGATTTTAACCTCCGTTTGTGAATGTCCGTGTCTGAAAATTGGCTTCTGTATTTCCGAAAGTTAAAGTGGTGAACGAGAGGAGGTAGCAGCGAGACATCACGTTGTGTAGAGAGAGAGGCGAGGAAGGGAAACACGGAAAGTTCCATGTATCCCACAGGGTGAGGGGGGGGGGGGGGGGGAGGAGGAGGCGGGGAGAGCCTGATCACGACAGGCTTCTACCTGGAACCAGTCATTCGGTCGGATCCATTCTTTCAAAGATCTGATCCAAAGAAAATGAATCTGTTGTGTGGAGAGGAACATTGCTCACACAATGTAAACACAATTATACAGCGGACCTTAGGACCAGGGAGAACCCGGTCACAGCTCAGGACCCGCCACCTGCGGCTGTTGCTGAACCCGCGGGAAATGCGATTGTTTCAATCTTTATATTTTCACTAAAGTTATTCTGTTCCGTTGACGGACACGGTTAACACGTTAAAATGATTAGATCAACAGCTCTGATTTAAGTTGCTTTTTATTTCACTCTTCCCACGTTTACATTGCCCCTGGTTTTATTCTCGCGCTCATGTTTCACGATGCGGAATTTGGGGATTAAATGGGAGCCGTTCGTTCAGCGCCGACCTGTTGTCCACAGGGTTTCGACCCCACAGCCCCTGGCTGAGCCCGCTCCTGACGCCAGTCCTGGGACCTGCCCCGTTTACATACCCGGAGTGGAACCGGAGCAGATGCTCAGCCAGTTTCCATCATTATTCCTGAAGAAAGGATAAAGTTTCTCCGTGTATTTATTCCCAGTGAAGGTGTGGAGATGAGACTTGGTGTCGGCGTTGTAAAATGAAACTGTCCCAGACTCGTAACTGAGATAAACTCCCACCCTCCAATGGGATGCGATGGGCGGAAGAGGGTGTGAGATACGCTTTGTGCTCACAATTAATGCTCAAAGACTAAATCTTGGAACCAAGAGTTCTTTATTCCTCACGACTCTGCAGAAGCCGGGTGCCTCTCCAAGTCGAGACACACCAAGTCAGAGAAGTCATCCCCCTTTATACACAGAATTTTACATTCAACCTCCCCTCTGGACCCTTCTCCAATCAGGGTCTGAGGTGCACAATCTGTAGGTACATCCCACCGTACATCTCCTCGCACCTCCCATATCATACATTGCATGTTCAAACATGTTCATGGTAATGAGCAGTTTCTTGACCAGGGGTGTGTTGTAATATTCATTTATTCTATTAAGCATGCTCAGTTGCTCATGACCTACCCTAGTTTTACTCACCTCCTAGTGAACCCTCTCAGTTCTCCTATATCAGTACTAAAGCTAAGCTATAGTGACAAGGGTCCCATCTATCACTCTCTTCCACTGATAGGGATATCTCTACATCACTCCCTTCTACTGCTATACAATGCTATTACTTCTTACTCAAGGACTCAAGGATGGGTCTGGCAACCTTCAGACACAGCTGTGTCAGAATCCTCTCTCCAGCCCCTCTCAGTTCGGATTCTCTTTAAAACTCCTTACTTTAATGGGGTTTAATCACTTTATCCCTCACAATCCTCCCTTTTTCTTTTGCTACGCATACACTGATTAAACCCTCATTTCAAGTTCCCTCAACTCGAACTGACGTAACATTGTCCTAACCTTCCCTTCCTGTAAATCATGAACCTCCCCTGGCCGCATTATCATTATTTTCTGTTTTTCCCCTCTCTCTCCCATAGGCATGACTACCGCCTGCATCCGACTTATACTTCTGGAAATAAGTTCCCTAAAACAAGGGATGCAACAGGGAATAAAGATCAGTCCAGCCTCTGCACATAGAAACACGAGTCCCACCTTTCTCCACCATGTTCCTCCGAGGATGGAATCTCACCATTGGGTTCCCATAACCGAATTCCACTTTTGTATTGGAACATGTGCCAACTTACGGATCCCTTCTGATATGTCCATCACTGTCGGTCCATTATCATCGATGTTCAAACAGCAATTAGAGAGGTTGAATTTCCCGCATACCCCTCCTTCTTCTGCCAGGAGGTAATCTAGGGCTAACCTGTTCTGGTATATCGCTGCTCTCATCTGCGTCTGCTGCTTTGCCAGCATTTCCAGCGCCCCCGCAGTTTGGTTGGTAATTACCTCCAGTACTGCCTGAAGCCTTATGATCCGGTTTAACATGTATACTGGTATTCGGTAGCCCCAGGATCCATCCTGTGCCCAAGTGGCTGGTCCGTAGTATGAGATGATTCTTGCTGGTGGCCATTCATCATCTTCCCATTCTCCAATGTCTATTTTCCTCTTCTTCTGATATAGGTCATCAAATACAGGTGTTCCTAGCGACCGCCCTTCTTCGGTGTTTAACAGGAAAAATCCAGGTTGTACCAGTCCAATAAAACAAGTCCCGCTCCAATTTATCGGTAACACCGAGTATGCTTGTATCCGCATATCCATAACAGTCCTTCAGGGGCCGGTCCACTAGAGGCAACCTTGTTCCATATGTCTCGCAACACTGGGATTCCCTGATAAGGGTTGTTCCCGGTGCAGTTCCATAGTCCAGTCGATTCCATTCCATCAGTCTTCATCCAGATAGCGCAGTTTTTCCCATATTTCTTAGTTAGATACCATTTAGGCTCCTCTGGCCACCACACTCTGGACTGATTTGGCCACTGGGTGACGATGCGCTGGCAGGGGCTGCTGCCTACTAGGATGGCATCCTTTGCCCAGGGCCTAGCGATACACTCAGTCCCGACCGGAGCGTCTGTCAGGACCCATACCTGGGGATCTCGGTCTTGTCCAACTGTCAGGTTCCACCCCATCAGGTCCCATACTTCAACAATGGATCCCCTCCACGGCCAACGTGAACTCATCAGTGGTCCTCCGCAGACCCAACAGTTAGTCACATTCAGGATTCCAGCTATCCGGAGGGCCAAGTCCACAGACAGGTTTTCTTTTTTTTTTCCTTCAGCGATCTCGATCTGCTTCTTTAACTCTTCGTACAGTGTCTGGTGCACTTGAGGCTGAGTAGGTGGGGGAGGGGGAGGCTTAGTGACTACTACTTCTGTAATCGCTTTTATTACTTCCTCCCTCATCTTATCTATTGCCCATTTTACGATCTAAGAAGGGAAAACTAACTGTACACAAACCCATCTCTCTCCCCTTGGGCAGGTAATGGCCCCAAACTTCCCTATATACCCCCTATTGCCTGCCATCAAATACTCCTTTCCCCCCTCTTCACAAATGGTTCTAGTCTTCCGGTCATGGCATACTTTGTTCACATGGGAATGATAGATAAATGATCTGGTTGTCCGCCCTCTGTATTGGATAGGATGATAACATTTATCACAATTATTAATACCTTTTACAACAATTACATACAAAGCAAACAATACCACGACTGCTCCCTTCATATTGTCAGTTATACATTCAATTCTTTTTTTTTTTAAATTACTGTTAGGTGTTTGTTTCCTGGCTTCACCATCCACTGTTCCTCCTCATCAGGGGCGGGTGGATCAACGGGTCCTTTAACCCGGATTGCGTGGGTCCACCCTTTTTCTTTTGTTCGTACTGCTGTCTTGGTTGTCAGTAATACTAGGTATGGGCCGATCCACCTGGGCTGGAGTTTCTCCTCCTTCCAATTCTTGACCAGTACCCAGTCGCCGGCCTTTACAGCATGTATCGGAAAGTCGAGTGGTGGGCTTTGAGCCAATAGTCCTTTAGCTTTTAATTCTGTAAGGGAACGAGATACTGCCAGTAAATAGTTCCTTAAGAATACATCACTGCCCTCTATGGTGGGTATTCCTTCTATCTTTCCCAAATAAGGTACACAAACAACATTCCATAGGGGGACACTGCTAACTTTGCATGGGGTCTCCATTGCTTTTCTCAAAGCCTTTCTGTTTCCCTACTGCTCCAAACATGTGCCAGACTCCATGTACATATGCTGCTCTTAAAGCCTTAATTTCTGCCAATTGAGCTAAGCAAGATTGCAGGCAAGCTTCCAATTTGATCCTGCGCTACAGCTTTTACTTCTTTAGATATTACTCGTCCAAAATATTCTACCTGCTGCTGACAAAACGAAAACTTCTTCCTTGATACATCATGACCTCCTGTGCCACCTTTTCCAAGATAATTACAATGTCTCTCTCTCACATTGCTCCTCACTTGTGGAACAAACCAACAAATCATTCACATACTATATCAACACCTTCCAAAACTGCCTACGACATCTGATTAAAAACACGGCGTTAGTATTTAAAACGCTGCCGCATCCTAGCCTACGTGTATTTAATACCTCTTCTTAATGTTCTTACCATAGCTATGTTCACCATTATCTTAATATTATTATTAAGATCATTATTATTATTATTATTATTTCCTGATTATCGTACCTGTTCACATCCCCAACACACCTTATCCATTACCTATCTCCTTTCTAGCCTTGTCTGGGCTTAGATCCAGATTTATTTCACCCCCGATAGGGCATTTGAGAAAACACTCTCCCAAATACATTTATTATTGGCATGGAATCTCTGGCCCCTATTTGGCTCTGTCATAGGACTCACTGTGTGTCGGTGCATCACTTATTTCAGACTTTTCAACCAGGTCTGTTGTTACTGACAACATTGTCTTTCATTTTTCACGCTCTTTCTTTCTAAAGCAGTCTCATCAATTTATCCCTCTGCTTCCCACTTTAATCCTTTCTGATCTGCCTTCTTTCTCATTCTAAACTCAATGTCTTACTTCTCAGATAGTTTATCCTCCTTTGCAAATTTATTCACCTTCCTTTTAAAACCTTCCAATTTTTCCAGTTTCTTCCTAATGTCTGGCCATGATTTGGTTACATAATTAACCTTTAGCAGCTGCTGACCTGCGTCTGAATCAGGGTCTATCCCCGAATACTGCTGGACATTCCTCCTTAACCTTTGTAAGAACACTGTCGGAGGTTCGTCCTTGTTCTGCTGATTCTCAAAAGCCCGTTCGAAATTCTGTCCCTTGGGAACGGCTTCTCTGATTCCCTTGATTATTATCTCCCTGAGATCTCTCATACTTCTTCTGTTTGGTTACTCCAATCCGGCGCAGCAATGGGATATTTTACTGCTCCCGCTTGAGCCTGTAACCCCTTCTCCTGCCTGTCTGACCATCTGTCTTTCTTCTTTTTTTTTTTTTTTTTTTTAATTTATTTATTATAGAAACAAAATAACAACCAGTTACATTATATTTCAATAGTAAAAATACATAGTCTTAATAATTGATTCATACTAATAATATTATTTATACTGTATTATCCTTAATTATAAATTTCAAAGTTGTATATTTTATATAACTAGAGATACATAATACTAATAATACATTTATAATATTAGCATTATACTCGTACTATTAGTAATTTTCATTTTATCTCTAATTTTTTAGGTATAAGGCCAAATTTTATAGATATTATTGATACAAAAAGTTAGTAAAACATATAATTTCCATTATTTCTTCCTAATGTTAACAATATTTATCTTATCGCTAAATTTAAATTTAAAATTATTGTACCATTAAAAGTACATAATTTTATATAATTAAAAATATAAAATACTAAAAAATATTAATAATACTAATAATATTCTCATAAATCTAATAATATTTATATTCGTACTAATATTAAGAGATTAAGATAATGTGTTTCTATATTGTTTTTTAATTTTTTATATAGATATAAGAAAATAGAAAAGTTAAGAAATAGAATAAAGAGTAAGAAAAGGTTTGATGGAGAATAAAATATTCGTCATTAATCCGTCCTTATTGATATATTCATGATTTATTATATGTATTTCTTCATCCATTCAAATATCCAGGCCTCAGTCAGGTTCTCGCGCCGAACCATTATGACCCTGTAAATATTCAATATATGGAGACCAAATCCATCTGAAGAGATCTAACCTATCCATAAGGACAAGCCTCAATCTCTCCAAATGGAGTGTCTCCGACATTTCTATATTCCACATTTTGATTGTTGGGAATGCAGGGCCTTTCCAAAATTTTAATATTAATTTTTTCCCAATTATTAAACCATAGTCAATAAAAGTTCTTTGATTCATTGTTATTAATTGGTCAGTTTCAATTATTCCAAGTATAATTAACTTTGGGTCAGGGGTTATATTTATATTGATAACGGTCAAAATTATTTTAAATATTTCCTTCCAGTATTCTACAATTTTTATGCAGTTAGTAAATGAGTGTGTCAAATTTACTTCTGAAATTTGACATTTGTCACATATTGGAGATATCTTTGGAAAAATATTATGTAATTTAGATTTAGAGTAATGTAATCTATGTAATATTTTAAACTGTATAAGAGAATGTTTAGCGTTTAATGAACAATAATGTATATGTTGTAAACTTTCATCCCATATTTCTGGTCTTATTATTTGGCCTAATTCCTTTTCCCAAGACTCTCTGTATATTTCTGTTGATGGGGTATCATTTTCCAATAAAATATTATATATATATGATATCATTTTTTCCATATTTGGATGTTTATTCAAACATTCATCTAAAATTTCTATTTTTCTATTTCTAAATTCATATATATTTGCAGAGGCATAGTTTCTAATTTGTAAATATCTGAAATATTCTTTATTATGTAGCCCATAAATTTGTTGCAACTCTTGAAATGAAAGAAAAGTGTTTTCCTTATAAAGATCACCCATCTTAGAAATTCCTTTATTTTTCCATTGTAAAAAAGCCTTATCCAAAATTGAAGGTTTAAACATAAAATTATTAACAATCTTAAGACTTAGTGGTATAGATTTTAGTTTTAATGCTTTCTTTATTTGTTTCCATATGCGGATTCCATTTTCTATTATCGGATTTTCACTGTAAACTTTCTTAGCTACATTAATATTAGCAAATATTATAGAGCTAATTTCAAATGGAGAACAATCTTCTTTTTCCATATTTAACCAATTTGGTTTATTGTCTATTTCTCCTAACCAAAAATTCATATTTTTAATATTAACTGCCCAGTAATAAAACATCAAGTTTGGTAACGCTAATCCTCCATTTATTTTAGATTTACATAAATGTTTTTTATTTATTCTATGGGTCTTATAATCCCAAATGAAATTCGTAATTAAAGAATCTACTTTAAAAAAAAAAATTTTTGGAAGATATATCGGGATTAATTGAAATAAATATAATAATTGTGGGAGAAAAATCATTTTTATTGCATTAATTTTCCCTATCATCGAGATAGGTAAACTTTTCCAATATGAAATATTCTTATTTAATTTATTTAGTAATGGGGGGAAATTAGATTTAAATAGAGAGTTAAATCTTTTTGTAACAAAAATCCCAAGATATTTAATATTTTCATTTGTTATCTTAAAAGGAAATTGTTGTAATATATGTAACTTATTCAGTGTTATTGGCATGTTCACTTTTATTCCAATTAATACTGTATCCTGAAAGTGATCCGAATTCCGTTATTAGTTTTAACAAATTTTGAATACTTATTTCTGGTTGAGTGATATAAAGTAATACATCATCTGCATATAAGGAAATTTTATTCTTAGTATCTGCGGTATCATATCCATATATTTCCGGGTGTAGTCTTACCCTCTGAGCAAGTGGTTCTATTGCTAATGCAAACAATAAAGGTGATAAAGGGCAACCTTGCCTACAACCTCGTGATAAATTAAATTTAATTGATAACATTCGATTTGTTGTTATTCTAGCTATTGGATTTGCATATAATAATTTAATCCAAGTAATAAACTCCTCTCCTAGTTTAAAGGCTTCCATCACCGAAAATAAATAAGGCCATTCCACTTGGTCAAAAGCTTTTTCTGCATCAAGCGAAATAACTACTAAGTCTTTTTTATCACTTCTTTTCGAATATATAATATTAAACAATCGTCTTAGATTATATGAAGAATATCTTTTTGGTATAAATCCAGTTTGATCCGGATGTATTAATTCATTAACAACTGAACTCAATCTTTTTGCTAATATTGTTGTTAATATCTTTTGATCTGTATTTAATAGAGCTATTGCTCTATATGATCCTGGTTCGTCCAAATCTTTATTTATTTTAGGTATGAGTGTTATAATAGATTTGTTCAATGTATCTGGAAGCTTCTGTTCTGTATATATCTGTTCATATAATGATTTTAGATATGGGACTATATATTCATGAAATGTTTTATAAAATTCCGAACCTATACCATCAGGTCCCGGTGTTTTACCGTTTTTTAATGATCTAATAGATTCTTTGATTTCATTTATTGAAATATCAGCATTTAATAATTTTCTATTTTGTAAATCCAGTCCTTTCAAGTTACATTTTTTTATAAATGCATCTATTTCTATTTTACTTACTGTTGTTTTAGCAGTGTATAAATTTTTATAATATTGCATAAATCTTTCATTAATATCTTTAGGTTGTATTAATAAGTCACCGTTTTGTGATTTAATCCTATGTATAATTTTTTCCGCTTCAATTTTCCTTAATTGTCGAGCCAGCAGTTTTTGGGGCTTATCCCCAAATTCAAACTGTAATTGTTTAGTATGTTGGTAAAATTTTATCACTTGATCTGTATATATTTTATTTAATTTATATTTCAATATAACAATTTTATTATATAATATCGTATCTGGTTTTATTGCATTCTGTATATCTAATTCCTTAATCTCCTTTTCTAGATCTTGTTGTTCTTTCCGAATCTTTTTATTGTCAAATGCTTGTGAAGAAATCATTATTCCTCGAAGATATGCCTTAAATGTTTCCCACAATAAGGAACGCGATATCTCTGGTTGATCATTTATTTCAAAAAATTTTTTTAATTTGAGTTATGATATTCCTGAGTGGCTTTGTTTTTTTAAATTTGTGGATTAAATTTCCACTGTCCTAAATTTTCTATTTTATTATTAATTTTAATTTTAAACGTTAATGGGGCATGATCTGAGATTATTATATTATCATATTTAGCTTCATAAGTAAGTGAAATAAGTTTTGCATCCACCAAAAAATAATCTATTCTTGAGTAAGTTTTATGCACTGGGGAGTAAAAAGAATATTCTCGTCCTGTAGGGTTTTCTGTTCTCCAAACATCTTTAATATTGGTCGTTTGCATATATGCATTTAGCAAATCACTAGAATGTGATTTGTTTTTTCTTTGTTTTGTAGATCTGTCTAAGTAAGGGTCTAATGTACAGTTGAAATCTCCACCAATTATCAAATTATATTGCGTTAATTCCGGAATATTATTAAATACTTTTTTAAAAAACAATGGACTATCGAAATTTGGTCCATATATATTAACAAGAATCACTTTTTCTGTATTTAATTCTCCTATCACAATAATATATCTACCATCTTTATCATCTATGGTTGATATATGTTTAAATAAAGTACCTTTACGAAATAATATTGCTACACCTCTTGATTTATGTGTAAAAGAAGAATGATATATTTTATCTATCCATTTAGCTTTCAACCTGTTTTCCGCCTCTTTTTTTAGGTGGGTCTCTTGAATGTAAATGACATCAGCTTTACTTGCCTTTAAATATGTCAATACTTTTCCTCTCTTTATCGGTTCATTAATACCTTTAACATTCCAACTGCAGAATGTTAATCCCTCATTCCCCGTATTTCTTTTTAAGTCTTGCATTTTAGATTTATGGGGATCTACAGGATCTAAGGATCAGCGCGATAGACCCAACCTTACACCTGAACCCTGAATGGATGTAATTTAAATCTCTTTTTTTGCCCCTCATGAATATATCTCCCTTGGTACATTATATTACTCCAATCAAACCAAAGATTACTATAGATATAAAAGATAGATAAAAAATAAATAGAGGTATTGTGTGTAGAAGTAAAAAGAACTACATCTAGAATCGATGTAGTTTGTGCCAGCCATATTAAGATGGCTATACATCTAACGACTTCCGTCATCGATGTTATTAACACGACCAGCTCCTGGAATTAGGGAATTATTATTCCTTAACAATATTTTAACGGGGGTATAATATATATAATTTTAAAAAAAAGGAGGGGGAATGATAATAAAAAACAGGAAGGGGAGAGAGAAAGAAAAAAGAAGAAGAATAAAAAATTCATCCTTTAAAAATATCAATATCTAAAGCTAACTTAAAAATCTAAATAATATTAGACATAAAAAATACAAAGGCTATATAAAAAGAAGAATAACATACAATTAATTCAATTCAAAAAGGAAAAATTAATTATTAATTATTAGTAATAGTGATTAATAATAGTGAACATTCCTAATTAATAAAAAAAAAGGGTGGGAAAAACTAATAATAAAACCGTGTTATAGTCTTAATGTGTGTGTTAATTATTTATATTAGTTATATGTTAGAACTAATTATCAATGTCCAGATATCCAGATAACGTTTTCGAATCTCGTTTATTCCTCTCCATTCCGTTCGACATTGTCTATTCCATCAAGTCCAATATCATCTTGAAGAGTCTCAGTAAATATTAAAAGTCCATGTTGAATATCTGAGAATGATAAAAGTCAGTATATTACTTGCTTGTAGGTACTCTTCAAGTCTTGAGCTGCTGAGCAAATTCCAATGCTGCGGTTGGGGTCTTGAAAAAGTATTCCACATTCTTATAAGAAACTCTTAAAGTCGCTGGGTAATTCAAAACCATAACTCAGATTTTCTACTACACGCATAAGACTTTTGGCTTCATTGAATGCTTTTCGTTTCCTGGCGACCTCTGGTGGATAGTCTCGATAGATACTAATCCTTTGACCTTCAAATGTCAAGTTTTTAGTTTTCGAAGCTTTTCGCATAATCTCATCCAGAACAAAATCAAATTGTACCTTTATAATCATTTGTCTGGGAGGAGCGTTGGGTCTGGTCTGACGTCTACTGACTCTGTGGGCACGAGCTAATAAAGGCATTTCTTCCAGAGATAGAACTTCTTTGAGTAATTTAGCAGTGAACTCTCGAGGGCCGTCGATATTCTCTAGACCCTCAGGAATCCCTACAATTCTCAGATTTTGCCTTCTCTGATGTCCTTCTAGCTCAGTACATTTCTCTGCTGTTTTAGTCAGCATGCTCATCAGACGTTCGTTTTCTGTAAACAGGTTCGCTGTAGTCAAAGCATTCGTCTCAGCTGTTTGCTCAAGGTTCTTTATTTCAGCCATCTGTTGTTTCTGTATTTCTTCAATAGGATTAATCCTATTATCGATGTCTTTTTTAAACTTTTCCAGTTTTTTATCCATCTTTTTCTCCATGACGTTAAACATTTCAATAAATTCTTCCTTTAAATCATCCGACATTTTCTTAACCTTTTTTTCAATATTTAACTTTGTTTCTTGTTTTAATTCTTTCAGTTGATTTTTCATCTGATTCAGCTGAGTATCCATCAAACTATTTATTTGATTTATTTCTTCCTTTACATCTTTTATTTCTCCCTTTAATTCTTCCTTTAAGCTAACCATCTGATGAGAAATAAAAGATTTCATTTCCTCACCTTCCATTTTTGTCCCTGGTTTTTTGGACACATCTTCCAGGGATCGAGTCCTACTCGACTCCGAGGCTTCACTTGGGCCTTCTGCCGGTCTCTGCCGGGTTTGTCGAACTTTACCCTTGTCGGTAGGGCTCCGTGAGACCGACATAGTTCGTCGCTCGTCTGATGACGTCACTCGGCACAGTCGGTGAAGAAACAGCAAGCAGTTTGTTGCAGGCAGCCGGTAAGTCTTTTAAAACCCCCGTTTTTTACAATTTTTTTTGCGGAGCTGGCTGGCGCTATACTCTAGGGCTTCATAGCGCCACCGGAAGTGTCTGTCTTTCTTCTGAAGTAAACAAACTTCCCCTTATTGACATCATTGTCTGCCAACTCCTTTTTTTTTTCCTGGGCCCCATTAATTTATTACCCTTCTCCAACCAGAATGTTTATCTAAACAAACCATAAAAGCTGCTTGTTGTTCAGCAATTAACTTCCCCCTACAAACCATTCCCCCTACAATTCCCAAATTCCAATTCCTAGTTTAAATACATATGACTAACAATTTTCCAAATTAACTTTACTGAAAAGAAATCTATAGAAGCCAAGCAACCTACATTTTCCAACTTCCCCTTTTTAAGTTGCGATGATACAAAGCGTTGTCCGTTACCTTACAATAACCTCCCCCATTGCTTACAATTTCTTAAAGGAACACACACACATACCCTTACAGCATGTGGCCCACAGCAAACAAACCTATCACATATACAAACTTCCTCATTCATACAAAACCGGTTTTTACACACACATCACATTAGTTCCATTCTTACTTCAATGAGATTGTTTGAAACAATATTTTTCATAAAAACATTTTTGGCCCTAGGAACTGATCTATTTGTTCAGCCAGTCCCAAGGGGTCTTCCAATAAACTTTTCATCTCCTTTTTAAAGTTCCTCACCCCCATACTGGTGAGAGGCACATTTACAAATCCCATCCCCCCGGCATTTCCCCCTAACGGGACCTCCCTGAGGGGCTTCATTTGAACAGATCGGTCTAATCTCTGTTCCGCTGCCCTCGTTTGAGATCGCGTCCTCCGACTACTGCCTAGGACACCCGTCCCATCCTTGTCCTCACTTTTTATTTTCTCTTCCTTATCTGACTGGCTCTCTCCTTTACATTCTACTTTCTGTAATTCTCTATTATCTGTCTCTTCTGAGACAAGAGCGGACAGGTTTACTGCCGATCCGCTCTGGCTTAGTGGGACATCCTGGGCAGATGCAGCCGGCGCTGATGGGGATATATTTGGGGGCTGGGATTCATATGGCGGGGGCAGTCTCCGTAGGTGATCATCACCAATTGGTGGCCAGTCAGGTTCATCCTGCTCTCTTTCCATCTTTAACGGAAACATCCCATTATTGGGTTTCCAGCACTGGGCATATTCCTTTTCTATTTGATTCGGCGTTTGTCTTTCATTCACAAAAACATTCAACGCCTGTCCCACCCAGTCCTCATTTGAACCCAACCGCGGCCACCACACTGCGCTCCCTCGAATAGGCTCCTTTGGCCACTCAAAGTAACAAAACTTTATCATAGTTTCCTTACTCTTACCCAGGGTGTTCCCTTCACCCCATCCAACATTCGCCCCAACGGACTATCGGGCGGAATGTTAGGCTCCATATCAGTATGAGCCTCATCCCGGTTCCCCGGACCCTTACTTTTCCCGTTCCGGTTTCCCATCGTCTCGTCGGACTATTCCCGTCTGACAGACGCCGGTCGCCCAGGCAATACTTAATAGTCGCTTTTCTTACCTGGGTCCTGTGCACAAGAATCGCTCGACCGTCCCGTACGTATTTACCTTACACCCCCTCTTGCTTCCCGAGTCTTACCCACCGAATATCACTCGCTCAAACTGCTGATGGCAAGCAAGGAGATCGGAGACTGCTGAAATCAGCAGGGTGCACCTTTCCCTCCTTCTTTGCCTCCACCAAGCAGCCGGAGTGGCGATCCCGGACGAGCCCCCAATTTGTGAGATACGCTTTGTGCTCACAATTAATGCTCAAAGACTTAATCTTGGAAGCAAAAGTTCTTTATTCCTCACGACTCTGCAGAAGCCGGGTGCCTCGCCAAGTCGAGACACACCAAGTCAGAGAAGTCATCCCCCTTTATACACAGAATTTTACATTCAACCTCCCCTCTGGACCCTTCTCCAATCAGGGTCTGAGGTGCACAATCTGTAGGTACATCCCACCGTACATCCCCTCGCACCTCCCATATCATACATTGCATGTTCAAACATGTTCATGGTAATGAGCAGTTTCTTGACCAGGGGTGTGTTGTAATATTCATTTATTCAATTAAGCATGCTCAGTTGCTCATGACCTACCCTAGTTTTACTCACCTCCTAGTGAACCCTCTCAGTTCTCCTATATCAGTACTAAAGCTAAGCTATAGTGACAAGGGTCCCATCTATCACTCTCTTCCACTGATAGGGATCTCTCTACATCACTCCCTTCTACTGCTATACAATGCTATTACTTCTTACTCAAGGACTCAAGGATGGGTCTGGCAACCTTCAGACACAGCTGTGTCAGAATCCTCTCTCCAGCCCCTCTCAGTTCGGATTCTCTTTAAAACTCCTTACTTTAATGGGGTTTAATCACTTTATCCCTCACAAGGGGATAGAGGTGAGGTGAATGCATCAAACCCGCCACCCAACGCCTGCCCGATGATCCAGAATCCAGTCTCCGGAGTCAGTTTGACCCATCCCTTCCTCTCCACAGACACTGCGGCGACTCCCAGACTCCAGTGCCAACTGCCCGGCGCCACATCCACCTCCCAGTAATGTCTCCCCGATGTGAATCTCTCCGATCCCAGCACACACGCACTGACTGTAAACCTCTTCCCGGCATCTTAGTACAATCTTCATGGCGTCAGAAGTGGTTCTTCCTGCGTCTCTGGTTTATCGCGTTTTATTTTATTAGTCCCAGTACCCCCCCCTGGTTCCGTGATGGCTTCTGCCTGTCGTAAGCCTGACGTCCTGGTCTTTGATGCGGACATCACTCATCGCTGGAGTGTGTTCCGACGGGACTTTGAGCATTACGTTGCCATTGCCCACCCTGCTGTGACCCCCGCTGTCAAGGCTTCCCTGCTGCTTAACCTGGCTGGTTCGGAGGCGCTCGAGCGTTCGGAGTCGTTCGTCTATTGACATGGTGAGAGCGCCGATGACCCCGTTTGCCTGATTGCTAAATTTACGGCGATGTGTGACCTTCCCACTAATCTCATTTTGGAGCGTCTCAAATTGTTCTCCAGACGCCAGAACCCTGGGGAGTCTATTGACAATTTTGTGGCCGCGCTGCGCCAGTTGGCTCGCCGATGTAACCTGCGTGACCTGACCCCCGATGCCTTGACCCATGACATTCTGGTCTTTGGTCTGCAGGGCGAAAAGCTGCGCTCCGTGCTGCTGCGTAAGCCTGATCTGACACTCCACGAGGCGCTGCATGCCTCTCGTTTAGCTGAGGCTGTCTCCTCCGCTATACCCGACCCAGTGGTCCACACAGCCAGTCTCGCTGGTCCCCAGTACAATGCTCCCCGGCGACAGAGGGCAAGACTGCTGCAGGGCTCCAGACTGCCTCAACGATGTCCGAATTGTAACTTTGTCTCACACCGTTTTAATGTGTGCCCTGCGTTGGGGAAAACCTGTAACTTTTGCAACAAGCTCGGGCACTTTTCAGCCGCATGCCGTTCCCGTGGGAACAATGCCCAGCCACAGCAGAAACCGTCTCGATATCTGACATGTGATGATTCAGTGTCTGGTTCCCATCTCCAGCACGATGATCTTCCCCCGTCTGACCCTGAATCTTCTCAGAGCGAGCTGGAGGTGTTTTCCTTGCGAGGTGCGGCTGGACTGATAACGGACCCGACCGTCCAAATCACGGTGAATGGCACGGCCTTCTCTGCTAAGGTGGACACGGGGGCATCTGCCAACGTTATGTCAACAAGCCTGTTCAGAAAGATAAGAAATAATGAGCCTGTTTCCACAGACAGTGCTGTTCTGCGTGCCTATGGGGGCGGCGTGCTTGTTCCTGTGGGGAAGGCTACTCTCCGCTGCAAGGTGCGGTTGACCATTCGGCCCCTCTCTGTCTTCCTGCTGGACAGTAAATGTGACCCCCTGCTCGGCGTGGAGGCCTGCCAGGACCTCGGGTTGGTGAGCTTCCACAGCGATGTCCACCTGGTAGAGGCGCCCCTGAATCCGCTGGCCGAGTTCCCGGACCGGTTTGACTCGCAGTTGGGGAAGTTGCCCTGCAGCTACAAGATTGCCCTCGACCCCGACGTTACACCTGTTGTCCGTCCCCCGCACCGTGTGTCCTTTGCCATGAGGGGCAAGGTCGAGTCTGCTCTTCGCGAGATGGTGGCCACGGGCGTCCTGGCGCCCGTCACGGACTCCACCCAGTGGGTTTCTACTATGGTTGTTGCTGCGAAGAAGGACAAGAGCGAAATACGGATCTGCATCAACCCCAAAAACTTGAACTTGGCCATCAGGCGCCCGCACTATCCCATGCGGACGGTGGAGGATGTTGCTGCGCAGGTTGGCACTGCCACCGTATTCTCGGTTCTTGATGCCAAGAGTTCGTTCTGGCAGATACCTCTGGACGAGCGGTCCTCGCACCTGACAACCTTCAGCACGCCCTTCGGCAGGTATCGCTTCCTCCGCATGCCGTTTGGGATCAACTCTGCCAGCGAGGTGTTCCAGAGGACCATGGAACAACTGTTTGCTGGACTTCCGTGTGCCATCATTGTCGACGACATCCTGGTTTTGGGGAAAAACGTCGCTGAGCACGACCACCACCTTCGCCGGGTGCTGCAGCGGGCCCGGGAGGTCAACCTGAAACTCAACCCGAAAAAGTGCCGATTCCGGGTCCCTGAGGTCACCTACGTGGGGCATGTTTTCACGGCATCGGGGCTGAAGCCCGACTCGCAGAAGACGGCCGCTATATCCGAGATGCCTGCACCTGCTGACGTGCCTGGCCTGCAGTGCTTCTTGGGCATGGTCAACTACCTTGGAAAGTTCATCCCCGACCTGAGTGAACTGAGTGCCCCTCTGCGGGATCTGGTGAAAAAGGACACTGCCTGGGCCTAGTTCCTGCAACACCAGCGCGCGTTTGACACCCTCAAGTCCAAGCTGATCAGCATGCCAATGCTGAAGTACTTCGACCTCCAGCGCCCCATCGTTCTCACGTGTGATGCCTCTAAGTTTGGCCTCGGGGCCGCCTGCCTGCAGATCCATGACGGGGTGCAACTGCCTGTATCCTACGCATCCCGCACAATGACGACCGCTGAACAACACTATGCCCAGATTGAGAAGGAACTGCTGGCGGTTGTCTTTGCCTGCTCCAAATTCAAAGACTATATCCTGGGCAACTGTTTCACTGTCGAGACGGACCACCAGCCTCTGGTCACCATCCTCAACAAGCCGATACACATGGCCTCCTCCCGGCTCCAGCGCATGATGCTCCAGCTACAACGCTTCACTTTTACGGTGGTTTACCGCAAGGGCAAGGACATGGTTGTTGCGGACACGCTGTCGCGGGCGCCTCTTTCATCCACAACCCAGCATCCGTACGAGGCGTCGGATCTGATGGTCCTGGGCGTGAACTTCGTGCCCTCCGGACAGTTGAAGTCCCTAGCCGAGCATACGGCGACAGACGCTTCGCTACAGCAGCTGGCCGCGATCATTAAGCAGGGTTGGCCAGACCGACGTTCTTCCCTGCCGGCCGCAGCGGTGCCTTACTTCTTGGTTCGTGACGAGTTGGTGCTGCGTGGTGGTGTGATTGTGAAGGGGCACAAGGTGGTGGTGCCCGAAGCACTACGGGAACAATACTTCAAAACCGCTCATCGTGGCCATCCCGGGGCCGAGGCGACCCTTTCCATCGCTCAGAGCCAGTTCTTCTGGCCCGACATGCCTCGCTACTTCCGGGATAGGGTCTCCGCATGCCCTACCTGCAACAGCCTCGCTCCACAGCAACAGCGGCAGCCGCTCCTGCAGCAGCCGGCTGCTGACCTGCCATGGTCTGCGCTAGCAACCGACATCTTCGAGTGGCACGGAAAGCACTTCCTGGTGCTTGTCGACTCTTACTCCAGCTGGTTCCAAGTTGACCAGCTCCACTCCCTCTCTTCCTCCGCGGTCATCGACAAATTGCGCCGCCACTTTGCCACATTCGGGTCCCTGGTCAGCCTGCATTCGGACACCGGCAGCCAGTTCACCAGTGCCGAGTTCCGCGCTTTTGCTGAACGATGGAACTTTCGTCATTACACCAGCAGCCCGGAATACCCGCAGAGCAATGGACTGGCCAAGCGCGCGGTCCGCAGTGCTAAAGGACTGTTGGAACGTTGACGCCTATCCCGCACCGACATCTGGCTGGCCCTGCTGAACCTCCAAAACATCTCCCGCGACCATGCCCTGGGCTCCCCGGCTCAGCGACTCATGTCCCGAGTGACGAGGCCCACAGTCCCGGTGTCTCAGCAGTCCCTGTCCCCTTCCGTCCTTAAGCCTGCCTTGGTCCGGGAACGCATTGCCGACAAACACCGTATCCAGAAGCATTCCCACGACAGGTCTTGCCGTGTCCTCTGCCCTCTTCTCCCCGGTCAGGTCGTCCGTATGTGGTCCTCTTCTGGCCGTTCCAGGCTGGCCGTGGTCGTCGGCTCTGCCGGTTCCCCTCGCTCCTACCTTGTCAACCGCGACGGCAGGGTGTACCGCCGGTCCCGCCAGCATCTCCGGCTTGTGAACGAGCCTCTCCCTTCCCCAGCGGCTCCTTATGCCCCCCCGCTGCCCCTGTCGCAGCCCTGTGCTCTGCCCATTCCTCTAGGGCCGGCCTCCCCTCGTCCTCCTCCGGAGCGTCTTTCTCCGGCTTCCCCGCCTTTCTCTTCACCTCCCTCCCCGCTGCCTTCACCGCCGAGGGGTTCTCCTGTCCGTGGCCCCCACCATGATCCGGTGTCCCCGCTTGTTGCTGTCGGGGAAGGAGGTGATGGCGAGGTGCGGACCCGGTCTGGTCGCCTGGTCAGGCCGCCGGTCCGCTACGGCGATTACGTGTGATTATGTATCCCTGTACTTTACTGTTTGTACTTACCCTGGCGCATGAGACGTGGTCGCCCTGTCACTCACTGCTTGTTTTGGTAGACTTGGAGAGGCACCCGGCTTCTGCAGAGTCGTGAGGAATAAAGAACTCTTGCTTTCAAGATTTAGTCTTTGAGCATTAATTGTGAGCATAAAGGGTATCTCACACCGGTGTCAGGGAGACTCCTCTTGATCCAGTTCCCTCTCACCCTCTTCCGATCCTCAGACACCTCGAGCTCCGGATGCGCTGTTTCCACTTCCAAGGTGACGAAGACTGGGGGAAGAAGCAGAGAATCAGAGAGTCCCCGGGAGGGGGGTCTGGGGGAGACTCGGGCAGCGCGGCCCCAGGACTGGGGGGAGCAAATATGATGAGAATTAGGCCCCGCCCTCAGGCCTGTCCTAATGTGGCGCACCTAAGACGGTGTGCCCACCTTGATTTAATGTATTTGATGGTGCATTGGCAGTTTATAATGTGCAGCAGTGAGGGGGAATGTCTGTTTCACTCCAGTTGCTGTGGGGACTGGAAACAGCAAGGCACTTCCCCCCATCTCGGCAGAAGCAATCTGGGGATGAATTAAGACGCACTGTGTCCTCATTTGCTATCTCACACCTGCTTTTATACAGGTCGTTAGACTGTCAGGACCACACAAATATGCACTTTTGGGGTTTGAATATGGTTGGGTGAAGTTTCTGTGTTGTTTTGGGTGTTAAGAATGTTGAAGTTAGTGGGTTACTGGTTGTTAATGTTTCTGTCTGCTGTGTTGGAAGATATAATAACGTGTAACATGGGCATGTTTCTTATTAGGTCATTCCATAACCTGTGGTGGTTGCAATGAGGAGACGTTGTAATGAGGAGACGGCATAGAAAATAGGCCAAATGTCAACTTTTAGCATGTTGCTGTAAATGTGCAGTGAAGGTTAATTAAGTGCCTAATAATATTTATTGAAGTGTAAAATCAAAAATACAAGTGTGTAAATCGCACAGAGAGTGTATTAAGTACAAGGGAAACATAGGAAAGAACGGGCTGTGAGTGAAACTGTAACAAAATGGGTGTGTTAGGGAGAGACAAATGGATGACTGAACCAATGATAAGACAATGTTTTGTGTTTACATAATTATTGAATAAAACAACCAGCAGAAGCAATCTGAATTAAGACGCACTGTGTCCTCATTTGCTATCTCACACCTGCTTTTATACAGGTTATCTATCTGCTTTACCGTGCCCAACCATGGGACTCGTAACACTAACATTCAATGTGATCATGACATGTAAACTGGCACCAATTACTCTTCTGTGCGAGTTCCCAATAACTCCCAAGGTCGAACATTCAACTATGTATCTGTCCACATCACATATTATGGAAGTATATGAGAAAAGGAAACTACACGTTTTATCTCGCTTAATGGCGTAGATTTCTCTCCACAATGTGCCAATCAAAAAGTGGTGATCAAATGTTTTAATCTGCAAGGCTCCATCTGTCACTGACAATGTTTTGAATTCATCACTAACCCTTCAAATAGTTAACAGCATGGTGTAGACAAGCGTCAAGTTTTCCAACATTTTATTTTACAAATATATAGTGTTTCAGTCAAGAGAATGTCCTACCTCTTCTTCAGACCAACTTCCTCCTGAAATAAATAAAACACAAATCTGAATTGAAGGAGACGTTAGCAGATATTTCACCCAAATTACTACAATCCTCTGAAGGCACACAGCCAGAAAGTGGATAATGCCTTGGGGACAGAGAACCAGAGATGAAAGCGGACGTAATGTTCATGAATTGAGAAAATGTAATTTACAGGAGGTCTGGGCAGCTCATGGGATATTGTCTGGTGAAGTTGTTAGGGATGATTGGATGATGAAAGAATGTTAACATATCGATATAACATTCGATATATTTAAAAGGGAGGAGTTGCTTCATATTCAAACCCCAAAAGTTGCAGAATGATATGCTTCAACAAGGAATGATGGAATTTTAATCCTCCAGCGGGTTCTCATCATGGCGGTGTTTGAGACCGGTTGATCCGCATGGTTACAATCGTGCTACGCTTTGTTCTTAAACATATTCTGGATGATGAAGGATTTCAATCTTTATTCTGTGAAGTTGAAGCAATTTTAATGATCGACCCATTACTAAGACTTCTGATGATCCGAATGACCTGAAAGCGCTTACACAAAATCACATTCTTCTTTTGAAGACCAATCCAATACTACCACCTGGGCTCTTTGTGAAAGAAGATTGTGTACAGTTTTGGTCTCCAAATCTGAGAAAAGACATTCTTGCCATAGAGGGGGTACAGAGAAGGTTCACCAGACTGATTCCTGGGATGTCAGGACTTTCATATTAGGACAGACTGGATAGACGTGGCTTGCACTCGCTAGAATTTAGAAGACTGAGGTGGGATCTTATAGTAACTTACAAAATTCTTAAGGGGTTGGACAGGCTAGATGCAGGAAGATTGTTCCCGATGTTGGGGAGGTCCAGAACAAGGGGTCACAGTCTAAGGATAAGGGGGAATTCCTTTAGGACCGAGATGAGGAAAACATTTTTCACACAGAGAGTGGTGAGTCTCTGGAATTCTCTGCCACAGAAGGTAGTTGAGGCCAGTTCATTGGCTATATTTAAGAGGGAGTTAGATGTGGCCCTTGTGGCTAAAGGGATCAGGGGATATGGAGAGAAGGCAGGTACAGGATACTGAGTTGGATGATCAGCCATGATCATATTGAATGGCGGTGCAGGCTCGAAGGGCCGAATGGCCTACTCCTGCACCTATTTTCTATGTTTCTATGATCTGTGTATGAGACGCAGATGGAAACAAGTACAATATATGGCAGATCATTTAAGGTCGAGGGTTAGAAGAAATTGTACTCCAGGTGATATTGTTTTGGTGGTTGATTCTGCTGGACCACGAGGTTCTTGGTTGATGGGAAAGATACTGGAGATCATGCCTGACGTTAAGGGCTTGGTGCGTACAGTATGACTACCAATAAAGAATAATGTTTTAATAAGACCAATAACCAAGTTATGCTTGCCTGAGGTGAAGGCAAAGGTGAAGATGGAAGAATCGCTAAAGAAGCCTGAATGCTGATATATAATGCATGTTATTTTTGGTTTTTGATATATGTTAAACTTTATTAGCTCCTTTTTTGATGTCTATTAGCAATTACATGTTTCAATAAGATTCCCTCCCATTCTTCCAAATTCCAGTGTATACAAGCCCTGTCACTCCATTCTTTCAACATATGACAGTCCCGCCATCCCAGGAATTAGCCTCGTGAGCCTACGCTGCACTTCCTCAATAGCAAGAATGTCGTTCCTCAAATTTGGAGACCAAAACTGCACACAATACTCCAGATGTGGTTGCATATGGTCACTCTACAATTGCAGATGGACCTATACTGAACTCCTCTTGTTGTGAATGCCAACATGCCATTAGCTTTCTTCACTGCCTGCTGTACCTGCATGCTTACTTTCAGTGACTGATGAACTATGACACCCTGATCTTGTTGTACTTCCCCTTTTCCTAACGACACCATTCTGATAATAATATGTTTTTGCCATCAAAGTCGAAACCTCACATTTATCCACATTAAACTACATCTGCCTGCTCACACAACCTATCGAAATCATTCTGCATCCTCATAGCGTCCTCCTCACAGTTCACACCGCCAACCAGCTTTGTGTCATCTGCAAATTTGCTAATGTTACTTTTCATCCCTTCATCTAAATCATTAATGCATATTGTAAATAGCTGCGGTCCCAGGATCGAGCCTTGTGGTACCACACTAGTCACTGCCTGCCATTCTGAAAGGGACACATTAATCCCTTCTCTTTGTTTCCTGTCTGCCTACCAATTTTCTATCCATGTCAGTACCGTGTCAAATGTGGAGAGCATTTTCCACCGATGGGATGTCATAGCCTCAGAATTCAAGGACGTTCTTGTTGGAAGGAGATGAAGAGGAATTTCTTCATTCATAGTTGGGTGAATCTGTGGAATGATTTGCCACTGAAGGCTGTGGACATCAAGTCAGTGGATATTTTTACGGCAGAGGTCGATATATTATTGATTTTATATCGAAGTCTCGTGATGAGTACGTGAAGAACCCGCCAGCCTGCATGCACGTCAATATGTCGACGCATGGCGCGGGATTCAGAGCAGTTCAAAACTGCTCCGGCGGGTAAGGAATGGCCCACTGCTCCGTTAATTAGGTACAGCGGGCTTGGAGAAGCTGACGGGCGCGGCCCGGTGCAGCTACTAGAGAAGCTGATGGACGCGGCCGCACAGCTACTGCCATGGAGGCTCCGAAAGGGAGCAGGCGGCCGGACTCGAGAAGTCAACGGGCATGGCCCATGCAGCTACTGCCATTGAGGTTCCGAGAGGGAGCAGGCGGCTTTTTGCGGAAGAACTGACGGGCGCGGCCGTACAGATACCTCCGTTTTGGGGCTCCAATGGAGCAGACGGCTGTTCGCGGAGAAGCTGACGCGCGCGGCCCGTACAGACACCCCGTTGAAGCTCCGAAAGGGAACCAGCCAGATACTGAGGAGGCAACACCTGGCTCAGGGTTGTGTTATACTTCTCCCCTCAGAGATTCCGTTGAGGCTCCAGAAGGGTGCAAGGCCGGACTAGCAGGCGCGACCTGTCCAGTGAGCAAAACAAAAAAAGGAAATGTGCTACTGGCTCAGGAGATACTTACAGGCTGCGCCAGTCAGATGACTGTGGAAGCAAAACCTGGCTCAGGGTAGCGTTATAATACCTCTTGCTAAAAGAGGGGAAGCAACACCTGGCTCAGGGTTGCATTATAATATACCCCGCGCAGAAGATGGGAAGCAACACCTGGCTCCGAGTTGCATTATTATATCTCCCACTCAGAAGAGGGGAGTGTTGGAGATTATTACATAGGTGACTCCGACTATGGGAATATCGATAAGGAATTCGAATCCCCTGAACTAATGGGGATATGCTGCAGCTTAATCATATGAAGGAGCTAGCGGCTTTTGTCACATATTTGCCATCCCTTTGGGGATAGGAGATCCACTGGAGGAAGAACTGGTTAAGAGCATCAGTGACTTAACTTCTCATTAGCTAAGAGGGGAATATTGTGGAAACGGCTGGGTAATTTGCCAGTCCAGATAACAGCCAGACTTGGATGTTCCATAAGTCAACATTTGGGATATCTCAGTGGTGGTACGTAGGCAAATATTTTTTTCAGCGAGTACAAAGACTGGGGTCATTACGGCCGTTGCAATGTCAGCAAATGGGTCTCAGCTCTCGGAAGTACAGAAAGATGCATTAGCATTTCTATGTAATACGCATTTGGAGCTAATTGCCTTCTCAACAATGCTGTAAGGCATGAGATAATTCCTAAAGTTGCTCATTTTTGCAGGGCCAGTAACATGCAGCCTGCATAGTATCTCTTCGGAGAGGACTTATGTAGCAAGTTGAAGATTTGCAGGGGAATGTAAGGCGGCTGCGGGTTGGAGTACCATCCTATGTGGGGAAAGCTCCAGTATTCCGGTGGGTTTTCACCCCTGTATAACAAGGGGCAGGAAGCGCCGTTGAAGCTCCGGAAATGAGCAGTCAGGAGTCACTAGCTGGTCCCGCAAGAGTAGCCTGTTGAACCAGGCTTGCAGTACTGGCAGGCGTGACCTGTCCAGTGAGCCCCGCTGAGGCTCCGAAGGAGCAGCTGGCCAAAGGAGCAGCCTGTCGATCCAGGCTGGGAGAAACTGGCAGCGCGATCTGCACAGTCAGCTCCAGCAAGGCTCCGAAAAAGGCAGAAGGCCTGCAGGAACAGCCTGTTGAGGCAGGCTCGGAGTAATGGCAGGTGCGGCCTGTTCAGTGAGCTCCGCTAAGGCTCCGAAGGAGCAGAAGGGGCCGAATGAGCGGCCTGTAAAACCAGGCTGGGAGTAACTGGTAGTGTGACCTGCACAGTAAGTTCCAGCAAGGCTCCAAAGAGGCTGTAGGCCGAAGGAGCAGAAATGCTGGCAGGCGTGCACAGTAATGTTGCTTTTGAGCTCCGGAAGGGATCTGTTTGGCAAGCGTGGGGCTGCAGATGTGGTCAGACATGGTCTGCAATTGAACTTTGCTGCTCAGTAGAGTGGGGTAGTTAGAGGCTTCCGTCAACACATGCTCAATTCTTTCAGCTCGGCTAATAGAGTTTCCAGCTTGTTGGAACATCATTTGCTATCCTCTCGGAGATAGGTAGCTGCCAGCAGAAGGCCGATCTGGCAAGGAGATTTTTTTTAATCTGACTTGCAGGTTCATGGTGTAAATAGTAAATATATATATAATATTAATCTGTAGGCTCTCAATACCAGAATTCCTCATTGTAAGGCTGGTCGAAGAGAATGTGTTACGCACACTGGCGACTGAGAAAGGTGGTTTCAGTCAGAGGACTGCGGAGCAATTCCTGGTTCAGGGTTGCATTATGGTATTTTCCATGCTGACGAGGGCTGTTGAGGATTCGTAGTGACTCTGGCGGTGAGGAGTTGAAAGGGAACTCGTATTTCCACATCAAGTGGATGTTAAGCTTCAACTCTAGTTAAATCCACTCAGAGCTCCCGTGGATTTTGAAGCAACAGCAACAAAGAGAAGCAGTAGAAAGCACTAATTGGCTCTAGCCCGACTGGGAGGAGAGTTAGAAGTGAGTCAGAGGGGGAAAACAGTTTAAAATTGAGGAATTTGGGTTGTAAATTGGTCAATTAGGCAATTTATCAGAATATGTGCAGGACGGCTCTTAGGGAGCGGCCTAGTGAGGGAAGTACCTTGTGAGAAAAGTGCGAGTCTTTGGCTCGAGAGTCTTCGGCATAGGCTGAGGAGAGAAGGCTACGCAAAACGCTGGAGAGAGGGAGACGAAAGAAGCAGATGTCAAGCAAGCTGATTCTGTGCGATGATTGCAGTATGTGGGAGGTCAAGGACACTGCTGGTGCCTTTGGCTGCTACAAATGTGAGAAGTGCAACCAGGTACAGTTCCTGAGGGACCATGTTGGGGAACTGGAGAAGCAAGTGGATGACTTCAGGTTCGTCCGAGGAACGGAGTCGTTCCTCGACGTCCAACAGTAAGATTGTTACACCTAAGGTACTGGAAGAGAGAAGGTGGGTGATGGTGAGACAGGGGGGGAAACATGGAATGCAAAGGTCCCCTGCTGTTGTACCTCTTGTGAACAGGTTCACCCAATTAGAAGCTGTCAGGGCAGAAGACGTTATCAGACTGAGCGGCGGACTGGCTTGTGAGTTAAAACGAGCTGTTGAGCCAAAACCAAAGAGGGCAACGTCAGGCAACCCCATTGAAGTTGGAGACTCCATTGTGAGAGGTACAGACAGAGGTTTCTGCAGCAACAGACGGGATTCAAGGATGGTGTGCTGCCTTCCTGGTGCCAGGATACAGGATGTCACGGACAGAGTGCAGAAAATCCTCAAGGGCAAAGGTGAAGAGCCGGAAGTGGCAGTGCAAGTCGGCACGAACAATGTCGGAAAGAAGGGGATTAATTTTCTGCAGTGTGACTTGAGAGAGTTCGGAAAAATGCTGAAAAGCAGGAGCTCCAGGGTTGTTATCTCCGGTTTGCTTCCAGTTCGTCATGCTGGCGAGAGCAGGAACAGGGAGATACGGGACCTGAATGTGTGGCTGAGGAACTAGTGCAGGGGGCAGGGATTTAGATTCTTAGATCAGTGGGATCTGTTTGGGAGTAAGCGGAAACTGTAAAGGGAGAACTGTAAAGGGATGGATTGCATCTTAACAGCTGCGGGACCATCATTCTAACATAGAAACATAGAAATTAGGTGCAGGAGTAGGCCATTCGGCCCTTCGAGCCTGCACCGCCATTCAATATGATCATGGCTGATCATCCAACTCAGTATCCCGTACCAGCCTTCTCTCCATACCCCCTGATCCTCTTAGCCACAAGGGCCACATCTAACTCCCACTTAAATATAGCCAATGAACTGGCCTCAACTACCCTCTGTGGCAGAGAGTTCCAGAGACTCACCACTCTCTGTGTGAAAAAAGTATTTCGTATCTCGTTCTTAAAGGATTTCCCCCTTATCCTTAAGCTGTGATCCCTTGTCCTGGACTTTCCCAACATCGGGAACAATCTTCCTGCATCTAGCCTGTCCAACCCCTTAAGAATTTTGTAAGTTTCTATAAGATCCCCTCTCAATCTTCTAAATTCTAGAGAGTATAAACCAAGTCTATCCAGTCTTTCTTCATAAGACAGTCCTGACATCCCAGGAATCAGTCTGGTGAACCTTCTCTGCACTCCCTCTATGGCAATAATGTCCTTCCTCAGATTTGGAGACCAAAACTGTACGCAATACTCCAGGTGTGGTCTCACCAAGACCCTGTACAACTGAAGTAGAACCTCCCTGCTCCTATACACAAATCCTTTTGCTATGAAAGCTAACATACCATTCGCTTTTTTTCACTGCCTGCTGCACCTGCATGCCTACTTTCAATGACTGGTGTACCATGACACCCAGGTCTCGCTGCATCTCCCCTTTTCCTAATCGGCCACCATTTAGATAATAGTCTGCCTTTCTGTTTTTGCCACCTCACATTTATCCACATTATACTGCATCTGCCAAACATTTGCCCACTCGCCCAGCCTATCCAAGTCACCTTGCAGTCTCCTAGCATCCTCCTCTCAGCTAACACTGCCCCCCAGCTTAGTGTCATCCGCAAACTTGGAGACATTGCCTTCAATTCCCTCATCCAGATCATTAATATATATTGTAAATAGCTGGGGTCCCAGCACTGAGCCCTGCGGTACCCCACTAGTCACTGCCTGCCATTGTGAAAAGGACCCATTTACTCCTACTCTTTGCTTCGTGTTTGCCAGCCAGTTCTCTATCCACATCAATACTGAACCCCTAATGCCGTATGCTTTAAGTTTGTAAACTTAAGTTTGTAAACTTGTAAACTAGCAGGCAGGTTTGCCACTGCTACACGGGTGGTTTTAAACTGAATGAAGGGGGTGGGGTGTCAAATGGGATAGTCAAGGACGGAGTTGAAGGAAAAGAGAGTAAAGGGATGGTTAATGACCCCTGAATTAACGGGAAAAGAAGCTCACCAAGGGATAGGAGTATGGCCAAGTGTAATAGGGATCAATGTGAAAATTGAGATGCGTAAGGAATTAAAGTAAGTAAGTAAGTAAGTTTATTGGCCAAGTATTCACATACAATGAATTTGCCTTGGTGCGCCGGCCACAAGTAACAACATGACATACAGTGACAGTTACGAATGACTCAGAAAACACTATCCCTGAAAAGTAATAAAACATTAATGATAAAACAGTATTGTTTAAGCAAGTGAACCAACAAAATTGGACCATCATTACCTGTGGCAAATTGTGCTTCCTCAGCTGCCGTAGGAAGTACATCCTCTGTTGTGCTTTTTTGACTGTGGAGTCGATGGTCGCCCCCCACTTAAGATCCTTGGAGATGATGGTTCCCAGGAACTTAAAAGACTCCACAGATGTGACTATGGTGTTGTTAATGGTGAGTGGGGTGAGGGGAGGGGGAGCTCTCCTAAAGTATACGATCAATTCCACTGTCTTAAGAGCATTGAGCTCTAGGTTGTTGCTACCGCACCAGGACGCCAGCTGTGTCACTTCCTGTAGGCAGTTTCCTCCCCATCCTGTATCATTTCAATCAGGGATGTATCGTCCGCAAACTTGAGGAGCTTGACAGAGGAGTCAGTGGAGGTGCAGTCATTGATGTAGAGGAGAGGAGAGAGTACCAGCCTCGCGGTGCTCCTATGCTGAGCGTTTGCGGGTTCGAGGTGTGCTTTCCCAGCCTCACATGCTGCTTCCTGTCTGTCAGGAAGCTGGTGATGCACCGACAGAGGGATTCAGGAACAGTCAACTCGGAAATTTTGGAGTGCAGTAGCTCTGGCACAATGGTGTTGAATGCAGAGCTAAAATCAGTAAACAGGATCCTCGCATACGTCCCCTGGCGGTCTAGGTGCTGTAGGATGAAGTGCAGGCCCAGGTTGACTGCATCATCCACAGATCTATTGGCCCGATATGCAAACTGCAGAGGGTCCAGCAGGGGGTTTGTGATATTTTTCAGCTTGCCAGCACAAGCCTTTCGAGTGTCTTCATGACTACAGAGGTCAGTGCGACAGGCCTGTAGTTATTAAGACAAGTAATCCTTGCCTTTTTGTGTACAGGGACAAGAGTGGAGACTTTGAAGCAGGCAGGGACAGTACATGTTTGCAGGGACTGGTTAAAAATGTCTGTATAGGTGCCAGCTGTTTGGCATAGAGCTTAAGAGTCGATGCGGAAACGTTGTCAGGTCCTGGAGATTTCCGGCTTTTTTGTCCTCTGAAAGCCTCTCCACCTCAGAATGTAAACTCCAGCGAGAATACATTTTTATTGTTGATATTTGATGTGATGTTTTGCAGCACAGAGTGTGGGTGATTGGGTGTGAAGTGGTGATTGGAGGGGGGTGGGTGTAGAAGGACCCAGTCTTTGCAGACTGAGGTCAGGCTGTGAGTGGGTGTGAAGTGACAATCTTTTCACACTGGGGTCTTGTCTTAAGTAGGTGTGAAGTGGTGAATGGGAAGGAAAGGGTGCAGGGTCCATTCTTTGTAGACTGGGGTCTGGCTGTGTTGGTTGGGGAGGGGGGAGGGGTACCAGGGTTACGTTTCTGATGTTCAAACCTGCAGTAAAACTAATTCAAGTCGTTGGTCAGCTGATGATTGTCCAAAGAGCGGGAGGCTTTTCTCTTGTAGCTGGTAATTTCTTGCAAGCCCTTCCAAACTGAAGAAGAGTCACTAGCTGAGAACGTGCTCCTCAACTTCCCAGAGTACCTTTCCTTGGCAGCTCTGATTCCTCTTCTCAGCTTGTACTTGGCCTGCCTGTAGATGTCTACATCCCCGCTCCTGTAGGCCTCCTCTTTAGACTGTCGGAACTGTCTGAGTTCTGCAGTGAACCAGGGCTTGTTGTTGTTGAACCATGTCCGGGTCTTAGTTGGAATGCAACTGTCCTCGCAAAAGCTGACATATGATGACACAGTGTCCGTATACTCATCAAGGCTTGTGGTTGCTTCCCTGAACACATTCCAATCCGTGCAGTCAAAGCAGGATTGTACGTTCTATTATCTGAATGGTGACCGATTAGGAAAAGGGGAGATGCAACGAGACCTGGGTGTCATGGTACACCAGTCATTGAAAGTAGGCATGCAGGTGCAGCAGGCTGTGAAGAAAGCAAATGGTATGTTGGCATTCATAGCAAAAGGATTTGAGTATAGGAGCAGGGAGGTTCTACTGCAGTTGTACAGGGTCTTGGTGAGGCCACACCTGGAGTATTGCGTACAGTTTTGGTCTCCTAATCTGAGGAAGGATATTCTTGCCATAGAGGGAGTACAGAGAAGGTTCACCAGACTGATTCCTGGGATGGCAGGACTTCCATATGAAGAAAGATTGGATAGACTCGGCTTGTACTCGCTGGAATTTAGAAGATTGAGGGGGGATCTTATAGAGATTTACAAAATTCTTAAGGGGTTGGACAGGCGAGATGCAGGAAGATTGTTCCCAATGTTGGGGAACTCCAGAACAAGGGGGTCACAGTTTAAGGATAAGGGGGAAGTCTTTTAGGACCGAGATGAGAAAATCATTTTTCACACAGAGAGTGGTGAATCTGTGGAATTCTCTGCCACAGAAGGTAGTTGAGGCCAGTTCATTGGCTATATTTCAGAGGGAGTTAGATGTGGCCCTTGTGGCTAAAGGGATCAGGGGGTATAGAAATAAGGCAGGTACAGGATACTGAGTTGGATGATCAGCCATGATCATATTGAATGGCGGTGCTGGCTCGAAGGGCCGAATGGCCTACTCCTGCACCTATTTTCTATGATTCTATGATTCTCAACGCCCTCGCATGTCCACCTTTTCGTTGTTCTGACCACAGGCTTAGCAGCTATTAGTTTCTGTCTGTAGGTCGGAATAAGGTGAGCTGCAGAATGATCAGAGAGACACAGACCCACCCGGGGAACAGAGCGATGTGCGTTTTTGATTGCCGTATTACAGTGATCGAGTGTTCTCTCCCCTCTGGTGGGGCATGTAACATGAAGTCTGTATTTTGGAAGGTCACGGTTGAGGTTAGCTTTGTTAAAGTCCCCCAAAACAATGATCATGGAGTCTGGGAAGTCACTCTCTACCCTCATTACTTTGTCAGCGAGTTCCGTTTGCGCCTTGTATACGCAGGCTTGGGGGTGAAAGTAAACTCCAGCGAGAATAAAGGAGTTAAATTCCGAAGGCGAGTAGAAGGTTTTGCAGTTTATAAAGGGGGATTCTAGATTGGGAGAGCAGAAATTTGATAGTACCGCGATGTCGCTGCACCAGTCCTGGTTGGTATAGAAGCATATTCCACCGCCTCTTGATTTCCCCGCTGCCTCCACTTCGCGATCCGCTCGGTGAAGTTGGAAGCCAGCCAGTTGCAGCGTGCTATCCGGGGTCGACTCATAAAGCCAGATCTCCGTGAACCACAGGGCAGTAGCTTGAGAGAAATCCTTGTTTGTCCAGTGCAGGAGTTGCAGTTCATCCACTTTGTTCTTGAGAGAATGTACGTTTGCCAGGAATATGCTCGGGAGTGGTGTGCGTGATCCTCGTCGCCAGAGTCGGGTGAGTGCTCCATTGCGCTTCCCACGGGTCCTCCTCTGTCTCAAAACCTTGAACGCAGCCACAGCCCCGCCGACGAGTATGTCCAACTAATCCAGCGAGTGAGAGAAATCCGGAACGATGTTTGGAGGTACCGTATGTCCGATGTTTATGAGTACCTCTCTCGTGAAAGTAATCTTCATAGGGTTTTCACAAACGACACAAACGAACACACATACAAAAAAGCAGGAAGCAGTACACCGTGGCCGCCATTGTCGGCGCCATCAGCAGCAAGCAGCAGCAGCTACACTTCAAGCAGCTACACTGCAAGCAGCAAGTATTGTATATGAATGCGCGAAGTATAAGAAGTAAAATAGTTGAGCTTGAGGCTCAGTTAGAGGTTGGTAGATATGACATTGTGAGGTTTACTGAGACGTGGCTGCAGGAGGATCGGGCCTGGGAACTCAACATTCAGGGTTATACATCCTGTAGAAAGAACAGGCAGGTGGGCAGAGGAAGGGGGTTAGCTCTGCTGGTGAGGGATGGAATTCAGTCCCTTGCGAGGGAAGACATACGGACTGACGAGTCACTGTGGAATGAATTGAGGAATTGTAAAGGCAAGAAGACACCAATTGGTGTTATCTACAGACCCCCAAATATTTGCCATGATGTAGGGTGTAAGTTGCAGCAGGAGTTAAAATTGGCATGTAACAAAGGTAATGCCACTATTGTGATGGGGGATTTCAATATGCAGGTATATTGGAAAAATCGGGTTGGTTCAGGACCCCAAGAAGTTTGAAGAATGCCTCCGAGATGGATTCTTCGAGCAGCTTGTAATGGAGCCAACCAGAGAAAAGACAATTCTGGATTTAGTGTTGTCCAATGAACCAGATATGATAAGAGAACTCGAGGTAAATGAACCGCTTGGGGGTAGTGGTCATAATATCATTAGTATTAATCTGCAATTTGAGAAGGAGAACGTTAAATCGGAAGTGTCAGTGCTGCAGTTGAACAAAGGGGACTATGAAGGTATGAGAGAGGAGCTGGCCAAGGTAGATTGGAAAGGGATCCTGGCAGGAATGGCGGTGGAAATGCAATGGCAGGAATTTCTGGGCATAATCCGGAAGACGCAAGATCATTTCATTCCAAAAAGGAAGAAAGATTCTGAGGGGAGTAGGAGGCAACCGCGGCTGACAAGAGGTTAGGGATAGAATGAAACTAAAAGAAAAGACGTATAACACAGCAATGAGTACCCGGAAGCCAGATGATTGGGAAACTTTCATAGGACAACACAAGGAAACAAAACGGGCAATACAGGCTGAAAAGATGAAGTACGAACAGAAGTTGGCCAGGAATATAAAGAAGGACAGTAAAAGCTTCTTTAGATATGTTAGGGGAAAAAGAGTAGCAAAGTCAAATATGGGTCCCTTGAAGGCAGACACGGGTGAAATTATTATGGCCAACAAGGAAATGGCAGAAGAGTTGAATAGGTACTTCGGATCTGTCTTCACTAAGGAAGACACAGACAATCTCCCAGATGCACTGGAGGACAGAGGATCTAAGGGGGTAGAGGAACTGAAACCAGACTGATTCCTGGGATGGCACGACTTCCATATGAAGAAAGACTGGATAGACTTGGCTTGTACTCGCTGGAATGTAGAAGATTGAGGGGTGATCTCATAGAGACTTACAAAATTCTTAAGGGGTTGGACAGGCGAGATGCAGGAAGATTGTTCCCGATGTTGGGGAAGTCCAGGACAAGGGGTCACAGTTTAAGGATAAGGGGGAAGTCTTTTAGGACCGAGATGAGAAAATCGTTTTTCACACAGAGAGTGGTGAATCTGTGGAATTCTCTGCCACAGAAGGTAGTTGAGGCCAGTTCGTTGGCCATATTTAAGAGGGAGTTGGATGTGGCCCTTGTGGCTGAAGGGATCATGGGGGTATGGAGAGAAGGCAGGTACAGGATACTGAGTTGGATGATCAGCCATGATCATATTGAATGGCGGTGCAGGCTCGAAGGGCCGAATGGCCGGCTCCTGCACCTAATTTCTATGTTTCTATGAAAGAAATTTTCATTAGGCGAGAAATAGTATTGGGTAGGCTAATGGGACTGAAGGATGATAAATCCCATGGGCTTGAAATGCTGCAACCCAGGGTCCTCAGGCAGGTGGCTCCAGAAATAGTGGACACATTGATGATCATTTTCCAATGTTCAATAGATTCAGGATCAGTTCCTGTGGATTGGAGGATAGCTCATGTTATCGCGCTTTTCAAGAAAGGAGCGAGAGAGAAAACGGGGATTTACAGACCAGTTAGGCTGACGTCGGTAGTGGGAATGTTGCTGGAGTCTATTATTAAAGAGGTAATAATGGGGCATTTGGATAGCAGTAAAAGCATTAGTCCAAGTCAACATCGATTTATGAAAGGGAAATCATGCTTGACTAATCTTCTGGAATGTTTTTAGGATGTGACAAGTAAAATGGATGAAGAGGTGCCAGTGGATGTAGTGTATCCAGACTTCCAGAAAGCATTTGATAAAGTTCCGCATGGGAGACTGGTGACTAAAATTAGAGCACATGGTATTGGGGGTAGCGTGTTGACATCGATAGAAAATTGGTTCGCAGACAGGAAGTAAAGAGTAGGAGTGAACGGGTCCTTTTCGGAATGGCAGGCAGTGGCGAGTGGAGTGCCGCAAGACTCGGTGTTGGGGTCGCAACTGTTTACCATATATATGAATGATTTGGAAGAGGGAATTAGGTGCAACACTAGCAAATTTGCGGAGGACACAAAGCTGGGTGGCAGTGTGAAGTGTGAGGAGGATGTTAGGAGGTTGCAGGGGGACCTGGACAGGCTGAGTGAGTGAGCAGATGCGTGGCAGATGCAGTATAACATAGATAAATGTGAGATTATCCATTTTGGCGGATAAAAGAAGGAGGCAGATTATTATCTCAATGGGGTTCGGTTAAGTAAGAGGGAGGTGCAGCGAGACCTGGGCGTCCTTGTACACCAGTCACTGAAAGTTGGCTTACAGGTACAGCAGGCAGTAAAGAAAGCTAATGGAATGTTGGCCTTCATAACAAGAGGATTTCAGTGTAGGAGTAAAGAGGTTCTTCTGCAGTTGTATAGGACTTGGTGAGACCACATCTGGAGTATTGTGTACAGTTTTGGTCTCCTAATTTGAGGAAGGACATCCTTGTGATTGAGGCAGTGCAGCATAGGTTCACGAGATTAATCCCTGGGATGGCGGGACTGTCATATGAGGAAAGATTGAAAAGATTAGGCTTGTGTTCACTGGAGTTTAGAAGGATGAGGGGAGATCTTATAGAAACATATAAAATTATAAAAGGACTGGACAAGCTAGATGCAGGAAAAATGTTCCCAATGTTGGGCTAGTCCAGAACCCGGGGCCACAGTCTTAGAATAAAGAAATGAAATGAAATGAAATGAAATGCCTTTATTTGTCGTTGTGAGCACTGCATACAACTAAATTGTTTTTGCCACTCCATTGGTGCATAATATAAATACATAAAAACAGAGGACACGATTTAATAACTAGGTTTTAAAATAAGTAAGTAATCAGTACTGTACATGGCGATTGTAAAAGTTCAAGGTGGGTGGCAGCATGGAAGTTTGCAGCGTGAATAATACTCAGTGTTTTTTCATGTTGAGTGTGAAGATTGCTTAGGGGAAGAAACTGTCTCTGAGTCTGGAGGTGCATGTTTTGGCTGACCTGTATCGCCTGCCATAGGGCAACAGTTCAAAAGGTGGTGTCCGGGGTGTGAGGAGTCTTTGATGATTTTAGTGGCTCTGCTGAGGTAGCGTGAGGTGGCAATATCCTCCAGAGAGGGCAGTGGGCAGCCGGTGTTTCTTTCTGCTGTTTTTACCACTCTCTGGAGCGCTTTCATATATGCAGAAGAGAAGCCTGCATACCACACTGACATGCAATATGTCAGTAGACTCTCAAAGGTCGCCCGGTAGAAGGCCACCAGCAGCTTCTTGTTGGTGTTGTGCCTCCTGAGCACTCTCATGAAGTGGAGTCTCTGTTGTGCTCTCTTGACGGTTGCAGTGGTGTTGGCCGACCAGGAGAGGTCCTCGGATATGAGAGCTCCTAGGAATTTGAAAGTCTTCACCCTTTCCACACATGCCCCATTTATGCAGAGCGGGGCCGGGTACGTGTCCCGTTTCCTCCTGAAGTCCAGCATTAGCTCCTTTGTCTTGGTTGTATTCAGTGTCATGTTATTAACTAAACACCACTCTGACAGTCGCTGAATCTCGTCCCTGTATGCTGACTCGTCCCCCCCCCCCTCCCCCCCGAGATGAGCCCGACAACAGTTGTGTCGTCAGCAAATTTAATAATCGTGTTGGAAGGGTGGGAAGGTGTACAATCATAGGTGTATAAGGAGTAGAGGAGTGGACTCAGAACAGAGCCTTGAGGTGCGCCAGTGCTTAGTGTGATGGAGGAGGAGATGTGGGGGCCGGTTTTAACTATCTGTGGGCGGTTTGTGAAAAAATATTTGATCCATGTGCAGATGGGAGAGGAGAGGCCTAGGTCTCTGATTAAAATGTCCGGAATGATTGTATTGAATGCTGAGCGATAATCAATGAATAACATCCTTACGTAGCTTTCCCGATGTTCCAAATGGCTCAGTGCAGTGTGAGTTGCTATGGCGATGGCGTCCTCAGTGGACCTGTTATCTCTGTAGGCAAACTGATGTGGGTCGAAGGAAGGAGGTAGGCTGGTTCTGATGTGATGCAGGACTAGTTTCTTGAAGCACTTCACAATCACAGGTGTAAGTGCAATCGGACTATATTCATTCAAGTCCTCAGGGACTGACTTTTTCCCATTGGAATAATTGTGGCTGACTTTAAGCAGGGTGGTACGATAGCTTGTGACAGGGAGATGTTAAACATCTTTGTGAAGACCGGATGAGTTGGTCAGCACATGCCTGGAGTACTTTACTCAGTACTCCATCAGGTCCAGCAGTCTTACTTGGATTTACTGACCTCAATACACGCCTCACATCCTGTACTTGTAGTGTGAGCGTGTGGGTGTGAGAGGCGAGTGGAGGCAGTGAGTCTGTAGCAGGCCTGTTAGCCTCAAACCGGGCGAAGAAACCGTTGAGCTCCTCCGCGTCAGCATTTACAATGCTGTTGGTATTGCCTTTATAGTTGGTTATGTGTTGTAAGCCTTGCCGCACTCTCCGTGGGTCGTTGTGTGACAGGTGGTCCTCGATCCTCTTCTTGTAGGCCACCTTGGCCTCCTTTATGCCTCTCTTCATGTCGGCTCTCGCGGTGCTGTACCGGCTTTGGTCACCTGACCAGAAGGCAGTGTTGCGGATTTTAAGAAGCGTTTGGACGTCCCTGGTTTCTGGTTGGGAAACAACCGGATGCGTTTATTGACCATGAGGTTTTCAGTGCAGCTTTTAATGTAAAAAAACACAGTTTCTGTGTATTCCTCCAGGTCCCCTTGATCGAATAAATCCCATTCTGTGTGATCAAAGCAGTCCTGCATCCGGGATAGAGCCCCCTCGGGCCAAGTTGTGATGGTTTTGCTACTTGGTTTTGTTGTTCTTCCGAGGGGGGTGTATGCAGGAAACATGAGCAGTGAGAGATGGTCTGACTGGCCGAGGTGAGGGAGAGTTGCAGTTCTGTAAGCATGTTTGATGTTTGAGCAAACATGGTCTAAAAGATAAGCAATGATATGCAACAAATATTTGGTTTAAAAAATGCAACAAAGGTGCAGGAACGGTTCGGGCATTTAATAACGAAAGTTTCGAACTGATCCGGTCTTCACAAACAATCAGCATTGGGACAGTTGTGACTTCAATCCAAACTGATCAAAGTCAGCACTCGGAAGCATAGTCATATGACGGTTCCATGATCTCACGGTTCCCTTGCATAATTGGACGATATTTCAATGCCAATTCCGCCTGTTTTCAATGTACGTTCGCAATGCATTTGGCTCTCAAAATTTATCATGCCATCATACCATCACATGTATATTTTATGGATTATCATACCATCACAGGTATATTCAGCATTTTGTCTTTCTCTCCCTCTTGTAGCCACGAATCCCAGGAGCTCATCGCCCACTGAGTAAAACTGTTTTATCTCAGTCTGTTCACACATACTGTCACTTTGACCTCTGTTTCGAAGTGCTGATATACTGGTTGAGCTCAATCTGTGAGGCCGGGAAATGTAACTGAAAGCCCCTGATACAAAGCAGCAGCGTAGGCTAATGCTGGGAAAGCACATGTGCAGATGGTAGCGAGTGTAGGTCAGAACATGGTGGTAAACCAGCAATCATAGAGATGGAACGGTTCGAGAGCTTCTCGCAGAACTCCCGTTGGACAGAGGAGGAAAGTATCGTCAAATTAGGTAGACTTTCATCTTTAGACTTTCGTCTAACCATCAACTTACTGCTAAAACGCGGTCATTTGTATCCGCCTTTCAATCGGCAGGCGTTATCCTTCCCTCCTCTCTTACAGCTCTCTCTCTCTCTTCCCTCCCCCCTCACCCCCACCCGTCCACCACAATCAGTCTGATGAATGATTTAAACATGAAATGTCATCTATCCAAGTTCTCCAGAGATGTTGCCTGTCCGGCTGATTTATCCCAGCACATTCTGTCTACTTTTCAGAAGGTGCTGAGTAACACGTACAGTGGCTTGCAAAAGTATTCATACCCCTTGAATTTTTCCACATTTTGTCACGTTACAACCACAAACATGAATGTATTTCATTGGGATTTTATGTGATAGACCAACACAAAGTGGTGCATAATTGTGAAGTGGAAGGAAAATGATACATGGTTTCTAAATGCTATTACAAATAAAAAACTGAAAAGTGTGGCGTGCAAAAGTATTCAGCCCCCCTGAGTCAATACTTTGTAGAACCACCTTTCGCTGCAATTACAGCTGCAGGTCTTTTGGGGTATGTCTCTACCAGCTTTGCACATCTACAGACTGACATTTTTGTCCATTCTTCTTTGCAAAATAGCTCATGCTCAGTCGGATTGGATGGAGAGCGTCTGTGAACAGCAATTTTCAAGTCTTGCCAGAGATTTTCAATTTGATTTAGGTCTGGACTTTGACTGGGCCATTCTAACACATGAATATGTTTTGATCTAAACCATTCCATTGTAGCTCTGGCTGTATGTTTAGGGTCGTTGTCCTGCTGGAAAGTGAACCTCCGCCCCAGTCTCAAGTCTTTTGCAGACTCTAACAGGTTTTCTTCCAAGATTGCCCTGTATTTGGCTCCATTCATCTTCCCATGAACTCTGACCAGCTTCCCTGTCCCTGCTGAAGAAAAGCATCCCCACAGCATGATGCTGCCACCACCATGTTTCACATTGGGGCTGGTGAGTTCAGGGTGATTTGCAGTGTTAGTTTTCTGCCACACGTAGCGTTTTGCATTAATGCCAAAAATTTTGGTCTCATCAGACCAGAGCACCTTCCTCCACATGTTTGCTGTGTCCCCCACCTGGCTTGTGGCAAACTGCAAATGAGACTTCTTATGGCTTTGTTTCAACAATGGCTTTATTCTTGCCACTCTTCCATAAAGGCCCGATTTGTGGCGTGCACGACTAATAGTTGTCCTGTGGACAGATTCTCCCACCTGAGCTGTGGATCTCTGCAGCTCCTCCAGAGTTACCATGGGCCTCTTGGCTGCTTCTCTGATCAATGCTCTCCTTGCCCGACCTGTCAGTTTAGGTGGACGGCCATGTCTTGGTAGGTTTGCAGTTGTACCATACCATATAACCATATAACCATATAACAATTACAGCACGGAAACAGGCCTTCTCGGCCCTTCCAGTCCGTGCCGACCATTTGTTTTCCCCTAGTCCCATCTACCTGCTCTCAGACCATACCCCTCCATTCCCTTCCCGTCCATATACCTATCCACTTTACTTTTAAATGTTAAAATCGATCCTGCCTCCACCACTACTGCTGGAAGCTCATTCCACACAGCCACCACCCTCTGAGTAAAGAAGTTCTCCCTCACGTTACCCCTAAACTTCCGTCCCTTAATTCTCATGTCATGCCCTCTTGTTTGAATCTTCCCTACCCTTAATGGGAAAAGCTTATCCACGTCAACTCTGTCTATCCCTTTCATCATTTTAAAGACCTCAATCAAGTCCCCCCTTAACCTTCTGCGCTCCAAAGAATAAAGACCTAACTTGTTCAACCTTTCTCTGTAACATAGTTGCTGGATCCCAGGCAACATTCTAGTAAATCTCCTCTGTACTCTCTCTATTTTGTTGACATCCTTCCTATAATTAGGCAACCAAAATTGTACACCATACTCCAGAATTGGTCTTACCAATGCCTTGTACAATTTTAACATTACTTCCCTGCTCCTATATTCAATGCTCTGATTTATAAAGGCCAGCACACCAAAGGCTTTCTTTACCACCCCATGTACATGCGATTCCACCTTCAGGGAACTATGCACAGTTATTCCTAGATCTCTCTGTTCCACAACATTCCTCAATTCCCTACCATTCCCTACTCTTTCCATTTTTGGATGATGGATTGAACAGTGCTCTGTGAGATGTTCAAAGCTTGGGATATTTTTTTATAACCTAACCCTGCTTTAAACTTCTCCACAACCTTATCCCTGACATGTCTGGTGTGTTCCTTGGGCTTCATGATGCCCAAGGAACATTGTTTGTTCAGTAATGTTCTCTAACAAACCTCTGAGGCCTTCACAGAACAGCTGTATTTATACTGAGATTAGATTACACACCAGTGGACTCTATTTACTAATGAGGTGACTTCTGAAGGCAATTGGTTGCACTGGATTTTATTTAGGGGTATCAGAATAAAGGGGGGCTGAATACTTTTGCACGCCACACTTTTCAGTTTTTTATTTGTAAAAAAATTTGAAAACCATGTATCATTTTCCTTCCACTTCACAATTATGCACCACTCTGTGTAGGTCTATCACATACAATCCCAACAAAATACATTTAAGTTCGTGGTTGTAACGTGACAAAATGTGGAAAAGTTCAAGGGGTATGAATACTTTTGCAAGCCGCTGTATATAAAATGCAATCTAGTTTCAGCTTCTGTCTCAACCCATAAACGTAATTTACCCTGATGTTACAAAACTCGTCACGTACGTCAGGTAATGTGGTAATTAGCCTCCTTCACCAGGTGGAGGCGTAATCGCTAAACATCGACCACAGGAAATGTTGTACGGGTTCAACTTCCATGAGCTCGAATTCTAAAGCAACACGGTGATTGTGGTTGTGGGAGCCGTGTTGTTGACCTTGGTACGCAACGAATGGTGCCTCGTGGGTCGACCCGCGGTCGGTGGTCGATGAGAGCGTGGAGAACCACCGCGAGAGGGGAGGGGAAGAACAATGGAGGACCTGGCGTGGGGGGATGGGACATCAGGGGGAGCCGGCCTGCATTGTAGCTTTGTCAGCGCCGCAGATGACTGCTATTTGTATACATTGTGTATGCAAGCTAAGAATATTACTGTGCTTAGTCACATGTGACAATAAAGTATTCCTCTTTCTCCCATTCCTCCTCCTAGTGTGCAGAGCATTGCGGATACATCTCTACGTCGAATGCCATTCGGCGTAAAGTGTTATTGACCCTCTTGATAGTGATTATTCTCACTTTCTGCCGATATCGGGAACAGAGTACGCTAATGCTGGGGCATTGATTGCGAAGGGCAAGTTCACCGTGACTATGTACTAACCCGCCCACCTTCCTCCAGTGTTACACAAAAAGCTGGAGAAACTCAGCGGGTGCAGCAGCATCTAAGAGGCGAAGGAGATAGGCGAAGGAGATAGGCGACGTTTTGGGTCGAGACCCTTCTTCAGTCTCGACCCGAAACGTCGCCTATCTCCTTCGCCTCTTAGATGCTGCTGCACCCGCTGAGTTTCTCCAGCTTTTTGTGTAACCCTCGATTCTCCAGCATCTGCAGTTTCTTCGTTAACACCTTCCTCCAGTGTTCTAAGCACCGCGTCGCTGACGCCGGGCAGCATTAAGTTCTGTCTCACTGTCTCTGAAGGATATTGTTACGAACACATACTTGCAGAATACTAGTTACATTTAGACTCAGGCCGAATCTCCCGTGCAGAGGTCCAAACACCCCGCGCATTATACGTAAAATATGACTGAGCCTGAGCACTATAAAAGGGTTTCCCTGCCGCAGGAGAGTGTGGCCTGAGTTTCAATGACTCCGAGTGTTGTCGACACAGTTCGAAACATGGGGAAATGGGGAAAGTTTGATTGAACCCGGGGTGTGTCCGGCGGAACAGGAATCCACATTACTTTCTTACATTGGCACAGAGCCAAAAAATTATGGTAGAAAATAAATTCTACTGGGCATATTGCGTGAAAACTGCGCTCGACCAGACGTCAGCGTCAGCTACTTGTCGTAACGCCACACGCCGTCATTTGTGTGGAAGGTTCGGAAGCGAAACGCCGAGGGCGACCGTCAGTAGCCGGAGAACAAAAACCACCACTACCTTCACGAAATTCGATTTTTAATCATTTGATTCACTGATGTGGCTGGATATTTCACGGCACTCTTTAGTTGCTCCCTGAATTTGGATTGAGTTACTCCATAAATAAACGTGTTCGTGCAGCAACTGAAATTCTGCAGTAAATACCCAACTTGTTGAAAGATGTATTCAGAATCATTCTGAGCTGTTCCTGCAATGTTATAATATAAGAACTCTAGAACATATGTCAACCAAAGAAGGATGAAGCTGCCGGATATTGTGAAGAGTAAAATCACCGACCTCCGCCTACTTTCCATCTCTGGGTCACTACGTTTCTTCCCCTTTATCTCGCGCTTCAGCCCCTTACGGACACGACTGGCAATTAATATGTGTCTGACTGTCAGTGAGTTAAGGAACAAAGTTATAACGAAAGGGAACAAAGGAGTTAGAATGGTGTCGACCCAGGCAAATGCCACCCAGCCGGGTTCAACGAAATACCCATCAATCATGTGACAGAACCAAGATACATTGTCCACAACCTCCCCAGTTACTCGGGTAAAATAGATAGGTATATCTTTCAAGCAAATCAGAATGCCGGTGGAAGCTAAAACCGCGGCTGCAGTTTTCGCGGAACAATATTTGGTTTTCACTTTTTGGCAACAAATGGCTACGAATCTATCTAAGGTGAAAATGACGGTGAACCAAACCGAACACTCTACTGTTACACGAGTGAGCACGATGACAACGCGGCACACGGAAGTAATGTCCAGGAAACACCTTGGGAAATAATAATAATTGATCTGATACAAAACGACCTCAGTGATGATGACCAATAAATCCGCTGTAGCCATAGCCACCAGGTAGTAAGTGGTGCAAGTGGAGAGACCGCACTTTCCTCGGGAAAGGATCACAATCGCCACGAAATTCACTGCAGAAGGACAAAGGGACATTAATTAGGATTGCAAATTACAGTATTTTGAGTGTCAGCATCGGGTTCATAGGATTGATTTTCTTGCGCCACAAAATACACGACAGCTGTGGTGAGTCTGTACGCTGAAAACAAAACAAAAATAGATGTCTGAGCATGTTCCCACTTACGTTTCACATTGTCCATTTCAAGCTAAAGTGGAAACAGGAAATCATAAGATTAACGCATGAGGGAACAAACAAACCAGAATCACTGATAAACTCTCAGTTAAACATTTTTTTTAAATTATACATAGCCATTTGTGCTTCACAGGCGTCTGAAAACATAGACACGTAGAAACAGAAAATAGGTGCAGGAGTAGACCATTCGGCCCTCCGAGCCAGTACCGCCATTTAATATGATCATGGCTGATCATCCATAATCAGTACCCCGTTCGTGCTTTCTCCCCAAATCCTTTGATTCAGTTAGCCCTAAGGACTATATCCAACTCTCTCATGAATACATAGTGAATTGGCCTCCATTGTCGTCTGTGGCAGATAATTCCACAGATTCAAAACTCTCTGTGTGAGCATGTGTTTCCTCATCTCAGTCCTAAATGACCTACCACTTATTCTAAAACTATGGCCACTGATTCTGAACTCCCCCAACATAGCGAACATATTTCATGCATCTAGCCTATACAATCCCTCAATAATTGTATATGTTTCTATAAGATCCCCGCTATTAGTTCCATCATCCATTTGTAAGTTCCATTTTCCCGGTGCGAGGGCCTGAACATATGGCTACCGTTGCGGCGACTGCGGGGGGCTCGGGTGGCTCCGACCACGGGTGAACATAACGGGTGAACACGTGAGCAAACATAATATTCTTGCCGACAACCAACATGCATTTAGGAGGCATATATCATGCGAGTCTCAGCTTATCCTGACAACAAATGACCTGGCCAAGCACCTTGACAGTAACGTCATCATGGATTTAGTTGTACTGGACTTTTCTAAAGCACTTGATGTCATCCCACACCAGAGACTGCTTCGGAAGCTTGACTTCTACAGTATTCGTTCCAACACGAAACGTTGGATTTCCAGTTTCCTGACAAAACGTCTTCAGCGTGTGTGTGTCAACAGAAAGAGCTCCAATTGGCACCCAGTGTTGAGTGGGACACCCCAGGGCACAGTACTTGGCCCACACCTATTTTTGCTTTACATCAATGACATCCATGAAAAAGTCGCAAGTACGACCAGACTATTTGCCGATGATTGTTTGCTGTACCATCCAAGTAAGTCAGCTGATGATGAAGATGCTCTCCAAAAGGATCTCGATACTATAGTCGAGTGGTCACAACAATGGGGCATGCAGTTCAACCCTTCCAAATGTGAAACCATGCGTGTCACCAGAAAGAGGAATCAGGCGTAACATCTTACAACATACTTGGTGTCACCCTTGAAGATTCCAAACAAACCATGTATCTTGGCATCAAATTGCAGAATGATCTACGTTGGAATGGTCAGACTCATCATGCAACAGCGAAAGCAACAGGTGTCCTAAACTTCCTGAGGCGCAACTTCCATCATTGTTCAGCTTCTGTCAAGGAGAAGCTGTAGTTCACCCTCGTTAGACCTCATCTGGGCTACGCAGTTGCAGCTTGGGACCCATACACAGATAAAATAATTTCATCCATCGAGCGTGTCCAAAGACAGGCCGCTCGATTTGTTACTAACACCTACGAGAGAGAAGCGAGTGTCACCAAATTTCAGAATTCTCTGGTGTGGAACCCTCTCCAAGACAGACGTGAAGCTCACCATTTGACCTGTTTTTACAAAATGATAAATGGTCAGCTCGACATAGATCACAAGACCTACACCAACCTCAAACCAATTAGGAGCAGACGAGGGCATTCGATCCAATTTGTGGTCCAAGCCACAAAGACAGATGTGTACAGCAATTCGTTCTTCCCACGCACTATTAAAGCATGGAATAATCTCCACCAAACCACGGTTGCCCAGCCAGATGCAACTAAATTTAAAGTAGCACTTTCTTCCCAATAACCCTCCCTTCACCACCTCCAGTTTAAATTCCAGTTGGAATATTTTGGAGGACCAAGTAACAAAGAACCAAGAACCAAGAACATCAAAGAACATCAAAGAGAACGATGAGTGAACTTTGGTGCCTTCCCTCACAATGGGTCCGCTGTGTGGGGATGTTTATGTTAAAAACTATCGTGTTCCGTGTTCTTTTTTATTCGTATGGCTGTATGGTGACCCCAAATTTCACTGTACCAATTGGTGCATGTCTCTTGAATTTTGAATTTCTTGAATCTCTCATCCTTTTAAATTCCAGTGAATATTAGCCCAGTTGATCCATTCTTTCATCACATGTCAGTTCCGCCATCCCTGGAATTAACTTGGTGAATCTACCATGCACCTCCTCAATAGCAAGAATGTAATTCCTCAAACTTGGGGACCAAAACTGCACACAATACTCCTGGAGCGGTCTCACCAGCAGTAGGACATCCTTGCCACTGTGCTCAAATCCTCTCGCTATGAAGTCCAACATGCCATTTGCTTTCTACACTTACGTTCAATAACTGGTGTTGAAGGATACCCGGGCTCGTTGCACCCTCCGTTTTCCTAATCTGACACCATTCAGATAATAATCTGTTTGCATGTTGTTGCCACCAAAGTAGATAACCTCACATGTATCCACATAATACTGCATGTGGCATCCCAGCAACTGAGGGGAGGGAAACAAATATTTGGGAGAATGTATCCGACAACAGTGGGAATTCATTACCGGACCAAGACGAGCAGATCCATTTCTGAAATTAAACGCCGTCACAGTCGGCAAACACGTGACTTCGAATCGCGGAGTAAAGCTCTAATTATGCTGTGGGCACAACTAGCCGAATTTTGTGAATAAACAATGGAGCGACTGGGTTTTTATACACTGGATTTTGAAGGAAGAGAGGGGATTTTATTGAAATGTATAAGAATATTAAGGGATTGGACGCGCTAGAGGCAGGGAATATATTCCCGATGTTGGGGGAGACCAGAACCAGGGGCCGCAGTTTAAGAATAAGGAGTAGGCAATTTAGATCGATTTTCCGTGACCAGAGCTCTGTACCGTCGCGGATGGTCTGGGTTGTTTCGCTGAAAACAGGAATCACATACTGCATAGGAATAAGAAATAAGCGTGGCACAGAGGGTCGCCAGACACTGACACATTTCAACCACCACTTACAGTATCTCAGCCACAGTGAATCACAGAGACCCGCATCATGGGATTCAATCCAGTGCGTGGATGGACCAATTCGTAAAGACTACAGATGATCCAACTGAACGCTTTTGCGTGAAAGCTCTGCACAAGATGAACGGTGATATGTATCTGGCATGGCGAGCAAATATTATCCCATTGGGCAGCGAATTATGTCAAGATCAATGACGTCGGGTACCGCACTCCTTTTACTAACCCCTACCACACACTATTTAACACCTATAGACAGTGTCAATAACATACTGCGACAAGTGTAAGAAGTTTAAGTCATATTCACGATAGTCACTGAATGCAATTCTGCAGAGAGCACTCCCATTGCTACTTGAATAGCTTCACAGCTACTTCACGGTTACTGACACAGACTCTCTGGAATTGGCAGCGAACCTCATGTACCAGTTCCTCCTGATCCACTACTATTCGAAAACCGAATTTATTACACTAATTCCCTACGCCGCTTACCAGGGACGCCAATGGCAGCGATGATCACGTACAATATTTTCTCCACGCCGTAATACGTTTCCAACATTTGTGAGATGAAGTGATGAACCTCTTCACTTGGCCGGCAATCGTGTCCAATGATAAGGTGGTGATGGATTTGCCGAGTCTTTAAACCCTTTAGTATCTCCGCGGGGACATTGAGGTTTCAACACAGTTAAAAATAGGCAAATTGAAACGAATAATGAAACACTGCCGCGGCCGATTATCTTCACCTCACTGAATAATTTTGGAATAAGGAGTTGTGATGTGACATATTTATGGACGAAAATTCGGAGCGACATTCCTCCTCCAAGAGGAATATTGTTTGAGGTGCCAGAGTTCTCTCCATGTGTCACATTGACCGATGCGTTTCAATCTGTTTTATTTAATCAATGCAGTGGTAAAAGCGGGTGCGACATTTTAGGATAGATGTTGCTCTGTCTGAACATGGGCGTTGTGCAATTTTGCCCATAACATGAATAATTAAATTCCCTATCACCGCCAGCCAAAACAGTGGTTCAGACTTATAAAACAGATGGAACGAATGCAGCATTGGAACAACACAAAACACAACACCCCAAATGTTTCCTCGCGATTGTGTTTCCTTTAAATCTTAGAATGTAATTGATCGCATTCTTCAATACCTCTACCAAATTTACAACAACACGCCAGACAATTACTCTCCATCAGAGACAGCGAGCAAATCGAACTGACATATAGAAACATGGAAACATATAAAATAGGTGCAGGAGGAGGCCATTCGGCCCTTCGAACCAGCACCGACATTCATGGTGATCATGGCTGATCATCCCCTATCAATAACCCGTGCCTGCCTTCTCCCCATATCCCTTGATTCCACCATCTCCTAGAGCACTATCTAATTCTTTCTTAAATCCATCCAGTGATTTGGCCTCCACCGCCCTCTGTGGCAAGGAATTCCACACATTCACAACTCTCTGGGTGATTTTGTTTAATCGCCTCAGTCTTAAATGGCCTCCCTTTAGTCTAAGACTGTGGCCCCTGGTTCTGGACGCGTCCAACATTTGGAACATTTTTCCTGCATCTAACTTGTCCAGTACTTTTATAATTTTATGTTTCTCTAAGATCTCCCCTCGTGCTTCTCAACTCCAGTGAATACAAGCCTAGTCTTTTCAATCTTACCTCATATGACAGTCCCGCCGGCGTCATCCCAGGGATCAATATCGTGAACCTCAGCTGCACTGCCTCAATCACAAGGGTATCCTTCCTCAAATTAGGAGACCAAACTAGGTGTATGCAATACTCCAGATGTGGTCTCACCAGAGCCCTATAGAACTGCAGAAGAACCTCTCTACTCCTATACTGAAATCATCTTGTTATGAAGGCCAACATTCCATTAGCTTTCTTCACTGCCTGCTGTGCCTGCACGCCAACTTTCAGTGACCGGCGGTGTACAAGGAGACCCATGTCTCGCTGTACCTCCCCTTACCTAACCTAACCCCATTGAGATAATAATCTGTCCTCTTGTTTTTGCCACCAAAGTGGATAACCTCACATCTATCTATATTATACTGCATCTGCCACGCATCTGCCCACACACTCAATGTGTCCAGGTCACCCTGCAACCTCCTTACATCCTCTTCACAGTTCACACTGCCACCCAGCTTTGTGTCATCCGGAAACTTGCTAGTGTTGCTCCGAATTCCCTCTTCCAAATCATTAGTATATATGGTAAATAGTTGCGGCCCCAACACCGAGCCTTGCGGCATTCCACTCGCCACTGCCTGCCATTCTGAAAAGGACCCGTTCACTCCTACTCTTTGCTTCCTGTCTGTCAACAAATTTTCTATCCACGTCAACACCCGACCTCCAATACCATGTGTTCTTATTATAGTCACCAGTCCCCCGTGCGGGACCTTATCAAAGGCTTTCTGTAAGTCTAGATACATACATCCACAGGTTCCCATTCATCCATTTTACTTGTCATATCCTAAAAAAATTCCAGCAGATTAGTCTAGCATAATTTTCCTTTCATAAATCCATGCTGACTTTGACGAATCATTTTACTGCTATCCAAATGCCCCATTATTACCTCGTTAATAATAGACTCCAGCATCTTTCACACCACCGAAGACAGGCTAACTGGTTGTAATTCCCCGTTTTCTCTGTCGCTCCTTTCTTGAAATGTGGGATAACATTAGCTATCCCCCAATCCACAGGAACTGATCCTGAATCTATTGAACATTGGTAAATGATCACCAATGCGTCCACTATTTCTATAGCCACCTCCCTGAGGACCCTGTGATGCAGTCCATCAGGCCCTGGCGATTTATCATCCTTTAGTCCCATTAACCTACCCAATAATATTTCTCGCCTAATGAAAATGTATTTCAGTTCCTCGACCCTCTTAGATCCTGTACTCTCCAGTATTTCTGGGAGATTGTTTGTGTTTTCCGTAGTGAAGACAGATCCGAAGTACCTGTTCAACAGTTCTGCCATTTCATTGTTCCCGATAATAATTTCACCCGTGTCTTCCTTCACAGTACCCACATTTGACTTTGCTATTCTATTTCCCTCAAGATATCTCAAGAAGCTTTTACTGTCCGTCTTTACATTCCTGGCCAGCTTCTTATTGTACTTCATCTTTTCAGCCCGTATTGCCCGTTTTGTTTCCTTCTGTTGTCCTATGAAAGTTTCCCAATCCTCTGGCTTCCGGCTACTCTTTGCTGTGTTATACATCTTTTCTTTCAGTTTTATTCTATCCCTAACTTCTCTTGTTAGCCACTGAATTACCTTGAACAGCTTTATCGGCTTCGGGCCATCTAGTCAAATAAAGTACGATGCATTATTACAGCCAATCTGTCTATAGTGTACAGACAACAATAACAGGTACCAAATCTACAAAATTCATCAAAGATAAAACCGGATAAATTAAAATTAAATATAGTTGAGAGATCTCCGATGAGGGCAATAGGACGCCAGACAGCACTCTAACCGGTGAAGACGCATAACGGCTGGGAAAATACTGTCCCTGAGTCTGCAGTTATGCGTTTTCAACCTTCTGTTCCTGATGTGAAATTGGAGAAGAGGAAGTGACCGGGATGAGTCTGGTTCTTGATTATGCTGATGTGGTTGCCGAGGCAACGTAAAGTGTAGATGTCATCAATGGAAGGGAGGTTGGGTTGTATAATAGGCTGGCCTACGTCTCCATCTCCGCAACCGCTTGCTGTTTTGGAAGGAGCTGTCCCCAAACCCTATTATGATGCATCCCGATAAGATGCATTTTGCGGCATATCTGTAAAGGTGGAAGAGCGTCGGTGGGGACACGCCTTACTTTATAAGCCATCCAAGGGAGTAGAAACGTTATTGTGTATTCTTGGATCTTGATATGGCTGGTACAGTACAAATTATTGGTGATATTTATTTCTAAGAACTTAAGGCTTTCGACCATCTCTGCACCCGCGTCATCTGTGAACACGAAGCATGTTTCACCTGAAATTAAATTAGTTTTACCAAAGTGCTTGGCGTCATGCCTTACAAAACACATTTTACAAATTTTCGTCCATTTCCTTAAACTATCTGTAATAATTTGAGGCTACAATGCTTCCACAGCATCTTGGCCTCTCGCCAAAATAGGTGGCAACCACAATGGGGGAAATCCATGCAAGAAAGGGGAGGGCATTTAAGACTGAGCTGAGAAAAAAACATTTTTACCCAGAGAATTGTGAATTTATGGAATTCCCTGCCACAGAGGGCAGTGGAGGCCAAATCACTGGATGGATTTAAGAGAGAGTTGGATAGAGCTCTAGGGGCTAGTGGAGTCAAGGGACATGGGGAGAAGGCAGGCACGGGTTATTGATAGCGGACGTTGAACCATGATCACAATGAAAGGCAGTGTTGGCTCGAAGGGACGAATGGCGTCCTCCTGCACATATTTTCTATGTTTCTAGATCAATATTTTGCATCCCCTGGGCGTGCTTTCTCGATTAGTGAAATGACTGAATATCCATGTCCATAAGGAGGTTGCGCAGTAAGACATTTACGATTTCCGACCATATTGGACCACCCATCTAATAGACATATTTTGTCCTGCCGCACATTATGGGAGATATACATTACAAATTAACTCAATGCAACGGTTGGAAAAACATTGGGAGAAACGAACATTACACGTCATTGTACCAGGAACATGGACAGCACTGACGGAAATCCACATCCCCAGAACCACAATATATACGCATGGTAGAAAATATATAATGCACCATACAGAGTATTTAGGTCCCGAAATCGTTAATACACAAATTCGTGATGATCCAGTAAAATTCATATTTGTAGATGTTTTGCCAAATGTATTGTTTAATAAACGAGGAATACACCGAGTGCATTTGTGCTCCAAAATCCTCAAGATTAAATCCTTAATCTTTTCAATCCAAATAGTGAACTGTGACTTTTTCCGAATCATTCCATCTCAATTATTTTTCGACTGCACTTTGCCCCGCAACTAGCGTCATTACTTCCTTTACAATATGGCACGTGGCAGGTGGTAGGTATCATTTTACGATATTTATCATTGATCCTTCGTGAGTTTTCCTCGTGCTTCCATGAAATAATCAAAATATGCATCATGTCGGACAGGCGATGTATCAACTTCGGGAACGGGTAACTGTGCCTTTTTCAAACAATATTTATGTTACGGTGTTTTAGATCACCATCAATAAGTCAACATTGGAATCTGCCGCATCGCCGTTCAACGGCGGCCGAGTTGTAATCTGCATCCTGTGGTCTGAGGGTTTTACGTGTCTGCTGACGTCCATTCTGTATATACTGTAGATACACAATCCTGGAGTAACTCAGCGGGACATGCAGCGTCGCAGGATAGAAAGAATGGGTGACGTTTCCCGTCGAGATGTCACCCATTCCTTCTATCCAGAGAAGCTGACTGTCCCGCTGTTACTCTATATTTTTGTGTCTATCGGTGTAAACCAGCATCTGCGGTTCCTTCCTACACATCATATCCATACCGTATATATTTACCCAGCTGCATCTTGGTTATGCATGAAAACCTTTTAGAGCGACGCCAGGTGCAGCTGAGCCCCAGACTGCTGTGCGTTGTTCAGTGGCGCATTCCACCGTCCAGGTCCAGTGCGGTACCCACGCAGTCGTTATTTCTTCCTTGCCATCACCGGCGCCATCATATATCTGCTCACCCTTTTCTCCGGACCTCGAGCACGGCCAGGGATGGGTTTGGCGACGTCGTGTGGGCATCCCGGATGAGTGAGGGCAGTTGCCGAATGATACGCGCGGCACCATGGCAGAGAACTACATAAAAGCGCAGACAATATCCAGGAACGAGTAGGTTTCTATTGACATAACTGAAGCATAACCGAGCGTAGAGCCACAAGGTGTAAGCGAGCTATAAGTAAACACATTTTACCGATATTGCCAATGCAAAAGGGACTTTGCAGTGGGAGAATTCAGCGATGGGAAGTTCAAGTTCTGGTGCGTGTCCATTATTAAAAATAATGCTTTTTAGTGATCGTTGAGTTGAACAAATGCCATAGCCAGTTAAAATGTCATCCAATCTGCAACGCAGGGCTCTATATGAAAGTTTTAAAATTGACTCTGACCACCAAATGAATTGACGCTGACCACCAAACTTGGACCACCGTCGGCAACTGTGGTCCAAGTTTCACGAACGGCAGTAAGTAAATGCTTGTTAATTTCTGGCCAACGAGCCTAACAATCATAGTAGGGATATCATTGCAAAAAATATGAGAGGCAGTATAAATAATTGTTTGCCTAGGCAGTGACAAATCAGGCATTGCTAGCAGGGCCCTTGTTGCTGAAATTTCCCATTTCCGATCCGTCTGGCTGAATCTCTTGGATGAATCAAGATTCGTTGATGCCGATGGTGCAATGCTTATAATAGTTCATTCCTTGGACACAGTATATTGTCAATATGTTGACGTAAGGGGCTGAGAATTTGCAGATGGGGTTTTATACTGATTATTGAAGGATGATACATTTTCCTAACACGACTAAGGTTAGAACAAATACCATGAATGGGAGAGTCGAAGTAGTAGTGAGGAGCTTGGTTTTCAAGGCCTTTCAAGGTTTTAAACACACTACAGGAATGATGTGCAGGTGTCCAATCCCTTAAGAACTATATATGTTTATATGTCCCCTCTCATCCTTATAAATGCCAGTGAATTTAGTGGGAACTCTTACACACTCTGTATTTCTGTGCCTATTTATGAATTAATTCAAGAGAGCATTTCTCTGTTCCTGCTGCGTATATCTGGTACACGTAGAAAATGAAAGAAACACTTTCATAATCAGGGACATATTAAAATGACCAACGTAAATAGATAGGTAGTTACAACATTTTGTTGTTTAATGTGTAAGTTTGAGAAAATTCGACACCTATTGATATTTAATTCCTTGGGTTATGGGCTGTAGTTTAGTTTGAGGATAGTGCAGCACCTGTTGCGAGGGATATGAACGATGCACCTCTGTTAGTGATTATCTACTCAATCCTGCTGTAGTTAACATAAATTTACATGGGTCATAAAGGACCATTGAATCATTGAACTAACGGTGTTCATTCCTGAAAACATCCTGGTGAATCTGTTCCGCACTGCTTCTGTCAATAGGACATCATTTCTACAGTATGGTGACCAGAATAACACAAAATGGGCTCGCAGATATTTGAAGTGCAACTGAGGAGAGCGTTGCACTTGGAGGAGCAGTTACTTCTCCTTCTTGACTTTTCTTTATTTGGATTTTCAGCTGCAGTGCAAGTGTGCTCAGAATCAGACGCAGATGGGGAGTGAAACCATAAGTGAGTTCAGATGTGTCAGAACCGATGAGCTGGAACCAAGGCAAAAAGGACAATTAACAAGAGAGCAGAGGAATCTAGGACGACAGGTGCAGAGTGCATTGAAAGTAGCATCACACGTAGATAGGGTGGTCAAAAAGGCTGTTGGTACATTGGCATTCATCAGTCAAAGCATTGAGTATAAATGTTTGGAGGTCATGTTGCACATGTGCAAGACGTTGGTGAGACCACATAGAAAGTATTGTCTTCAGTTTTTTGCACATTGAAAAATGTTGTCAAGGTGGAAAGGGCGCAGAGAAGATTAACGAGGATATTGCCAAGAATTGAGGGGCAGATCTAGAGGGATAGATTCAGCAGATTGGTGCCTGATTCCATGGTGCACTGGAGGATGCTGAATGGTCTTTTAATAGTGACTAAAACAATGAGAGCTATAGATAGAGTCGACGCACAGAATTGGGGAATCAAGATCCCGAGGACAGGTTTAAGATGAGTGCGGAAGATTGAATAGGAACCTGAGTGGTAACTTATTCCCTCAAAGGGTAGTGGTTGTGTGGAACGAGCTGCAGGAGGAGATAGTTCAGCCCGGTACTCATAGAGTCATAGAGTGATACGGTGTGGAAACAGGCCCCTCGACCCAACTTGCCCACACCGGCCATCTACACTAGTCCCACTCGCCCGCATTTGGTCCATATCCCTCCAAACCTGTCCTATCTAACTCTTTCATAAATTTTGGGAAATTCCCAGCCTCAACTATCTCGGCATCTTGTTCCACACATCTAGCACCCTTTGTGTGAAAAAGGTATCCCTCAGATTCCTATTAAATCTTTTCCCCTTCACGTTAAACCTATGGCATCGATTCTCCTACTCAGGGCAAGAGAATCCGTGCTTCTACCCGATATATCCCTCTCGTGATCTAATACACCTCAATAGGATCACTCTTCTTTCTCCTGCGTTTCAATGAATAGGGTCCCTAACTACTCAACCACTCCCCATATGCAAGGCCCTGGCTATATCCTTGTAAAATGTCTCTGTAAAGTTTCCAGTTTGGAAAAATCTTTCCAATAATACAGTACCCAGAACTGAATACTATACTCCAAATATACTTACAAAATTCTTAAGGGGTTGGACAGGCTAGATGCAGGAAGATTGTTCCCGATGTTGGGGAAGTCCAGGACAAGGGGTCACAGCTTAAGGATAAGGGGGAAATCCTTTAAGACTGAGATGAGAAATACTTTTTTCACACAGAGAGTGGTGAGTCTCTGGAACTCTCTGCCACAGAGGGTAGTTGAGGCCAGTTCATTGGCTATATTTAAGAGTGAGTTGGATGTGGCCCTTGTGGCTAAGGGGATCAGAGGGTATGGAGAGAAGGCAGGTACGGGATACTGAGTTGGATGATCAGCCATGATCATATTGAATGGCGGTGCAGGCTCGAAGGGCTGAATGGCCTACTCCTGCACCTAATTTCTATGTTTCTATGTTTCTAAATGCAGCCTCGCTAAAGTCTTATACAGCTGCAACATTACCTGACAACCTCTATACAATACTCTGACAGATAAAGGCCAATGTACCAAAATACTTTTTGACCACCCGACCTACAGTAACTATGACTCCACCTACAAGGAACTGTGCGCCTGCGCTCCGAGGTCCCTCTGCCCTCCACCGCTACGTAGAGCCCTACCATTCACTGTTTCAGTCATGCCCATGTTAGACTTCCCAAAATGCAATACCTTATAATTCCCTGCATTAAATTCCATCAACCATTCCTCGTCATACTTGACCAATCGATCTAGATCACACTACAATTAATCACAATCATCTTCACTATCTGCAAAACCACCCACTCTTGTATCATCTTCAAACATGCTAATCTTACTCTATGTTTTCATCCAAATCAGTGAAATAGATGATAAACACTAACGGGCCCAGCACTGAACACTGAGTCATACCACTGGTCACAGGCTGAGAAGCAACCTTCCACCATCACCCTCTGCTTCCTTCCATGAAGCCGTTCTTTTAAATATCCATTCAGCTATCTATCCTTGTAAATATATAAACCTACAAGAAAAAAGTAGTATCGCAAACTTTAAGGAAGATTTAGACAGGTGCATGGTCATGCCATCTATCGCAATATGGGGATAGAACCATAGAAACATAGAAAATGTAGTAGTGGGGTGGGGGGGGAGATTGGAGCGATTGCTTGTCATAGAATCATAGAATCATAGAAAATATGTGCAGCAGTGGGCCATTCGGCCCTTCGAGCCTGCACCGCCATTCAATATGATCATGGCTGATCATCCAACTCAGTATCCTGTACCTGCCTTCTCTCCATACCCCCCTGACCCCTTTAGCCACAAGGGCCACATGTAACTCCCTCTTAAATATAGCCACTGAACTGGCCTGAACTACATTCCGTGCCAGAGAATTCCACAGATTCACCACTGTGTGAAAAATGATTTTCTCATCTCGTTCCTAAAAGACTTCCCCCTTATCCTTAAACTGTGACCCCTTGTTCTGGACTTCCACAACATCGGGAACAATCATCCTGAATCTAGCCTGTCCAACCCCTTAAGAATTTTCTATAAGATCCTCCCTCAATCTTCTAAATTCTAGCGAGTACAAGCCGAAACTACCCAATCTTTCTTCATATGAAAGTCCTGCCATCCCATGAATCAGTCTGGTGAACCTTCTCTGTACTCCCGCTATGGCAAGAATGTATTTTCTCAGATTAGCAGACCAAAACTGTACGCAATACTCCAGGTGTGGCTTCACCAAGACCCTGTACAACTGCAGTAGAACCTCCCTGCTCCTATAATCAAATTATTTTGCTATGAATGCTAACATACCATTCGCTTTCTTCACTGCCTGCTATACTTGCCTGCTTACTTTCAATGACTGGTGTAACATGACAACAGGTCTCGTTGCATCTCCCCTTTTCCTAATCGGCCACCATTCAGATAATAGTCCACTTTCCTGTTCTTGCCACCAAAGTGGATAACCTCACATTTATCCACATTATACTGCATCTGCCAAACATTTGCCCACTCGCACAGCCTATCCAAGTCACCATGCAGTCTCCTAGCATCCTCCTCTCAGCTAACACTACCCCCCAGCTTCGTGTCATCCGATAACTTGGAGACATTGCCTTCAATTCCCTCATCCAGATCATTAATATATATTGTAAATAGCTGGAGTCCCAGCACTGAGCCTTGCGGTACCGCACTAGTCACTGCCTGCCATTCTGATAATAACCCGTTTACTCCTACTCTTTGCTTCCTGTCTACCAGCCAGTTCTCTATCCACATCAATACTGAATCCCCAATACCGTGTGCTTTAAGTTTGCATACTAATCTCTTATGTGCGAACTTGTCGAAAGACTTCTGAAAGTCCAGATATAACACATCCACTGGTTCTCCCTTATGCACTACTAGTTACATCCTCGAAAAATTCTATAAGATTTGTCAGACATGATTTACCTTTCATTAATCCATGCTGACTCTGTTCGATGATTTCACCACTTTCCAAATGTGCTGCTATCCCATCTTTAATAACTGACTCCAGCATTTTCCCCACTATCGATGTTAGACTAACTGGTCTTTAATTCCCCGTTTTCTCTCTCCCTCCTTTTTAAAAAAAGGGGGGGGGGGGGGGTTACATTAGCTACCCTCCAATCCTCAGGAACTATTTCAGAATCTAAAGAGTTTTGAAAAATTATCACTAATGCATCCACTATGTCAGTGGCTACTTCCTTAAGCACTCTGGGATGCAGTCTACCTGGCCCTGTGGATTTATCGGTCTTTAATCCATGCAATTTACCTAACACCACTTCCTGACTAACCTGGACTTCACTCAGTTCCTCCATCTAATATGACCCCCGGTCCCCTGCTATTTCCGGCAGATTATTTATGTCTTCCATAGTGAAGACATAACCAAAGTAGTTATTCATTTGGTCTGCCATGTCCCACTTCCCCATGATCAATTCACCTGCTGCCGACTGCAAGGGACATACATTTGTTTTATCTAATCTTTTTATCTTCACATATCGATAAAAGCTTTTGCAGTCAGTTTTTATGTTCCCTGCCCGTTTTTTTCATAATCTATTTTCCCTTTCTAGTTAAGCCTGTTGTCCTCCTCTGCTGGACTGAATTTCTCCCAGTCCTCTGTTACGCTGCTTTTTCTGACTAATTTGTATGCTTCATCTTTTGTTTTGATACTATCCCTGTTTCCCTTGTTATCCACGGATGCACTACCTTCACCGTTGTTCTTTAGCTCAACTGGGATGATCAATTGATGTGGTTCAACAATGCAGTCTTTAAATGCCTTCCATTCCATATCCACCGTCAACCCTTTAAGAATCAATTGCCAGGCTATCTTGGCCAATTCACGTCTCATACCTTCAAAGTTACTTCTTTAAGTTCAGTACCCTTGTATCTGAATTAACTCTGTCACTCTCCATCCTAATGAAGAACTCAACCATATTATGGTCACTCTTGCCCAAGTGGCCACGTACAACAAGACTGCTAACAAACCCTTACTCATTAATCAATACACAGTCTAGAATAGCCTGCTCTCTCGTTGGTTCCTCTACATATAACCATATAACAATTGGTTTGGAACACTATCCCGCATACATTCCAAGAAATCCTCTTCCCCGGAACCCCTGCCAATTTGATTCACCCAATCTATATGTAGATTGAAGTCACCCATTATAACTGTTTTATCTTTGATGCACGCATTTCTAATTTACTGTTTGATGCCATCCCCAACTCCACTACTACTGTTAGGTGGCCTGTACACAACTCCCACTAGCGTTTTCTGCCCCTTAGTGTTTCGCAGCTCTACCCATATTGATTCCACATCCTCCAAGCTAATGTCCTTCCTTTCTATTGCGTTAATCTCCTCTCTAACCAGCAACGCTACTCCACCTCCTTTTCCTTTCTTTTTTTGTTTTTTTTTTTGTTAAATATTTTTATTATAGAAACATAATAATAACAAAGTACATTATTTTGCATTGATGAAAATACATGATATTAATGATATATTCGTACTGTTAATAATATTTGTATTATCATTGATTTTAAAATTTAAGACTATATATTTTATATAATTGAAAATACTTGGTACTAATAATACCTTCATGATATTAGTAATATATTCATACTGTTGATAATATTTGTGTTGTCATTGATTTTGAAATTTAAGACCATATTTGATATAATTGAAAATACATATTACTAGTAACACCTTCATGATATTGATGATATATTCACACTGTTAATAATATTTGTATTATCATTGATTTTAAAATTTAAAATTATATATTTTATATAATTGAAAATACATGATACTAATAATACTTTCTTATTAGTAATATTTATATTCGTATTGATATTAAAAATTTAAGATTATGTGTTTCTATACATTTTTCTAAATTTTTTTAAAAGTAGGAAAAAATAGAGAAAAATAGTGTAAGAAGTATGATGGAGAATGGAGTATTAATCATTAATCCGTCCTTGGAGATATAGTCATGATTTATTATATATGTTTCTTCATCCATTCTAATATTCAGGCGCAGTCAAGCCCTCGTGCCGAACCATTATGACCCTGTAAATATTTAATATATGGAGACCAAATCTCTCTGAAGAGATCTAACCTGTCCATTAGGACAAGCCTCAATCTCTCCAGATGAAGTGTCTCCGACATTTCTGTGTTCCACATTTTGATTGTTGGGGATGTAGGGCCTTTCCAAAATTTTAGTATTAATTTTTTCCCAATTATTAAACCATAGTCAATAAAAATTCTTTGGTTCATTGTTACTAGTTGGTCTGTTTCTAGTATTCCAAGTATTATTAACTTTGGATCAGGAGTCAAAATTATATTGCAACATTCGAAATTATCTTAAATATTTCATTCCAGTATTTTGTAATTTTTATACAGTTAGTGAATGAATGTGATAAATTTGCTTCTGAGTGTTGACATTTATCACATATGGGGGATACTTTTGGAAAGATGTTATGTAATTTAGATTTGGAATAATGTAATCTATGTAGTATTTTAAACTGTATAAGGGAATGTTTAGCATTTAACGAACAATGATGTATATGTTGTAAACTTTCATCCCATAGTTCTGGCCTTATAATTTGGCCTTGTTCATTTTCCCAAGACTGTCTATATATTTCTGTTGATGGAACATCACTTTCCAATAGAATATTGTATATATATGAGATCATTTTTTCCGTATTTGGATGTTTATTTAAACATTCATCTAGAATTTCTGTCTTTCTGTTTCTAAGTTCTTGTGTATTTGCAGAAACATAATTTCTGATTTGTAAATATCTAAAATATTCTTTAATGTGTAGTCCATAAGTTTGTTGTAACTCTTGAAATGAAAGGAAAGAGTTTTCCTTATAAAGATCACCCATCTTAGTAATTCCCTTATTTTTCCATTGTAAAAAAGCCTTATCCATCATTGAAGGTTTAAACGTAACATTATTGACGATGGTAAGACATAATGGTATAGATTTTAGTTTTAATGTTTTCTTTATTTGTTTCCAAATGCGGATTCCGTTTTCTATTATCGGATTTTCACTATAAATTTTCTTAGCTAAGTTAGTGTTAGCAAATATTATAGAGCTAATTTCAAAGGGAGAACAATCTTCTTTTTCCATATTTAACCAAGTTGGTTGATTATCTATTTCTTCTAGCCAAAAATTCATATTTTTAAAATTGACTGCCCAGTAATAAAACATAAAATTTGGTAATGCTAATCCTTCATTTATTTTAGGTTTACATAAGTGTTTTTTATTTATTTTATGGCTCTTATAATCCCAGATGAAGTTAGTAATTAGGGAATCTACCTTTTTGAAAAAATTTTAGGGAGAAATATCGGAATTAATTGAAAGAGATATAGTAATTGTGGGAGAAAGATCATTTTTATTGTATTAATTTTACCTAACATTGAAATAGGTAAGCTTTTCCAATATAAAATATTCTTATTTAATTTATTCAATAATGGGGGGAAGTTAGATTTAAATAAAGAGTCGAATCTTTTTGTTACGAAAATCCCAAGATATTTAATTTTTTCGTTTGTTATCTTAAAAGGGAATTGTTGTAATATATGTAAGTTATTCACCGTTATTGGCATAAGTTCACTTTTATTCCAATTAATACTGTATCCTGAGAAAGATCCGAATTCCGTTATTAGTTTTTACAAATTTCGGATACTTGTTTCTGGTTCAGTGATATAAAGTAATACATCATCCGCATATAAGGAGATTTTATTTTTAGTGTCTCTAGTATCATATCCATGTATTTTCGGATGTAATCTCACCCTCTGGGCGAGAGGTTCTATTGCGAGTGCAAACAATAAAGGAGATAAAGGACAACCTTGTCTACAACCTCGAGATAAATTGAATTTAGTTGATAACATTCGGTTTGTTGTTATTCTAGCTGTCGGATTTGTATATAGCAATTTAATCCAAGTAGTAAACTTCTCTCCCAATTTGAAAGCTTCCATAACCGAAAATAGGTAAGGCCATTCCACTTGATTGAAAGCTTTTTCTGCGTCAAGCGAAATGACTACTAAGTCTTTTTTATTACTTCTTTTCGAATATATAATATTGAATAACCGTCTTAGATTATATGAGGAATATCTTTTTGGTATAAATCCTGTTTGATCGGGATGGATTAATTCGTTGACAACTGAATTTAGCCTTTGTGCTAGTATTTTTGTTAATATCTTTTGATCAGTATTTAATAGAGCTATTGCTCTAAATGATCCTGGTTCATCCAAGTCTTTATTTATTTTAGGTATAAGTGTTATAATAGATTCATTCAACGTTTCTGGTAATTTCTGCTGTGTGTATATCTGTTCATATAATGATTTCAAACGTGGAACCATATGATCATGAAATATTTTATAAAATTCCGAACCAATACCATCTGGTCCCGGTGTTTTACCATTTTTTAATGATCTAATAGATTCTTGGATTTCTTTTGTTGAGATATCAGCATTTAATAATTCTCTATTTTGTAAATCCAACCCTTTCAGGTTACATTTTTTTAAAAATGCTTCTATTTCTGTTTTATTTACTGTTGTTTTAGCAGTGTATAAGTTTTTGTAATATTGCATAAATCTTTCATTAATATCTTTGGGTTGTATTAGCAATTCGCCGTTATGTGATTTAATCCTATGGATAATTTTTTCAGCTTCCATTTTCCTTAATTGGCGAGCCAATAATTTTTGGGGTTTATCTCCAAATTGGAACTGTAATTGTTTGGTATGTTGATAAAGTTTTACAACTTGATCTGTATATATTTTATTTAATTTATATTTCAATGCTGCAATTTTATTGTGTAATATTATATCTGGGTTTGTTGCATTCTGTATATCTAATTGTTTAATCTCCCTTTCCAAATCTTGTTGTTCCTTCCGAATCTTTTTATTATAGAATGCTTGTGAAGAGATCATGATTCCCCAGAGATATGCTTTGAATGTTTCCCATAATAAGGAGCAAGATATTTTTGGTTGATCATTTGTTTAAAAAAAAATCTTAATTTGTGTTGTGATATATTCCTGAGTAGTGTTATTTTTTTAAATTTGTGGGTTAAATTTCCACTGTCCTGATTTTTCTGTTTTGCCATTTATTTTAATCTTAAATGTTAATGGCGCATGATCTGAAATTATAATATTATGATATTTGGATTCATAAGTAAGTGAAATAAGTTTTGCGTCCACCAAGAAATAATCTATTCTTGAGTAGGTTTTATGTACTGGCGAGTAAAAGGAGTATTCTCGTCCAGTAGGGTTTTCTATTCTCCAAACATTTTTAATGTTAGTCGTTTGCATATATGCGTTTAATAAATCACTGGAGTGTGATTTAGTTTTTCTTTGCTTTGTAGATCTGTCTAAGTAGGGGTCTAGTGTGCAATTAAAATCTCCTCCAATTATTAAATTATATTGTGTTAATTCCGGAATATTGTTAAGTACTTTCTTAAAAAACAATGGGCTATCAAAATTTGGTCCATATATATTAACAAGAATCATTTTTTCCGTGTTTAATTCTCCTATCACAATGATGTATCTGCCATCTTGATCAGTTATAGTTGATGTATGCTTAAATAAAGTACCTTTACGAAATAATATTGCTACGCCTCTTGATTTATGCGTGAAAGAAGAGTGATACATTTTATCTATCCATTTAGCTTTCAACCTATGTTCGGCATCTTTTTTTAAGTGAGTTTCTTGAATATAAATTACGTCAGCTTTAGTTGCCTTTAAATGTGCCAATACTTTTCCTCTCTTTATCGGTTCATTAATACCTTTAACATTCCAACTACAAAACGTTAATCCCTCATTCCCCGTATTCATTTTTGAGTCTTGCATTTTATGTTTATGGAGGTCTACAATAGAGTCTAAGGATCAGCCCGACAGACCCGACCTTACACCTGAACATCAAATAGATGAATTTTAAGTCTCGTTTATGTCCCTCACGAATATATCTCCATTGGTCCAATATATAACTCCATTCAAACTGAAAAACACAATAGATTATATAAAAGAAAAGTAAAGGATAGATTAAGAAGTTAGTATTGTGCTTAAAGATAGAAAAAACTACATCTAGAGTAGTTGCAGTTAGAGCTAGCCATACTAGCATGGCTAACCATCTACCGACTTCCGTCGTTGATGTTATTAACTTGACCAGCTCCTAGGTTTAAGGAATTATTATTCCATATTATTATTTTACCGGGGGTATAACATTAAGGGAGAAAAAAAAAGAAAGGGTAAAAGAAAAAAGGGAAAAAAGAAAAAGAGTGGGATTAATCAAAAAGGGGCAAAACAGAAAAAAAGAGACATTTATCAAATTATACTGATTAAAGATATAAGAGTGTCTATATCTAGAATTAATTTAAAAATCTAAGTAATATTAAAAATGAAAAATGAAAAAGCTATAAAAAAAAAGATAAAAAATCCCATAAAACAAAAAGAAAAACAAAAGTTCAAGGTAAAAATTGCTGTTATAAAGAAAGATCTCCAAATGAGGTCCATCCCAATATTTAACTCTATTCAATCCTACATAAATAAGCATTAGTTGTTAATTATTAGTAGTAGTGATTAGTAATAGTGAGTAATCTTAATTAGTAAGAATATTACTGATAATAATACCGCGTTGTGGTTTTAATATTTGTCAGTTATTTATTTATATTAGTAGTGTGATTAAACTAATTATTAATATCCAGATGACGCTTTCCGATCCAGTTCTTTCTCTCGATTCCATTCGACATTGTCCAATCCGTCCAGCCCAACGTTATCTTGTAAGGTCTTGCAGGGTGTTGAGAATCCTTGTAAAGTCTCTAAAAGTAGTGAGAGTCAGTATATTCACTGGTAGATATTTCTCAGGTCTTGATCTGCCGGGCGAATTCCAGTGCTGCTGTTGGGGTGGCAAAGAAATGTTCCGTGTTGTTAAAGGTAACTCTTAAAGTAGCTGGGTAATTCAAACCGTATCTCAGGTTTTCCACATCCCTCATGAGACTTTTAGCTTCGTTAAATGCTTTCCGTTTCCTGGCAACCTCTGCTGGATAATCTCGGTAGATACTAATCCTTTGTCCTTCAAATACCAGGTTTCTGTTCCTCGAGGGTTTTCGCATAATCTCATCCAGGACAAAGTCATATTGTAGCTTTATGATCATTTGTCTTGGAGGGGCGTTTGGTCTGGTGTGACGTCTCCTGAATCTATGAGCACGGGCTAATAAAGGCGTTTGTTCCAGAGATAGAACACGTTGCAGTAAGTTCGCAGTAAATTCTCGAAGATCTTCATCTTTCTCTCGTCCTTCGGGAATACCTGCAATTCTCAGATTTTGTCTTCTCTGGCGACCTTCTAGCTCAGTACATTTCTCAGTTATTTTAGTCAGCAAGTTCGTTAGACGTTCATTTTCTGTAAGCAACTTTGCTGTAGTCAAAGCACTTGTATCAGCTACTTCTTCAAGGTTCTTTATACCAGCCGTCTGTTGTTCCAATACTTCCTCCATAGGATTCATCCTATTTTGAAAGTCTTTTTTAACCTTTTCAAATTTTTTGTCCATCTCCTTTGTCATTTCATTGATCATTTCTGTGAATTCTTTCTTCAAATCTTCCGATAATTTCTTGATCTTGTTATTAATATTTAAATTTGTTTCCTGTTGAAATTCTTTCAATTGATTGTTCATCTGGTTCATCTGGCTGTTCATCTGGTTTATTTCTTCCCTTAAACCAGCAATCTGTTGTGAAATAAAAGTTTTCAATTCCTCACCTTCCGTTTTTTTCCCTGTTCTTTTTGATACATCTTCTTGGGATGAGGTCCTACTCGAGTCCGAGGCTTCAGTTTGGCCTTCTGCCGGTCTCTGCCGGGTTGATCGAGTTTTCCCTTTGTCGGTAGGGCTGCGTGTTGTGGACATAATTAGTCGCGCGCCTGATGACGTCACTCACAACAATCGGTGCAGAAACGGCAGGCAGCAAGCAGCAGGCAGCAGGTAGGTCCGTTAATCCCCCGTTTTTCCCGTTTTTTATCGTGGAGCTGGCTGGCGTTATCCTCTAGCCCTCCATAGCGCCAACCTCCTTTTCCTTTCTGTCTATCCCTCCTGAACATTGAATATCCCTGGATGTTCAGCTCCCAGCCTTGGTCACCCTGGAGCCATGCCCCCGTGATCCCAACTATATCATATTCATTAATAACTATCTGCACATTCAACATATCCACCTTATTACGAATGCTCCTTGCATTGAGACACAAAGCCTTCAGGGTTGTTTTTAGACCACTCTTACCCCTTATACAATTGTGTTGAAAAATGGCCCTTTTTGATTTTTGCCGATATGGACAGGCTGGGCCGAAGACACTGTTTGACTTTATAGGTCTATGGCTCTATGGAGGGTGTGTGCACAAATAGTGCAGTAAGATAATCCTCACTTGGCCATGGAACTCTGTCATGGGATCGTAGAACAGATTCATTTCAACGCATCCCGGTTAATCACACTTTTTAAAATTATTATTACAGCTGTTCTGTCAAATGGGCAAGTCCAATGGTAACCTGCAAACATGCCCAATCATCTACAGTGGCTCAGGACGAGGCAAATGTTGTCAATTGTGTCACTGGTGGAAATATATAAGTGCAGTGTGCGACGGAACTGCGAACTGGTTGTTATTTGAGATGTCCTGGGATTGGATGATTCAAAGAAATTACCTGTGTGATGGGTCTGGATATGCAGTGACATTATCAGTGTGTTCGGAGATGGGTCTGGATAAGCAGTGCCATGATCTCATTAAATCTGACTGCTATGTTTTATATTTGATATGATGCAAAATAAATAATCCTTTCTTTTATTTCAAATGTTCAACTGTAAAGGGTTAACTGAAGTTCAGTATCCATAATTAATCTCATCTGTAATGAGCACTAACTCCATCTGTCTGCTCTATCCACGCTGGTAAACACAGCAGATGCAGATACATTCCAGTGTGTTTTTCTTCTTACTTAACAATAGTTGTAAATACTGATTGCCTCTCTCCAGCATACAATTGAAAGAATAACATAATGCTGAAAATTAAAATGCAGCTTCAGATCTATGAAAGGGGGAGTTGAGTAACTGTGCTGTGCCCTTCGTCCAGTGGGGAATATTAGTTCCAGCCGGTGAACACTAGCTGTGGCTCTGTTCAATCTGCAGTTTATTTTGTTGTGGTGAACTACTTCAGACCAGTTGACAGGTAGACGTGAAATCAAATCCATAGACCAGACGGCAAGGTCGGTCTGAGAGTAAATGACCAATTCACCAGTCTGGGGTCTCTACGCAGTGGTACAGAGAAAACTACCACCAACGCAGACTTTATTTTTATTTATAAAGTAATTCAAGATAGCATAGCTCCCATCATGCAGTGTAAACCCGGTACTCGTGGATACTGAAATAAACACTTCAATGATCAGGGACTGTTATTACAAATCACCAATGTTTATAACGGGCAATTATATTATTTCTGCTTAATCTGAACCTTTCAGAATGTGAACACCTGTTGATGTTTAATTCCGCTGAATTCAAAGTTAGAGTTTAGTGGTAACTAAATATCCAAACAATTGTCAGGTCATTTAAAACCAGTTAATTTGTTAGTGCTGTACCTGGCGCAAATTTCAGATACAGGTTACCGTGTTTGATGGGGAGGGATAGTGCACTTTAGTTCATCTGAACTATTCCCATTTGTCGGCATTTGAATCTTCTCCCTCTAAACCATCCCCCTCAGTTGCAAATATGGAAATGTACTGTGAAGGAGAAGATAAGTGGGAGCAAGTGAAGCATGTAGCTGATAAATCATCCTACTTTAACTTTTAAAAAAAAAGATAAGAATTTATAAATGTGTGTTTTGGATCTTTAGAATGTGTGGAAAATTGCATAATTTATTTGAAGTAAAAATGGACTGAATGTGATTTGAATGAATGTTGAAGTTCATATATGTGATGTCCTTTGTTTGTTGTAAGAATATGTTGTCAGGGTGGGTGTGCGTGCCCCTTTAAGAAAATGTTAGCGGGGGGGGGGGGGGGGAGATGCCGCTTTCCACAGCTACCCTCTGCTGTCAGGTAACGCTTAATGCTTTGTTTCCTTAAACTTAAGTGGAAAGTTAGAAAATATATGTTGCTTGGTTTTTCTGATGTTTCTTTCATATTCCTTGTCAGTGAGCTAATTTGGAAAATTGTTACTAGTATGTATTTATACTGGGAATTGGAAATTGGGAATAGTAGAGAGAATGGATTGAAATAATTGAAAATAAGTTAATTGCTGAAACAGGACCAGCTTTTATGGTTTATTTAGATACGCAGTCTGGTTACAGAAGCGTAAAAAATCAAGGAAACCGGGGGGGGGGGGGGCGTTGTGGGGGGTGGGACTGGCTGATAATGGGTCAGTCATGAGTTAAAGTGGTATTTTGCTAAACCACTGCATTTTTCTGGATTATAACATATTTGTCCGCTCCTGTTCGACAGAAAAAGTCAAAGTTTGTAAGGTTTACTTGAATCTGCTGTATTTTACCTGTTCTTAAGATGCAAACAATATCATGTGACAATCCACCTGAGATTACACGGGGAAACTGAGGTCTATCGAAGTGGGTTGATCAGATTGATCAGAAATTTTCAGAAACAGGCAATGTACAGGAAAGTATGGAGAACTAAAGAAGGGGGGGGGGGGGCAGAATAAGGGTACGGACAACGACTGGATTAATTGATAAAGTGCACAACACAAGATAACACAATAAGTAAGGTAACTGCTGTTGAATTGTTAAGTAAAAAGTTCCCTGTATCTAAAGAGAATATTATCAAGTATTCTGAGGAGTGAGGACAAAGAAAGAAAATGTGAGGAAGTGGCCCAAGAAAGGCATTTTCAAGATAAATGTGTCTCAAGATGGAAGTGTTAATTATCAATTATAAGCCCACAGATAAGTTGGAAAGGTGGGAAAAGAAGAGAAAAGGAGTTATATGTACTTAAGCAGTTTAGAGAGAAAGGAGAGCGAGGCAGTGAGGAGGCAAGAGAAGCAGGAAATGACAGGAGAGGTGCGGAGGTAATTAGACAGGAGCAGACAGTGGAAATTTTTAATGGGAAGGTGAATGAGTTGTAAAGGAGTCTAGAATATCTGAGAAGTAAGAAATTGAGTTTAGAATGAGAAAAAAGCCACACCACAAAAAACGATTAAAGTGGGAAGACATAGCGATAGTAGAAGAGGAACAGGAACAGAGGAATAAATTGATGACACTGATTTATAAAGAAAAGAGCAGGACAGACACAGCGTATCTTTTGGAGCACCCAGAACCTGAGAGGGCTAAACAATACCTTACCCGATATTCCCGATGGGGCAGCAAATAGATTAGGGCTTTGGAGGAGGAGAACACGGGACACTTATGTTGTGGGAGATTTGAAGGCACTGTTGGTGAAAGCGATAGGAACCACTAAACTGACAGAACTCCTAAAGATGACTGGTATTAAAATGCTGTGAATAATTCAATATTCAATGGCATGCTGTTTGGCACAGTCAGGCAGATGGTATGGCAGGCCCTCAAACAATATTACCCACTAAAGTTGGACCCCAATGCATTAAGGGTAGATCCACTGGGAGATGCAAAGAATCCAACAGCCTAGCTGGAGAACCAACTGAAAAGGTGGAGACTCGAAACTGAACAAGAAATAGAAGCCAACCAGTTAATGAACACCATGTTCTAAACCACTGTGGTGGATGCCATGCCTCCTTAAGTCAAGTCTAGACTGGAGGAGGTGGTGGAATTGGCATCTAAGTCCCACCCCCAGTTCAGTAATCATTTGGTCCATGCGGTCGATAAATATCACAAAGATAGGAAAAAGACTTGCAGACCAGCAGGAAGAGCTGCAGAGAAAAGTGATGCAAATGCAACTTGAAGAGCTCGCAAAGAAAGAGCATGAAAAAGGAAAGACAATGTTGTTGTCGCTGTGTATTTGGGTGCTTGCAGCAGACTTAAAATAACACTCAGACACGGGTGTACACTAACAAGCTTCTTTATTCCAGAACGCCACCTTGAGTCTCTCTTGCGCATGTGTACTTGCACAAGACATCACATATGTAATTATATCACATACGTAACACCCCCCCCCCTTCAACTTGGAGGCAGGTAACACAATTTATATTACATACACTGCACTCCTCCCCCTTTAACTTGGAGGCAGGTAACACAATTTCCACTACTCCCCTTTTAACTCAATTTCTCCTGCACGGTATATGCTTATTACTTAATACATAATTGATTAATACACTGTTGCAAAGTGGTATTATTACATTCATTTCACCGTACATCCTCACAACTATAATAATCCTATCTAAACCAGCACTTATATTTTTTTCATTCCACCCATCTTCCTTAAACCAAATTCATTACCCCTTGCTTCATGTGTTATCGTTTTCTGTTCCACTATGTCTAATTTGCGAACACTTTCGAATGGCTCTAGCTCCGCCTGTATCTCTGCTTTTCCCTTTTAAATGTCCCAATCTAATTTGCAAATGTCTTCCTGTTCCTGATTTTCTGCGTTTCAATTTCTGGTTCATGTATTTGCTTTGTTTTCCTCTTTGTAGGTGGGGTCTGACCCATGGCTGCAAGTTTTCGTTTTCTAGCAGCTTCCTCTGTTGTTCAATTTCCACTCGCTGCGTATTTATCTGCTCTTGTTGTTTAATGAGATTCTGCAATGCATAACCATTTGTCCACTGCTCAGTGAAGGAGGCTCCATGTTGGACTATAGTGAAGTGTCCTAATCGCAATCGGTCCTGCATACTTTTGTCGTGACCGACAAGCCTCTCTTCTTTAGACTTTTCTATTAGCAGCTTTCTACTCATTGTCACACATTTATTTAACCGTTCTTTGCATCGTTTAAGCCTTTTCTGATGTTCATCTATTTGTCTTCTTAAGTCACCTTTCTGAATTGTCATCAAGAAGTACGATGTACATTGTCTTTCCAATACAACAGTGACCTTGGGTTGTGCTCTGTATAGTCTCCTTGCTTCATAATAAGCAAGGTAGTGAGACTGCACTACAATTGCTGTATATTTCAGTTTGAGGAAGTCTTTCCTATAGCGTTTAAGCCATTTGTATCCTTTAGCTTTTTCTGTGGCGTATCTAGTTGTCTTCTTAAGTCTTTCCCATACCAACTCATACGGAGTACTGACTGCACTTTTACAGTAGCCCTCTTTTGATTAACCCACTGCCGAACAACCATACTCTTGTAGGCAGCCTGAATGGTAATAGTTGCATACCTCATTGATTGATATTGCACAAACTGGCAATGCCTTATTTTGCATGCTTTGTACCATCTCTGGATCGAAATTACTGTTTGTCACATAGCTCTGTAGCGTACCCTTGATCGGTAACCACGGTATGCTGCTTGCAGAGTGACTACAGCCGCATTTTGCATCAAGAAATGTTTTCTTGTAATGCACATCATTAGGAATGACTTAATATGGCGTGCTGCCTTGATTTTCTCACCCAATGCTCTGGCTTTAATCCCGCGGTAAAGGATCAAACTAGTATAATGTCTCACTTGGACATTTCTTATCTGGCAAGCTCTGTATCATTGCTGTACCGCAATAGAAGACCAGCTTAGTTTCTTGAATTACTGACGCTGTTTACGCATCTGATTATACGTCTGTATTACCTTGGGAGATTTGTGCATGCACCGCAATTGCTTTCGAACAACCATTCCTCGATAGGCAACCTGAAGCAGCACAACGCTGCTGCGTACCTTCATGTACGTTTTGCGATCATTTTCCATTTGAAGGTGTGCCCTGCAATGGGTTTGTAATTATACCTGCCTTGTACATTGCCTTGTACAGACAGTATATTCTGTGCATTATAAATGCTGCTTGTATTACAATTGCTGCTTTATGTTTGTTCCGGATCTCTCTCCGTACCCTCATACCCTTGAATGCAGCTTGAATAGTGAGGGTTGCCCTCTGGATGGCAATTTCCCTTTGACTTTTTTTCCTTTGCCTTTTACCTTTGGCCTTTTGCAGTTGACCTTCGTCACTTGGCACTTGACTTTTGTCACTTTGTCCTTGACTTTTGTCACTTTGCCCTTGACTTTTGTCACTTTGCACCTCCCACTTGTCCTGCTCACTGATTATTACTTAATCTTGTAATAATAGTTATTCTAATAACCAACATTTCAGGTTAATAGCCAACATTTTAAACAATATTTCTTCTATGCACACGGATTTATTATTAATAACAGTGACCAATGCATTCCATCCAACTATTCCATTCCATTCCTTTGAAGGAATAGTACATAACATTCAAACAGGGCTTTTATTGTGTAGGATTTCACCATTCCAGCTTGTCGGCCTATGGACTCCACAACCTCTTGAGCTGTCCCCGGTACTTTTGCTGCTGGCCTCACCGGACCTACGCTGCTGCTTTCGCTGGCTACCCCGGGCCTCACCGTTAATTTTAAATACTGCTGGCTGCTCCGGACCTCCGCTGCTGCTTTCGCTGGCTCAGCCGTTGCGGTTGCCTCCGCTGGCTTGTTGCCAAGTGGACTCCCGCTACTCCGCTGACTTGCCTGCTGCCTCCCGTGGAAGCTCTGCGGAGGGTAAGTGTCTGGCTCCCCGCTGCTCCGCCCGCCGAGGCTCCACAGCGCGGCCTCACTCTGCTGGGCCCCGCTGCTCGGTTCGTCGTTGGCTCCACGGCCCGCCTGGCTGCTGCTAGACCCGCTGCTCGGCTCGTCCCTGGCTCTCCAGCCGCCTCTGTTGCTCTGGCCCCACGGTCCACCTGGTTGCTCGGCCCGTCGGGACTGTGCCCTGCCGCCGGGGGCTGGGTAAACACTGTGTCCTGCCTCTCTCTCCGTCGGCTTTTTCTCGCGTCGGGAATGTGCCCCGCCGTCGGGGGCTCGCTGAGCACTGTGTCCCGTTTCTCTCGAGGGGCCAGGCCCGCTTTTCTCTCGCCGTCGGGTTTCCCACTCGGCCGGTCCGCTTCTCTTGCGCGGCCGGACACTCTTTTCTGCTCACGGTCGGGCTGAGTATGCTACCGACCGGGCTTTCTCTACCGACCGGGCTTTCTCTGCTTTCTCCACCGACCGGGCTGACTCTGCTTTTGACCGGGCTGAAAACTCGGCTTTCGTCGGTGGCTTCTCCGGACCTGTCCGTGGCCTACACGGCACTAGGCCCTCACCCGACGTCTGTGGCTGCTGCTTGGGACTGGCTGTGCGCTGCACAGCCCTGGAAAACGTTCCAGGTAAGTTGACACCGTCGCTCTTCGTTCCAGCTGCGCTCAGTGACCCTACTGCCCCGCTTGGCTTCCCTGCGCTCTTGCTTCTTGTTCCAACCTTTTATTTCTTTGGCGCCAATTCAAAACCATTTGGCGCCAAATCTTTTTGCTTGGTGCTGTTCCACTTTGTTTCCAAATGCAGCCTCTATTTTAACTTGTTTACGTTTTTCTTGGCTGTCCTTGTTCTTTTATCCTCGTCGCCAATTGTTGTGTATTTGGGTGCTTGGAACAGACTTAAAATAACACTCGGACACTGGAGTACACTAACAAGCTTCTTTATTCCAGGACGCCACCTGAGTCTCCCTTGCGCATGGGTACTTGCACAAGACATCACATTTGCTAATTATATCACATACCTAACACTCCTTCCCCTTTAACTTGGAGGCAGGTGACACCATTTCTATTACATACACCACAGTTGTCAAAAACAACAGCCCTGGTTGGAACGACTGAAATAAGGGATGCACTGATACACAGTGAGTCCTTTGACAGAGCCAAACGGGGGCCAGAGAATCCCATGCCAATAATAAATGTTTTTGGGGGAGCGTTTCCTCAAATGCCCTATCAGGAGTGAAATAAATCTGGATGTAAGCCCAGACTGGACTGGGGTCCGCAAGGGAGGGAGTGGTCTCAAGGAGGAGGTCAAAGAAGGCTAGTAAAGAGGCAGGTAATGGATAAGGAGTGCTGGGGATGTGAACAGGTATGGTAATCTGGAAATAATAATTATTATATTAAGATAGTGGTGAACATAGCTATGATTGGGACATTAAGAAGAGGTATTACATGTACCTAAGCTAGGATGCCGCAGGGATTTAAATACTCGCCCCATGATTTTAATCAGATGTTAAAGGCAGATTTGGAGGTCGTACCCTTGGAAAGTATTTGATACAGTATGTGAATGATTTGTTGGTTCCACACGTGAGCGATGTGAGCGAGATATTTTAATTCTCTTGGAAAAGCTGGCATAGGAGGTCATAAAGTATCCAGGAAGAAGTTGTTGTTTTGTCAGCAGCAGGTAGAATATATAGGACGATTAATATCCAAAGAAGTAAAAGCTATAGCGCAGGATCAAATTGAGGCAATAATAAAGCTCCCAAACCTCAGACAATAGGACAGATGATGATGTTCTTGGGAATGGCAGGATATAGTTCAGGCTAGATTGGAAAGTATGTTGAAATTGTGATGCCATTAAGGAAATTAATGAAGGAAGCAGGACACACAAGTTTGAGAAATGTTTTACAATCAGAGCCTTTGAATGAAGAGGACAAAAAAATCTTGTTGATGGGTGTGTCTTGTTAAAGGGATCGTAATGGCAATTATGCAGGGTTTGCAGTGGTGCAACAGGATGAATTAGAATTTAAGGTAATTAAATTGGAAGCTTGCCTGCAATCTTGCTCAGCTCAGTTGACAGACATTAACGCTTTAAGAGCAGCATGTGACAGGAGGGAAGGGGAAAAAGTTGATACAGACTAAGCATATGCGCATGGGGTCTGTCACATGTTTGGAGCAGTAGGAAAATAGAAAGGCTTTAAGAAAAGCAATGGAGACTCCATGCAAAGTTACCAGTAAAGTACAGACCTGATAAGGGCAATAATGAAACCAGGGGCACTAGCTGTCATCAGATGCCAGGCACACAACAAGGGAAACAACATTATTATAAAGGGAAATCAAAGTGCAGACAAAGCAGCCTGAACAGCATCTGGAGGCTGATCAGCTGTTATTGCGCCTCAGGTAAGCTTGGATCTGAAACCCACAGAGGAGGACATAATTGAAATGTAAGGTAAGGTAATCTAAGCAGAGTAAGCTATGTGGAGACAAAGGGGAGCTAAGTCGAACTTAAAGGGTATGTGGATTACTGAAGGATTGTTGGTAGCACACACACCATTGCTGACCAGTCTCATTCAGGCCCGAAACGTTACCTATCTCCTTCGCTCCGTAGATGCTGCTGCACCCACTGAGTTTCTCCGGCATTTTGTGAACCCTCATTTCAGAAATACATGGGTTAGACTATTGCGCAAAGGGGGAAGTTATAAGAAAGGTAATAAAGGATGGGGTTGGTCACCTTATTTGCAGCCGTCGGTGGACCACGTTTCATCACAGTGTGAAGTATGTGCACAAAACAAGGTCAGAACAATGTCAGACAGGGAATAACAATGCCTATTGGTCACATTCCTGTGCCTGAAGATCCATTTAGGCACCTGGTGATCGACTACGTGGATATTATAGAGAAGGTAAGAGGAATAATGTATATGCTAGTAGTGATTGATAGATTTAGCAGGTGGGTGGAAGCAGTACCGTCCAAAGATTTATGTGCAGGGACTGTAGTAAAGTTTCTGATGAATTAGGTCATCCCAAGTTTTGATATACCTACAGAAATCAGCTTTGATAATGGATTGGTTTTCATTCAGAGAGTAGTCAGGTTGGTGCTACAGGTACTTAGAGTGAGGTATGTGTTTGGGTGTGTGTACCATCTGCAGTCACTGGGCATGGTGGAAAGAATAAATGGAACATTGAAGGCTAAGATAGATAAGATGAGTGTAACTACAAAGATGAATTAGATCAATGCCCTGCCATTGACACTGATGAGATGTTGCATGCAAACTAACCGAATAATCCACACAACACCACATGAGATGCTTACTGGCCGACCCATGCCGGTGGCACAATGGAGAGGTCCCTACAAGGGACCGAGTTTGGCACAGAGGTAGAATTTAAGCAGTATATGCAACAGTTAATTATGATACGCAAGTATATTTATGCACAGGCAAAGCAAAAGCAGTTGGAGGTGGACCAGGATGAAGGACCCTTTAAACCCGGAGACAAGGTGTATGTATGAGCTTTCCGAACCACCCACCGCTGTCCAGGTAGAAGGTTGATCTACCTGGTACCATCTCAATCCTTACATGAGGGCTGTCCCACAGGTACGACTGGATAATAGCCCAGAGGTAAGTGAACAGGAGGATAAAGAAGTGAGGGAAGAGCAGAGTTTTAACAAGATAATAAGTGAGGTTTTTGGATACATTGCTGACTCTGAGACTGGTATAAATGTGGTCAGAATAAGGGGTGTATGTGTCTTGTTTGGGGAACAATGCTGCACCTTCATACCTATCAATACTAGCCTAGAGGGGTCTTTCACTAAAACAATGGATAAGTTGAGAAATCTGAGGAAAGAGAACAAGCAGAATGTGGGTATTGGACATGACATTTTTAGTTGGCTGGAAAATATGTTAGGCAGTTGGTGAGCATAGCTGGTTAAGATGGGGGTGACTATTGGAGCTGCATTTCCGGGAGTTATTGTGGTGCTATTTTGTGTCTTACCCTGTGTTAATTTTTTTCTAGTAAGAGCCACTTCCAAGCAGCTTTCGTTGATCCAGGATAAAGATGAAACTGTTTCCCCTAAGAAGCAGACCCCGAAGATAGAATACTACGAAGATGTGCAAGACATACCAGAGAAACATTAAACTATAGATTGTGAGGAGAGCTGGATGTTCAACCCCCCCCCCCAGTATAGTGGGGGTTGTTTTTTTGCACCGTTATCCAGGATTCCTGAGAAAGAACTGTACAAGGCTGATCATTACAAATTTAAGGACCCTGAGTTTAATTTGACGGCCGATATGCGCAGCTTTGTGGTTTTCCTTTTCTGTGAGACCATTTTTGGTCTCAAAAGGGGGTTATATAGTAATTATTATGTTCTTTTTTTTGTAAAATATTTTTATTAGAAGTAATTACATATTAAGAAGGAATATAAAATCCAATTAAGACAAAAGAAAATATTACCGTCACATACATTCTTAATATTTTTTAAAATTTACAATCAATCTTATTTGTACTTCTATAATTTTCTTTTTTATTTTATAACAGTAGGAAATATAAGAAGAAAAAGAGGGGGAAAAAAGAGATAAACTAGTTGAGTGGAGTATTAAACAAGATATTCTTCATTGGAGACATATTTATGATCTATTGTCTATAATTCTTCATCTATTCATACATTCAGGCTTCCGTCATGGCTTCGAACCGGACCATCTTGACTCTTTAAATATTCAATAAATGGAGACCATATTCCTCTGAATTGATCCAGCCTGTCCATCAGGGCAAGCCTTAATCGTTCCAAATGCAGTGTCTCCGACATTTCTGTAATCCACATTTTAGTTGTAGAGGAAGTAGAACCCTTCCAAAATCTTAGTTTTAATTTTTTACCAATTATTAAACTATAACCAATAAAAATTATTTGTTGTGTTGTTAATATCTGATTTGTTTCTAGTATTCCCAGTATAATTTATTTTGAGTCTGGAGTTAACTTTGCATTAACTACAATTGAGATTATCTTAAAAATTTCTATCCAAAAATTAGTGACTTTTATACATTTTGTAAATGAATGCGTTAAATTAGCTTCAAATTGTTGATACTTATCACATATTGCGGACACATTTGAGAAAATTCTATTTAATTTGGACTTTGAGAGATGTAATCTATGTATAACTTTAAATTGTATCAAGGAGTGTCTAGCATTTAATGAACAATGATGTATATATTGTAAACTTTCATTCCATACTTCTCTACTGATTACTTGACCTAGTTCATTTTCCCATGCTTGTCTATATTTATCCGTATTTGGTAAATCATTTTCCAATAAAATATTATAAATATATGATATTAATTTCTCTGTATTCGGATGTTTATTTAAACATTCATCTAAAATTTCTGTCTTTCTATTCCTAAAATCCAGTGTATTTGATTTAACATAATCTCTAATTTGTAGATATCGAAAATATTCTTTAAAATGTAATCCATAATTTTATATTAACTGCCCAATAATAAAACATAAAATTAGGCAGTGCAAAACCACCATTTATTTTTGATTTACATAGATGCTTTTTAATTATTCTATGATTCTTATAATCCCAAATAAAATTGGTAACCATGGAGTCCACTTTCTTAAATAAATTTTTAGGAAGATATATCGGGATCATTTGAAACAAATATAGTAATTGTGTAAGGCATTAATCTTACCTAGCTTTGAAATAGGTAATGTTTTCCAATATTGAATATTGAATATTCTTAAATAGTTTATTCAATAAGGGTTAAAAATTAGATTTAAATAATGAATCATATCTTTTTGTTACATAAATTCCAAGATATTTATTTTTTTCATTTGCAATCTTAAAAGGATATTGTTGGAATATATGTAAGTTATTTCCCATTATTGGCATAAGTTCACTTTTATTCCAATTAATTCTATATCCTGAAAACGATCCTAATTGAGTTATTAAATCTAACAAGTTAGGAAGACTAATTTCTGGTTTTGTGATATAAAGTAATACATCATCTGCGTACAAAGAGATTTTATTTTCAGTTTCCTTAGTTTCATACCCATATATTTCAGGGTTTGACCTCACAGATTTTGCTAATGGTTCTATTGCAAGTGCAAACAGTAGTGGAGTTAAAGGGCAACCTTGTCTACAGCCTCGGCATAAGTTAAATTTAGTTGTTAACACTTGGTTAATTAATATTCTAGCTGTTGGTCTAGTATATAGTAATTTAACCCATGTTATAAACTTCTCTCCCAATTGAAAAAAAATCCGTAACCGAAAATAAGTAAGACCATTCAATCTGATCAAAAGCTTTCTCTGCATCCAACGAGATAATTGATAAATCCTTATTAATATTTCTTTTCGAATATATAATATTAAATAATCTTCTCAGATTGTTTGAAGAGTATCGTTTTGGTATGAATCATGTTTGATCTGAGTGAATTAGTTTATTAATCACTTTGTTGAGTCTTTGTGCTAATATTTTTGTTAATATTTTTTGATCAGTATTTAAAAGAGATATAGCTCTATATGACCCTGGGTCATCGAGGTTTTTATCTAATTTAGGTATAAGGGTTATAATAGATTCATTTAACCCTGGTAATTTATCTGGTAATTTCTGTTGTGTATAAATGTGTTCATATAGTGTCTTCAAACGTGGGGCTATCATATCATAAAATATTTTATAAAATTCTGCTCCAATACTGTCTGGTCCTGGAGTTTTACCATTTTTTTAATAATCTAATAGTTTCTTCAATTTCTTTAGTAGTTATTTGAACATTTAATAATTCCCTATCTTCTAAATCTAGTCCAATTAGATTACAATTTTTAAAAAATATTTCTACTCCTATTCGATTTTCTTTTGTTTTAGCTGAGTATAAATGTTTATAATATTGCAAAAATCTCTCGTTTATATCTTTAGTTTGTATTAATAATTCTCCTTTATCTGATTTGATCCTATATATTAATTTTTCTCCTTCCAATTTTCTTAGCTGACGAGCCAATAGTTTATGTGGTTTGTCACCGAATTCAAATTGTATTTGTTTGGTATATTGGTATAGTTTTACAATTTGGTCTGACTGTATTTTATTTAGTTTATATTTCAATGCAAAGATTTTATTATGTTTTATCGTAGTTGGGTTAATGGCATTCTCTGTATCTAATTGTTTAATCTCTCGTTCCAATGCCTGTTGTAGCTTCCGATTCTCTTTATTTTAAAATGCTTGAGAAGATATCATAATTCCCCGAACATACGCCTTAAAAGTTTCCCATAAGAGGGATGATGATATTTCTGGTGTATCATTTGTTTCAAAGAAGATCTTGATCTGTTTTGTAATATATTCTTGAGCTCTTTTGTCCTTCAAAATTTGTGGATTAAATCTCCATTGATCTTGTTTTTCCATTTTACCCGTTATTTTCATCTTAAAAGTTAAGGGTGCGTGATCTGAAATTATAATATTATGATATTTTGAATTATACGTAAATGGAATAAGTTTTAAATCTACCAGAAAATAATCTATTCTTGAATAAGTTTTATGAACGGCTGAGTAAAATGAGTATTCTCGTCCTGTTGGATTTTGCAATCTCCATACATCTTTAATATTACTAGTGTCTATATATGCATTTATTAACTCACTGGAGTGTGATTTAAGTTTTCGTTGTTTTGTTGATCTATCCAAATAAGGATCAAGTGTACGATTTAAATCTCCTCCAATTATTAGGTTATATTGTGATAATTCAGGGATTGTATTAAATAATTTTTTTTAAAATCGCGGGCTATCAAAATTTGGGCCATATACATTAACAAAAATCACTTTTTGTGTATATAATTCTCCTATTACAATAATATATCTACCGTCACTATCTGTTATTACTGAAGTATGTTTAAATGCAGTGCCTTTACGAGTTAATATTGCTACACCTCTAGACTTGTGTGTAAAAGAAGAGTGATATACTTTATCAATCCACTTGGCTTTTAATCTATGTTCTGCCTCTTATTTCAAGTGTGTCTCTTGGATAAACGCAACGTCTATTTTAAGTGCTTTTAAATGTGCTAATACCTTACCCCTCTTAATTGGTTCGTTAATACCTTTAACATTCCAACTACAAAATGTTATTCCTCCATTCCCCATATTTGTATGTAGGTCTTGCATCATTTATCTAAAGGGATGTAAACTAGAGCTGATGGTACAGCTCGACATACCAGACCTTACACCCGAACCCTGAATGGATGAATTTCAAGTCTCTTAATTTTCTCTCATATATATATATCTCCTTTGTATTAATTGATAATTCCACTCAAATATAAAGTAATAATAGTAATAATCAGAGATAGTATTAAAAAGGGATAGATTAAGAGATTAGTAAAGTGCTCAAAGAAAGAAAAAACTACATCTAGTGTGTGTGTAGTTAGTGTTAGCCATACTAACATGGCTAGCAGTCTAAGGACTTCCGTGTTGAATGTTAAATGTCATCCATCTCCATGATTCAGTAAAATTAATATTCCAAAAAAAAAGAGATTATTATTTAAACCGGGGATATTAAACTATGATATATAAAAAAATCATAGTCAGGTATAATGATATATATACATAGTACTTAATAGAAAATTATAATAATATAAGTATATAATAAAGAAAAAAAAAGTCTAAAGTTAAAATAAGATATATATTTATGTTTACTATATACTTAATTCTAGGTTAGTCGGTTATAATTAATTATTAATTATTAATCAATAATCAACAATCAATAATCAACAATCACCAGCTCTAATTATTAACGATACCAGTGTGTTAAATTTAATATAAGTTTATGTATGTTAATATATGTTAATTATTAGTTTAGTGGTATTACTATTATAAATATTAGTATTCGTGGAACAGTCTTCAATCCAAATCTCCTCGATTCTCCCATCCGCCTCCTTCTCCGTCTTCTTTAGATGAAACAAGTCCATAGTTTATTATAATCTTCAGCCAATCTTGAAAATACAGATTGTGCAAGAAATGGCAGAATTAAAGAAAGAAATGAAGTCTGAATTAAAGGTGGAATTGGGAAAAAATGAACTTTATGGAAAAAATGAAGAAAATCAAGATTGAGATGAAGGAGTTAAAATCTGAAATTAATCTCTCGGCCACGGATTTATCAGAAATGCTCCGAAAGGAAATTATTGAAGTTGTGACCGAAATATTTGCAAGTATAATGGAAGAGCTGCATGAAAAAATTGAGAAAAAGGTGGAAAAAGAAATGGAACCAGTGCTGGAAGAAATTGTGTTACAATCAACAACCATAAAAGACCTTGAGGAAACAGTCCAAACAAATACTCAGACTATGAAAACTATCGTCAAAGAAAGTCAACGACTATCTACTGGCCAAAGTTACTGATAAGTGCACTGAGCTGGAAGGACGCCAGAGAAGGCAGAATCTAAGGATCGTTGGTATTCGAGAAGGGAGAGAAAAGAATCAAGATACCCGAGAATTTATTGCAAACTTACTACAAAAGGTTCTATCTCTGGAAGAAAAGCCTTTGATAGCCCGAGCACACAGAGTTATGAGACGTTATACAAAGCACGATGCTCCTCCAAGACAAATGATAGTCAAAGTCCAATATGATTATGTTTTGGAAGATATGATGAATAAAGTGGTAAAAAGCAGAAATCTTAAATATGAAGAAGACTCAATCAGTATCTACCGAGACTATCCAGCAGAGATCTCTAAGAAACGGAATGCGTTTAATGAAACCAAAAGAATCCTGAGGCAAGTGAAGAATTTGAAGTATACTTTGAGATACCCAGCAACACTGAGAGTTACTTACAATCAGGAAGAGCATTACTTCAAAAACCCAGAAGACGCATTGAAATTTGCCCAAAGGATTAAGGACAGCGAAGAAGACTGAATGAAACCTTCATAGTTGAATTAAAGGAACAAGTAATTATTATATTCTATATTAAATTATCTTATATAATCTGTATTTTAAAGTAGTATGTCAGTGGGGCCCATTCTGCGGTCACAGGCCATTTGGTCACAGGTCATTTGCTCTTTCTCGATGTCACATTCTTGTGAATTGTTGTAATGACATGGCTCAGGATTTATGACTGTTTATACGTCCAAGACCACAAGGCGGAAATAATAATGGATTCTGTATTAAGTTTGCTACATTTAATTACACATATGTTGAGATCAGATATCATACATTTGTGCAGGTTGTATCTTTCATTTATATAAATATGTTTCTACGAAAGTAACTTTGTTTTGAACTGAGATAAGTGAGTGGTGTCTGCAGCTGTAACATTTCATTTGATCTGTAATGCGGTTGGTGAGGAGTCGTAAAGAGGCCCAAGGATGAGTTTGGAATTGCATCTGCTACAGATAGCAAGAGAGAGGGAGGGTGTGTGAGCTGGCCAAGAAGCAATTATCATTTATCAAGTGTGACATTTATACGACCCCTGTGTATTTGGAGATAGGAGGTGTGTGATTGGAATCAACTTAATCTTTGTAGACTTTAAAGGATAAAGCAAATTCATACTTTTTATATTTATAATACATTGTTAATTATATTCAAATTATGGGATGTGTAATAAAACCATCTGTGCTCTGGGGATGAGGTATGATGTTTGAAACGATTATAACCATTAGGACCCTGTATCTCGGTTTATAGGTTAAGAGGTGACATTCTTCCCCGAGACGTACAGAGTTGAATGGGAACAATGAGTTTTGTTTATATAAATTGAGTGACCACTGTATCTCTTATATTTTGAGAAGTGGGTTCTGGGAATTGAGTCTACTTATCTTTGATTTCAGTTTGTTCAAATGAAACGACTCTGAACAAAGTCAAAACATATGGCTGGCGAGGGCCACAAGGGGGACTCATGTGACTACATCATTTGCAAATATGGAAATGTACTGGGAAGGAGGAGATAAATGGGAGCAAGTGATTGGCTGATGATGCGGGAATGTCGGCAAATGATTGGATATGGAAGTGTAACAGGAGTGGGGCATGCAGAGTTGAACATGGTATAAACATAGATGATCATTTGTTTGTGGCTCAGAGAGCTCCACGTGGATTGATGACGTGGGGTGATCCAGCTTTTATTTGCAAATAAGTTTAAACTTCTTGAAGAATTCTCCGCGTTGCCGGAGTTCATTTTGAGTATTGGAAACTACGACTGCAAATGCCCCCTTTCTCTTGCGTTTACACCACGCTATCCCGTTGCCAGGCACCCCCGTTCCTCAGATTAAATATATTATTACACATAAAATATGAATAAACATAAGAACATGTTTTAAACACAAGTAATATTTTCTTATTCCAGTAGTAAACACATTGAGAATTAAATGAATATAATAATTGTTTTAACTTTTTGAATATCCTATAATTGCAGATTAATCAAGTGAACTAGAACTGGTACTGTGTAAGTAGTGTGTGGGCAGCAGAACAAGAAAGGAAGCTATTGAGTTGTCAGAATTCTAGATTAATCCATTAGTAGAATAATTTACAATTCATATACAGTTTATACAGCGCTGCATTGTTTTTTTTTCTTCATCACGAATGACATTTGACAAATCCAATGATTCCTTACGTTTTTCAGAATACAGAACTCGCTTATTCAAGGAGACCAATTCAATGTTAATCCCGTGTGCCATAACCTTATGGATCATACTACCATGGGAGATGTTGTCAAAGGTCTGGATAAGCAGTGACATAATCAGTGTGGGCAGTGATGGTCTGGATAAGCAGTCTCCTTTCGTGTCCATCATCTATGTTTCAAATATTCGGCCAGGTTCTTGCACAGAGGACAACCCTTTGGTTTGGTAACCGCTAGATCTTCCAGGCAGCATTGTTCACCAAGAAGTGGGCATCTTAGTAGGTGTAGCATGGATTGTACAGGTGTTCCACATTCACATTCTGTGTCTACTGCATCTGCATAGCCCCATTTGCTCATATTGGTCTTTCCCATAAGGCTATAATGGTTGCACGAGGAGACTGTGGCAGTGGCTGGACTGTGTGGACTCTTCCTCGACTTCAGCCGTTTTGGGGCTGGGTGATGGGAGTGACAGGAATGGTGGGTGTCCGCAACAGGCTTACAATGTTCAGTTATACTGGCAACTGATCTGCAGATTTCAGGTGGAGTAATACCGGCCAAGACATGCAAACTGTCCACATCCGTTGGTTTTCAGCCAACCAGTGATGCATCTGGTTAATTGCCATATGAAAGATGCCATTAAGCTGGAAAAACTGCTGTACAAAATTACAAGAATGTTGCCAGGTCACAAGGAACTGAGTGCTTGGAGCATAGGAGACAATATCATTGAGGTGTATAACATTGAGAGGGGTGGATATACTGTGAACGCAGTTTTATTTATCCCCCCGGGTTGGGGAATCAAGATTCAGGTCGTAAATGTATAAGTTTGGTGGGAAAATATTTAATATGAACCCGTGGGGTTTCACACAGAGGGCAGTATGTATATGGTACCAGCTGCTGGTCGAAGTTCTTACCCTTTGGCAGAAGAATATTTTTACAAAGTCCAGATGACAAGTTAATCATTAGCATCTGAAAGCACAGATATCACTCTTAGCCCGTATTCTTCCTTCCTCACAACCGGCTACAAAGTCGATGTTTTTAAAGCAAAACAATGTGATGTGCACATCAACATATCACATTGAATTTTGAAAGGAAGTTACATGGTTTGATTCTAGGAGGGGGACTGTTATTCATACCATTGTGGCCAGTCTTTAATCCCTCTGACTGGGTTGCAAATTGTGCACATCAACATGAGATAAACATCTTAGAGTGAGAAGGCTATATAACATAATGGTTCTGCCAATATAAAATAAAACATGATTATGTTTTGATTACTATGATTTTGACTGATGGATACTTTTCAATTTACCAATGAAAATATCTTGATTAAATTTTAGCAGAATATTTCAAATGTGTTTGACACCTCATTTCCTCTGTTGTAATGCGTCTGTAAAGTTGATCAAATATCAGCAACACGAAGACACATTCATTCCTATCTTTCACTTGGCGTGGATAACAATAGCGTATACTCTGTTGCGGATGTAGCGGAATCATCTTCAAATCAAGACTGTAGTGATAATTTCTTGACTTTCCAATGTGGAACTTTTGATTACCATTACTACTCGGGGATGTAGAAGAGATTTAGCTTACGCACTAGCCGATAGTAAGGACGAATCTTCCAGTCGTTGTTTCTTGATTAATTTGTCTTTTATTGAAGTGGTATGAAGAAATGTGATTTTTATCAAGTATTTCTTATTCCAATACTATTTGTAACTTTTCATACTTACTAACTGTTTCATCGATGTCGTATCGTGTTGAGTCAGGTGAGCGGGGAGAAGCCTTCAGTCGGCCCGGTAGACCCGGCTGGCCCACATCGTGTGTGGTAGCCCCGCCAGCCGCAGTCCGTCCATTCATCCTTTCTGTTATTTTTAGTGTGTCTAAATGTATGTTTATAAAGGTTTCTAAAAGAGTTATTTTACTGTTTTGTATTTCTGCAATAAAGAAGCTAATAATCAACGAACTACGTCTGGAATATTCATCATTGCTATCTCAAGAGTGTCGTGACGTGCGTGAGATGACTTTACTAATGGTCTCCGACATATTTGTGCTTAACGAAGGTTGAACTTTGGAATGCTTTAAAAAGCTGCCACTATAGTCACACATATTCTCACATGCAATCATACACATGCACTCACACACATGCACTAACAGACATATACACGTACTAGCACTAAGAGACACGCACTCATTCGCACACTCTTACGTACTAACACAATCACGAGCACTCACTCAACACCATCTTCTACTCTCACACTCACATGGTTTCTCACCATCAAACAATCACATACTCAAACATCCTCACAAACTTACATTGTCATTCACAAACACACATACACTCTTCCGCTCAGAGACAAAGGTACATTCAATCGCACTTGCATCCACATTTACTAGTGCTCACACACTCACACGCACACTCATTCACTCGGGCAGACAAAAACACACACAAATACAGGCACTCTTACAAACTCTGCCGCACTCCCACACGCAGACCCACGTGCACTCTTACACATTTTCGATTTATAAGGATCCCGTCGTGTTCGCGGCGAGCAGCGCAAATGCGGTCTGGAGTGTTCCAGGTGAGCGGGGAGAAGCCTTCAGTCGGCCCGGTAGACCCGGCTCGCCCACTTCGGCCGGCGATGGGAGCCGCGCCTCGGAGCGAGGAGGCAGCTGCGAGCAACTGCAGACGGCGAGGTGGACCGTAGGAGAGCGAGGAAGTCCGCCGAGAACGAAGGGGACACCCGCGGTGCGGCGGCAGGCAGGAGATAGATCTCGGCCAACGTTTGTAACTTATGTTTAAGAAATAACTGCCGATGCTGGAACAATTGAAGGTACACAAAAAATGCTGGAGAAAATCAGCGGGTGAGGCAGTATCTATGGAGAGAAGGAATAGGCGACGTTTCGGGTCGAGCCCCTTCTACCCAATTAAACAATAACACCTTGGCTGGAATAATGGCGCTCCCAATTTCCATTCCCCAGCATCGCCAAAATTCCCAGTCTTTGCCGCCGAAGAAGGGTCTCGATGTTGCCTATTATTTTTCTCCCGCTGAGTTTCTCCAGCATTTTTCGTCTGCTAATGTTTGTAACTTTGTCAACGTCAAAACGTGGCGACACTTATGCACATGATTTACCGGGTGGTCTGCAAAACAAAGCATTTTAGTGCACCTTGGTACATGTGACATTGAAGTATAATTGAAACGTTGAAATCATTGCAAACGCATATACTTACACACAGATATACACATACACTCCGTCCCATTTGCACAATTTCGCGCTTTTACTCATGCTAAAATACTCATGCATTCACGCACACTGTAACACACACCCAATAACCATTGTGAGTCAAGCTGGATCTCTGGAGAAGTCTAGTTTAGTTTATCTGTTTAGTTTAGTTTATTGTATCGTGTACAGAGGCACAGGGAAAAGTTTTGTTGCGTGCTATCCAGTTAGCAGGAAGACTATGTGTGATTACAATCGAACCATTTATACTGCAGAGACACATGCTAATAGGGATAAAGTTTAGTGTAAGGTAAAGCCAGCAAAGTTTAATCAAATACAGTCCGAGGTTCACCAAAGAGGTAGGTGGTAGCTTAGCACTGTTCTCTGATTGTGGTAGGATGACTCGTTTGTCTGATAACAACTGGGAAGAAACTGTCCCTGAATCTGGATGTGTGCGTTTTCATACTTCGATACCTATTGCCCGAAGGGAGAGGGGAGAAGAGGGAGTGGCCAGGCTCCGACTCGCCCCTGATTATGCTGCAGGCCTTTCCGATGCAGCGTGAGGTATGAATTGAGTCAATAGAAGGGAGGTTGCTTAGTCTGATGGTCTGGGTTGCGTCCACAGTTCAGAACAATGTCTTACGGTCTTGGGTGGAGCTGGTCCCAAACCAAGCTGTGGTGCATCCTGATAAAATGCTTGTGAAATGCCTGATATGTGCATCTGTAGAAGTTGGAGAGAGTTGTAGAGAAAACTCCGATCGTCCTAATCCTTTTAAGAACATGGATAGGTAACGTTTCAGTTCGGGGCACTTCTTCAGAATGATTGTAGTGGGAAGTAGCGGAAGGCTGGGACAGCGGGAGGCACGACACAGCGAGTTGAATGATGAACGGATGCAGGTAAATAGCGTTTTCATAGTCAGGTGGTTGACGTTTAAATGAATGAATGAATGAATGAAGAATGAATAGTTTATTTCGGTCATGAATTAAAAAGAACAAAACTTTACAATCTGCATCCATTTCACACAACATTCACATAATCAATGACCGAAAAGGGAATAGGCTGAAGCCACAAAGTTTATTTTTGCCTTTCCGTATAGATAATCCATAAAATAAGATAACCCAGAATTACAAAGGAAAGAAAAAAAAATACTCTAAATTGTAATCCTTACTTATTTTACATTTTAATCATTCTGCATTATAATTTTTAATTATTTTACATTTTAACGCTTTTTTGAAACTCGACAGAGAGCTACAAAATTTCAACTCATCACTAAGCCCGTTCCATAATTTAACCATATAACATATAATAACCATATAACAATTACAGCACGGAGACAGGCCCTCTCGGCCCTTCAGTCCGTGCCGACCATTTGTTTTCCCCTAGTCCCATCTACCTGCACTCAGACCATACCCCTCCATTCCCTTCACGTCCATATACCTATCCACTTTACTTTTAAATGTTAAAATCGATCCTGCCTCCACCACCTCTGCTGGAAGCTCATTCCACACAGCCACCACCCTCTGAGTAAAGAAGTTCCCCCTCACGTTACCCCTAAACTTCTGTCCCTTAATTCTCATGTCATGTCCTCTTGTTTGAATCTTCCTTACACTCAATGGGAAAAGCTTATCCACGTCAACTCTGTCTATCCCTTTCATCATTTTAAAGACCTCAATCAAGTCCCCCCTTAACCTTCTGCGCTCCAAAGAATAAAGACCTAACTTGTTCAACCTTTCTCTGTAACATAGTTGCTGGAACCCTGGCAACATTCTAGTAAATCTCCTCTGTACTCTCTCTATTTTGTTGACATCCTTCCTATAACTAGGCGACCAAAATTGTACACCATACTCCAGAATTGGTCTTACCAATGCCTTGTACAATTTTAACATTACTTCCCTACTCCTATATTCAATGCTCTGATTTACAAAGGCCAGCACACCAAAGGCTTTCTTTACCACCCTATCTACATGCGATTCCACCTTCAGGGAACTATGCACAGTTATTCCTAGATCCCTCTGTTCCACAGCATTCCTCAATTCCCTACCATTTACCATGTACGTCCTATTTTGATTTGTCCTGCCAAGATGTAGCACTTCACACTTATCAGCATTAAACTCCATCTGCCATCTTTCAGCCCACTTTTCCAAATGGCCCAAATCTCTCTGTAGACTTTGAGAATCTACTTCATTATCCACAATACCACCTATCTTAGTATCATCTGCATACTTACTTATCCAATTTTCCACCCCATCCTCCAGATCATTGATGTACATGACAAACAACAGTGGACCCAACACAGATCCCTGAGGCACCCCACTGGTCACCGGCTTCCAACCTGACAAACAGCCATCCACCATTACTCTCTAACATCTCCCATTCAGCCACTGTTGAATCCATCTTGCTACTCCGCCATTAACACCCAAAGATTGAACCTTCTGAACCAACCTTCCATGGGGAACCTTGTCAAAGGCCTTACTGAAATCCATATAGACAACATCCACTGCTTTACCCTCATCAATTTCCCTAGTTAGCGCTTCAAAAAATTCAAGAAGGTTTGTCAAACATGACCTTCCAGGCACAAATCCATGTTGACTGTTCCTGATCAGACCCTGTTTATCCTGATGCTTATATATATTATCTCTAAGTATCCTTTCCATTAATTTGCCCACCACTGACGTCAAACTAATAGGTCTATAATTGCTAGGTTTATTCTTTGAACCCTTTTTAAACAATGGAACAACATGCGCAGTACGCCAATCCTCCGGCACTATTCCCGTTTCTAATGACATTTGAAATATTTCTGTCATAGCTCCTGCTATTTCTACACTAACTTCCCTCAATGTCCTAGGGAATATCCTGTCAGGACCTGGAGACTTATCCACCTTTATATTTTTCAAAAGTGTCAGTACTTCCTCCTCTTTGAATCTCATAGTTTCCATAGCTACTCTACTTTTTTCCCTTACCTCACAGAGTTCAATATTCTTCTCCTTGGTGAATACCAAAGAAAAGAAATTGTTCAATATCTCCCCCATCTCTTTTGGCTCTGCAGATAGCTGTCCATTCTGGTTCTCTAATGGTCCAATTTTATCCCTCGTTATCTTTTTGCTATTAATATAGCTGTAGAAACCCTTTGGGTTTACTTTCACCTTTCTTGCCAAAGCAACCTCATATCTTCTTTTAGCCTTCGTAATTTCTTTCTTAAGATTCTTTTTACATTCTTTATACTCCTCTAGCACCTCATTTACTCCATGCCTCCTATAATTATTGTAGATATCTCTCTTTTTTCGAAACAAGTGTCTAATTTCCCTTGAAAACCATGGCTCTTTCCAATTTTTACTATTTCCTTTCAACCTAACAGGGACATAAAGATTCTGTACTCTTACAATTTCCCCTTTAAATGTCCTCCATTTCTCTTCTACATCCTTCCCATGAAACAAAGTGTCCCAATTCACTCCTTTAAAATCCTCACGCATTCCCTCAAAGTTAGCCTTTCTCCAATCAAAAATCTCCACTCTAGGTCCTGTTCTGACTCGCTCCATAATTATATTGAAACTAATGGTATTGTGATCACTGGTCCCGAAGTGCTCACCAACGCATACCTCCGTCACCTGTCCTGCCTCATTTCCTAACAGGAGGTCCAGCACTGCCCCTTCTCTGGTCGGTACCTCTATGTACTGCTGCAAAAAACTATCCTGCACACATTTTACAAACTCCAAAGCATCCAGCCCATTTACAGAATGTGTTTCCCAGTCTATTTTTGGGAAATTGAAATCTCCCACAATCACTACCTTGTGCTTACTACTAATATCTGCTATCTCCTTACATGTTTGCTCTTCCAATTCTCGCTCCCCATTTGGCGGTCTATAGTACACTCCTAAAAGTGTTGCTACACCGTTCCCACTTCTCAGTTCCACCCAAATAGCCTCCCTAGACGAACCCTCTAATCTATCCTGCCAAAGCACTGCTGTAATATCCTCTCTGACAAGCAATGCAACATCTCCACCTCTGGTCCCTCCAATTCTATCACCCCGGAAGCAACGAAATCCTGGAATATTTAGTTTCCAATTTCAGCCCTCCTGCAACCATGTTTCACTGATTGCCACAACATCATATTTCCAGGTGTCAATCCAGGCTCTAAGTTCATCCACCTTACTTACAATGCTCCTAGCATTAAAATATACACATTTTATAAACCCACCATCCTTTATTCTCTGTGTATTATCTTTTTCATCTTTCTCGCCTACATTTTGGGTCCGAGTGCTTCTCTTCTCTGCCTCTTGCCCCACACCCTGTCCCCTAGCCCCCTCTACCCGAGTCCCTCCCCCCAGCCTTTCTAGTTTAAAGTCTACCCAGTAGCCTTTGCAAATCTCCCTGCCAGGATATTGGTCCCCCTCGGGTTCAAGTGCAACCCGTCCTCTGCGTACAGATCATGCCTTCCCCAAAAGAGGTCCCAGTGATCAAGAAACTTGAATCGCTGCCCACTGCACCAGTCCCTCAGCCACGCATTTAGCCTCCACCTCATTTCCTTTCTACTCTCACTGTCACGCGGCACAGGCAGTAATCCTGAAATCGTTACCCTTTTGGTCCTCTTTAACTTTCCCCCAACTCCCTAACTTCTCCGTTCAGGACCTCGTCACTTTTTCTGCCTATGTCATTGGTACCTATGTGTACCACAACATCAGGCTCCTCTCCCTCCCTTATCAGAATCGTTTGGACACGTTCTGACACATGCGAGACCCTGGCACCAGGGAGGCAAACTACCATCCGGGTCTCCCGACTGCGTCCACAGAATCGCCTATCCGACCCCCTAACTATAGAGTCCCCTATTACAATTGCCCTCCTCTTTTTGCTACCCTTCTGAGCATCAGGGCCGGTCTCTGTGCCGGAGGCCCGGCTGCTGTTGTTGCCCCCAGCTAGGCTGTCCCCTCCAATCGTACTCAAACCCGAGTACCTATTTTCCAGTTGTACGGTCACAGGGGTACTCTCTAGCCCCTGCCTCTTGCCCTTCCTAACCATGACCCACTTGTCTGCCTCCTGTGGTCTGGGAGTGACTACCTCCCTGTAGCTCCTCTCTATGACCTCCTCACTCTCCCTGACCAGACGGAGGTCATCGAGCTGCTGCTCCAGGTTCCTAACACAGTCCTTTAGGAGCCCCATCTCGACACACCTGGCGCAGATGTGGACGTCTGGAGGGCTATCAGATACCCTGACCTCCCACATCTGACATCCAGAACAGTACACTGCCCTGGCCTTCATACTCCCCCCTTACACAGGATACAACAAACTGCTGGGATCTGACTGCCAATCAGCTGCTTTCCCTAGTCCACTTCCCACCAATCAGCGGCTTCCTCAAAAAAAACCCACTGAAAAAACAAGCCCCGCGCTGGATTTTAAAGCTTACCGGTCGGGTGTCGCTCCTCCCCCTCCTCCTCTTCCAACGGCTCCTGTGGGCCTCTGAAAAAACAACCCCCGCGCTTGTTTGACTCCCAAAACTGAGACACATTTATATTTTACATTGGTTCTCACTTTACATGTTTCAAAAATACACAACCCTTAAATTATAATGTCCTTCTCTTAATTTAAAAACATTTTGAATACTAACAGGAAGGCTTAAAAGATTAAAAGATAAAAGGTGTGAGATAAGGATTGCAGAGGATGGAATTATTAACATAGAGTGAGGGATATCGATGGAAGGGGAGGTAGAGGGATTGAATAGGTGGGAATCCGGGTGAGGCACGAGGAAGAGCGAGGGAAAAGCGGAAATTTGCATGCTAGCTACCGAACATTGGATAATTGCATGTCCTCACCATTAGGTTGTTAGGTAACAAAGCAGAATATGAAGTGGCGGTCTTCCTGTTTGCATGTTGCCTCGCTCTGGCAATGGAGGAGGCCCAGAAATGAAAGGGTAGTGTGGGAAAGGGAGTTACAATGGTTAGCAATGGAAAGATGCGGTAGGCCTAGGCGGAACAACGGAAAGTGTTCGGCGAGACGGTCGCCGAGCCTACGCTTGACCACGCCGATGTAAATGAGCCCATATCTGGAACACCACATGCAGTAGATAAGATTAGAGGAGGTGCAGGCAAGCATCTGTCTCACCTGCTAGTGCTGCTGGTGTGTGAAGGAAGGGGTATAGGGATTGAGTTACTTCCCATGGTGGCTAACCGATTTAACCATACCTCCCAAGAAAGGCGTTGGAGAGAGAAGTGAGGGCGAGCAGGAAGAGTGTTGGAGGGAAAAGAGAAACAGATGAGGAGTACAACGATGGAAGGGTAGCAGATTAGATGAAAGGGGAAAACATGGAGGGAGAATGAAATGTCAAAGGGGGATTGGGAAGCTGAAGAGATAGGGTAGTTCAGACCAAGGGGGTTGGCAAAAGGGAGAGAGGGAAGTGTCAGAGAGATACATAGAAACTGAGGGAGAGGTGCGGTGAGAGTGAGAGGGGAGGGGAGGTTAAGGGGAGAGAGATTGACAGACAGAGGGAGGTGCAGAGAAAGAGAATAGAGAATGTAGGAGAGAGAGTAACATTTGATAGAGAGTGGCAGCTGTGAGGGTGGAGGGAGAGGGAGAGGAAGGAGGCTGTGTTGTATAATTTGCTGTTTTAACAACGTTTAGCAAATTTTTGAGGCGGCAATATTTCAGTTCTCTGACTGAAGAGTGTCGTGAAATTGTGTCGTTCTTCCTCAGAGGTAGGCAGAGCTTTGTATTGTCCCAGGGTAAAGTCAGATCCATTCCAGACAAGCAAGGAGTGAATTGTTACCGGGGTCGCCGGGCTTGTGGGGCTGTGGTTACAGTAAGACGGGCCGCGATCATATTGAGTGTTGATGCAGAGTGGAGGGGCTATTTTAGTGCTAGACTATCTGTCGAGTTAATTTCTAAACCGGTGTGCAAAGGTCTCCTCGTCCACCTTTAAACTGGACACTAGAGACCCTGGAGGGTCCCTGAAATTTGGGATTGCCTTGCTGAATGAAGCGGATAGAAGGAAATCAGACAAACATGAGGTAGAGAGTTGGATCTGATGGAGCTTAAAATATATATATCCCCTTCACTGGAAAAATGCCGCTCCCAATTTTCATCCCTCAGTATCTCCACAATTCCCAGTCTTTGCAGTTTCTCAATCAATTACGTGAATAACTCACAACCTGTCTCAGCGGGAATTTCACTTGGCTGATGTCATCTGTTTACGAATAATTTCAAAATCTCTATTTTTAACTCTGTTGAAACTTCACGGTCCCAATAGAGACGGAGACAGGTATTAAATATCCGGGAATGGTTTGCTGCACCATTTCGTTCCCAGGGACTACCGGTAGCTAACGGGGACACGTCGCTGGGCTGAGAATATGGGGGCAAAGCTGGAATATTGGCGTGTGGAGAAAATCTTGTACGCGATCATTGCTGCCGTTGGAGTCCCTGGTGAGTGAGCACCACAATTCAAGTTTTATAACTCCGTGTTAATCTGAGTCTCATCATGTTACAAGATTCCCAACTGATGATCGTAGAACAAGAAGCAGTTTATGATTTTAATCCTGTCAGCTAAATATTCATAATTAACTTTGCATATTTTCTCTCACTGTCGGGATCCACTAGAATGTTTAAGAAGGAAATGCAGATGCTGGAACATCGAAGTTAAACAAAAGTGCTGGAGAAACTCAGCGGTTGCAGCAGCATCTATGGAGCGAAATAAATAGGCAACGTTGCGGGCCGAAACCCTTCTTCAGACAGAAGAAGGGTTTCGGCCCGAAACGTTGCCTATATCCTTCGCTCCATAGATGCTGCTGCACCCTCTGCGTTCCTCCAGCACTTTTGTCTATCCACTAGAATGTTCTTGCCTTCAGTGGGACGTTGTCCCAGTGCTTGGGACAGGCAGCACTCCAGGACGGTGTGAGCGGATGGGATTTACATTGTGAATATCATTGTTTTATTGATCAGAGTGAACACCCGGTCCTGTTGGCACGTCTCACTATGGCGTCTGTCACAATCAGATTCAACCCGCTTGTTGATCAATAATTGGATCGATCTCCTGGTCCAATGGCCGCGGATCTACCGGCGTGTGTTGTTACTCACTGTGGAATGAATCCATTAAGGGAGAACTCTGCTGCCAGGATTCTAAATTGCCCCTGCCTTCCCTCCGGCACCTTCCTCATCCCCATCAGATGAAGTTTCCAGAGCCCTGGTTAAATGCAGCCGGTCATGGTTACGACTGTGAACCCGGCCCCATCAGAGACTGTGAACTATAGAAAGTAATATTCCGCCTATTGTCGCTGCTCGTTCCTTCCCCGCCCTTTACACCGTCTGTCACATTATCTCCTCTCCCCTGGAGCAGGCAGGTCGGGCACAGTCCTACCCGCGTCTGACATGGTTAAACTTGCAGCCACGCTCCGACTTCTACGCTCCTAATTTTTAGCTGAAAGTAAAGCCTGTGTTCAGCCCTGGAGAACGTGTTCGGGAATGCCCAGTGTCCGTTCCCTTCTCTTTCCGCAGTGAATTTAGTGGCGATTATGATCCTGTCCCGGGGAAAGTGCGCCCTCTCCACCTGCACCACTCGCTACCTGGTGGCCATGGCAGCGGCCGATCTACTGGTCCTGATCAACGAGGTCACTTTGTATTGGATCCGATATCATTACCTATATTGGAGTTTCCTGTCCATCACCCCTGTGTGCCGTGTTATCGATGTACTGGCATATGCAGCTACAGACTGTTCTGTCTGGTTCACCGTCACTTTCACATTTGATCGGTTTGTCGCCATTTGTTGCCAGAAGCTGAAAACAAAATATTGCACCGGGAAAACTGCGGCTGCGGTTCTCACAACAGTCGGTGTTCTGCTCTGCCTGAAAAACGTTCCCCGCTACTTCACAAAGGAACCCCGGACAATCATCGACAACGTCCCGTGGGGCTGTGGTACGGTGAACAGTTATTACACTGACCCCGGGTGGGTGGCTTTTGACTGGTACGGCACGGTTTTAACTCCGCTCCTCCCTTTCGCTGTAATACTAGTGCTCAACGCTCTGACAGTCCGGCACATTTTAGTGGCCAGTCGGGTCCGTAAGGGGCTGAGGGGTGATACCAAGGGGGAGAACCGCTGTGACCCGGAGATGGAAAGCAGGAGGAGGTCTATGGTTTTACTCGCCACCATCTCCGGCAGCTTCATCCTTCTGTGGCTGACGCAGGTTGTTGAATTCGTCTATCATCAGGTCACAGAAATTGGAACTGATATGAATGATTCTGAATATATATTTAACAACGTCGGGTATTTACTAAGGAATCTCAGCTGCTGCACGAACACATTTATTTACGCGGTGACCCAGTCCAAGTTCAGGGAGCAAGTGGGGGGCGCGTTTAAATATCCCCTCGCCTCAATGCTTCGGCTCATTAGTAAATCCGGGCCCTGAGCGCATCCCAGAGGCGGCCGCAGTCTCCGCGCTCCGCGCTCCAGCTCCTGACATTCACCGCCGGATCTTCCACGTGCCAGTCACGGGAGGATGATCCAATGGACGGCCCCTCGCCGGGGTCTCCAGCCCGTCACATCGAGGTCTGTCACATTTACCCAATCGGTCCGTCTCGGTAGTCCGGACTGCTCTGGGGTAAACTCCACCCTGAGACCAATCGTCCCGTCTCCCTCCACTGTGGGGACTGGTCTGTGGTGAACTCTGCCCTGGGGCCAATCCTCCGGCTTCCCTCCGCAGTCGGGACCGGTTTGGGGTACACTACGCCCTGGGACCAATCGTCCCTTCTCTCTCCTTGGTTCAGATCTGCCTCGTGAACCTGTTGCGTCTGGTATAAGGATCCCCAGAATGATTGCCCAAGCTCCCACACGTGCCTGGTCCGTCTGGTGTGCTCTTTCCCAGGGACCACTGTCCGATCTCCCTCCCGGGGATGGTCGTGTTATGGAGTCATCGAGTCATAGAGTGATACTGAATGGAAACGGACCCTTCGGGCCAGCGCGCCCATGCAGGCCAACAATGCCCCAGCTACACCAATGCCACTTGCTTGCGCTAGGTCCATATCCCTCCAAACCCGTCCCATTCATATACCTGTCTGATTTGTAGGCCCCCCTCAGTCATGACTGACCATGGGAGATGCATCCTGGTCGGATGCAAGCCTGGGTGATGTCATATGGAGGACAGGCTGTTGCCCATGCTGCACATCCCCTCTCTCCACGTCGCTGATCGATACAAAGGAACAGCAGGGCCGTCATAGTTTGGCACCAGCGCCGTCGAAGGAACGACCAGAGCGATGTTGCACACAATGACAAACTACCTTATGGGCCCCGACTCCGGATTTTCTTGAGGTTTACTCCTGGAGCCCTTCCCATGACTGGATATGACCACAAGGCAGTGGAGGTTTAAAATCAGAGTGTTTCCTCTCCTAGATGGACTGCCTTACCAGGCTGACGAGGCCCATCTGCCCGAGATTCATGGGAGCGGGAATGTCTAACTTCCCGTGCAGGTCTATAGCACCCGCCCACTGCCCAAGTGCCTGTCTATTTTTTTCTTAAACGTTGGGATCATACCAGCCTCAAACACCCCCCCCCCCCCCCCCCAGCAGCTTTTTCCATACACCCACCACCCTACTCTGGGTAAAAGACTGCACCTAATTCCCGATATATTTCCCTCGTGATTTTGTACACCTCTATCAGATCTCCCCGCATCCTTCTGCCCTCCATAAAACACAGACACAGCCTACTCAACCTCTCTCTATAGCTCATACCCTTTAGCCCTGGCAACATCCTGATAAATCATTTCTGAACCCTTTCAAGCTTGACAATATCGTTCCTATAACATGGTGCCCAGAACTGAACACAATATTCTAAATGCTGTCTCACCAACGTCATATACAACCGCAACATGACCTTTCAACTTCTATACTCAATACTCTGACTGATGAAGGCCAAAGTGACAAAAGCCTTTTTGACCACCGTCTCTACCTGTGACTCGACATTCAAGAAATCATGCACCTCTACTCATAGACACCTCTGCTCTACAACACTACCCCGTGGCCGACTATTTACTGCGTAGGTCCTGCCCCTGTTGGACGACCCAAAATGCAAAAGCTCACACTTCTGTGTATTAACTTCCATCAATCACTCATCCGCCCAGATCCTGTTGCAATCTTTCACAACCATCTCCGCTATCTGCAAAACCACTAACTTTTGTATCATCAGCAAACTTGTTAATCTTGCCCTGCATGTTCTTATCCAAATCATTGATGTTTACTGACAAACAGTAAAGGGCCCGGTACCGAACCCTGAGGTACAACACTCGTCACAGGACTGGAGTCTGAGAAGCAACCTTCCACCTCTTCTTGAATATGGCTTGCACAGCCAAAATTTGAAGGACAACTTGTTCTATTTGATCTGATTGTGCACGCCGGGTTGATTGCATTCGTCGAAACAGGGCGGACCACGTGAAGGTTGCAACCTTCCAACATCACCCTCTGCTTCCTTCCATGGAGCCTATTTGCTATCCATTCAGCTATCTCTCCTTGGATACAATGAAATCTAACCTTCCAGAGCAGCCTACCATGCAGAACCTTGTTGGACGCCTTACTGAAGTCCATGTACGCAACATCTACAGCTCTGCCTTCATCAACCATTTTGGTCATGGCTTCAAAAAAAACAATCAGATTTGTGAGACACGACCTCCCATATACAAAACCATGCTGACTATCCCTAATCAGCCCTTGCCCATCCATATACCTGTATAACATATCCCTCAGAATACGCTCCAGTAACTTACCAACTACAGATGTTAAGCTCACTGGCTTATAGGTCCCAGCATTTCTCCTGCAGACTATCTTGAAAAGAGGCACAACATTTGCCACCCTCTGGTCTTCCGCCACCTCTCCTGTCTTTAAGGACGATTCATAAATTTCAACCTGGGCTCCCACAATTTCCTCTCTAGTTTCCCGCAATGACCTCCGATATATCTGATCATGCCCTGTAGATTTTTTGTCCACATTCAAACACGACAGTACCTTCAGCACTTCTTCGACGGTAACCCTGACTGCTCTCAAGACACTTCTAGTGACTGCCCAAATTTCCTCCGTCCTACTGTCTTTCTCCTCGGTAAAAACAGAAGACATTCATTTAAGACATTTCCCATCTCCGGTGGCTCCAGACAGAAGTGACTGCTTTGATTCCTGAGAGGTTCCACTCTCTCTAGTTACTATTTCCCCCCTTGTCTATTTATAAAATATTTTGGGATTGTCCTTAATGCTACCCACCAGAGCTATCTCCTGGCTCCATTTTGCCCATCTGACTTATTTTTAAATATATTCCTTAGTTCCTGAAACTCTACCAGGGATGCAATTGATTCCAGCCGCCTATTCCTGTCCCCTGCATCCTTCTTGTTTTTGACTAATGTCCCAATTTCCCTCATCAGCCAAGCGTTCTTACATTTGCTTGCTTTGCCCTTCACACTAACGAGGACGTACAAACCCTGAGCTTTCTTCAGTACACATTTAAAAACATCCCACATGGCCGATGTTCCTTTCCCCTTAAATAACCTGCTTCTGTCAACTTAAGCGACACCTTCTCTCATACCCACAAACTTAGCCTTACCCCAGTTGAGCATTTTAACACATGGACTCTCTCCGTCCCGAACATAACTATCTTAAACCTAATGGAACTGTGGTGACTGGTGCCAAAAGGTTCATCCACACCCAATTCAATAACTTCTCCTTCCCAATTTCCCAAAACTAGATCCAGCGTTGCCCTCTCACGTGTGGGCGCCTCCACATACAGCTTAAGGAAACTCTCATGAACAGTTTTGATGAATTGCACGCCATCTACACACTTCACGCTATGATTTCTCCCAGGCTATATTAGGAAAGTTAAAATCCCCTACTACAACAACATTATTTGACCTGCAGCTGTGTGCAATCTCCCGGCACATTTGCTCTTCTAATCCCCGTTGACTATTCGGGGGTCTGTAGTACACCCCAACAAGGTGATCATCCCTTGCTTGTTCCTCAGCTCCACCCATCTAGCCTCACTAGACGAACCAAAGAAATGTCATCTCTGAACTCAGCCATGACATCCTCCTTAACCAACAATGCAAACCCAATCCTCGTTTTCCTTTACTCCTGTCTCTTCTGAAGCCCCTGTACACCGGAGAATTGAGCTGCCAATCCTGCCCCTTCCTTAACTAGGTTTCAGTCATGGCTACTGCGTTCCAATCGCTCGTAACTATACATGCCATAATCTCATCTGCCTTAACCGTCAGGCCCCTTGCACGAATATACGTGCAGTTTAACCCAACCCTTTCACCTGCCTATTCTCTCCACTAACCTTTCCCACACCCCCATCCATAACAACGTCCAGCTTCACATGCCTCTGCCTGCACGAGATCCCACATCCTGCAATCTCCCCCCACGGCTGCTTCATTGAGACCCGACCCTAAGATCGACCTCACACACCCACCTGACACACACAGTTCAAAATTACACAGGCAGTGATATAGAGCAGATGGATCTAGACGTTAAGGTACACGGTGCCCTGAAAGTGTCATCACAGGTAGACAGGGAAGGCGGTAGATCAGAGGGATCTGCTTCCCTTGTTCATTTCCACAGTGCGAATCCTCCCCTCCTCCTCCTCCCTTCCCCCTCACCGGACCCCATTCCTCCCCCGTGTCGCGGGATACCAGAGCTTCTGCTGGGTCTGTACAATATATCGGCGGCTGCAGGATCGTCAGCTTGTCATTCTTTGGTAAAAGTAGATTAGCCCAGGTTTTGCGATGGTTTCTCCAAAGCGAGAGGGATACGTGCTTGGGCTGAGCGTGAGTTGGAGGTGGAGAGATGGAGGGAAACGCTGTGAGGAGAGTGAGAGCAGTTGGATGGAGATATAAGGAGGAGGAGGGGAGAGATGGAGGGAGGAGGGGAAAGAAGAAAATGGAGAGATGGAGTGGAGTGGTGTCGATAAAGGGAGAGTAGAGAGTGGGGGAGAGGGAGGGAAAAGAGGGAGAGGTGGGGTGGCGTGGTTCGTGATCGGAAAAGAGGGAGAGGAGGTGATGAAAATATAGAGGACGAGGGAGAGAGAAGGAGGAAGTGAGAGGGTGACAATAATTGTGGGAGAGGAGGAGGCACAATGGATGGGGAGATGGGGAGTTGGGGAGTTGGTGTGGAGAGGGAAAGGATGGGAGAGAGTAGTGTGAATGGGGATAGATGGTGAATGGAGTGATGTTGTGGGAGAGCAGCAGGTGAATGTTCGATTCTAAAGGGTTAACGCAGGTTCAGTGTGTACATAATTAAGTTCATCGTTAATGAGCACTAACTGCATCTTGCTGCTCTATCCACAATGGTAAACACGGTGGTACCCGGACGTGGCGCCGACAGGCGAGAAGCCGAAGCAAAGAAGCGGAAGCCAAATAACCGAATGGAAACGAAGCCGAAACGCCAACTAACCGAAAGGGTGGGAGGTCTAAAAGTAATTTAACTGAAAGGCTGCGTCGCCTAAAAGCAAACTCACCGAATGACGGCTCTGCCGAAATGACACATACCCGAAAGGCGGCATCGCTTACAAGCCAACGAATCGTATGCCACTCAACAGAAAATTCAAATAACGGACATGACATAGCCGGGGGGCGGGACTTGTCAGCGAATCGTTCAGAACCCCACGTCCATCACATCACTGTGGAGGGATGAACATTGTCCCACACCTCCGCTCCATCCGACCCACAGCCCGCGGAGTGTGGCCGTGCGAGAATGGGGGCTGTCCCGAGGGATGCACACCTTCGTCCGCTTACAACTTGATGCTTGGGTTCTGATTGCCCAGTCACCTATCGCTTATGTGGGAAAATGACCTCCCACCCTCCCGCCGGTGGAGACGGGAAGGTGGGGGCCAGTTTCCCACACAAGCCGTAAGTGACTGGGAAATCTGAACCCGAGCACCAAGTTTTATGCAGCCGAAGGAGCGCAACCCTCAGCACAGCCCCCACTCTCCCAGGGCCACGACTGCCCTCCGCCTCTTCTCTCCCGTGCGGCCGCACTATGACGGGCTGTGTGGAGCAGAGGTGTGGGACAGGCAGGTCCCTCCGCCCAGCCAGTTCACTGACCATGATGCACCGCCATCGGACCCCAACCGTCAAACCAGGGCGAATCCCCCCCGACCACCGGACGCTGACAACCACACTGGGTGATTCAGCCCCACCCCTGCCGCGGGGACAGACGGCTCAGGGCATAGTGAATCGCGTTTAAAACATGGAGGGGGGGGGGGGGGGGGGAAACCGCATTCCATGGCGGGCCGATGACAAGTGTGCATGACAACGAACAATGTTATCTCCTCCCACTCCCCGTGTGATGGCCGTGTAGAATTGGACCATCATTGCCCGTGGCAGATTGTGCTTCTTCAGCTGCTTCCTCAGCTGCCGCAGGAAGTACATCCTCTGTTCGGCCTTTTTGACTGTGGAGTCGATGGTAGCCCCACTTAAGGTCCTTGGAGATGATGGTTCCAAGGAACTTAAAATACTCCACAGATGTGACTGTGGTGTTGTCGATGGTGAGGGAGGTGAGGGAAGGGGGAGCTCTCCTAAAGTATACAATCATTACCACTATCTGAAGAGCATTGAGCTCTAGGTTGTTGCGATGATACCGGGATGCCAGCTTCCAGACACTTCCTGTCTGTAGGCAGATTCCCCCCCATCCTGAGTCACTCCAATCAGGGCTGTGTCATCCGCAACTTGAGAAGCTTAACAGAGGAGTCTGCAGTCGATGGTGTAGAGAGAGTAGAGGAGAGGAGATAGGAGCACCGCAAGGTGCGTACTATGCTGAGCATTTGTGGGTCCGAGACGTGTTTCCTAGCCTGACATGCTGCTTCCTGTCTGTCAGGAAGCTGGTGATCCACCGACAGAGGGGTTCAAGCAGAGTCAACTCGGAAAGTTTGGAGTGTAGTGGCTCTGGCACAATGGTGTTGAATGCAGAGCTAAAATCAACAAACAGGATCCTCGCATAGGTCCCCTGGTGGTCTTGGTGCAGTAGGATGAAGTGCCTGCGTCACCCACAGATCTATTGGCCCGATATGCCAATCAGACGGTCCAGCAGGAATTCGTGATATTTTTCAGCTTGGCCAGCACAAGCCCTTCGAGTGTCTTCATGACTACGGAGGTCAGTGTGACAGGCCTGTGGTCGTTATGACAAGTAATTCTTGCCTTTTGCGGTACAGGGAGAATAGTGGAGACTTTGAAGCACGCAGGGACAGTACATGTCTTCAGGGACTGGTTAAACGTGTCTGTATATACCAGTGCCAGCTGTTTGGCACAGAGCTTAAGAGTAGAAGGGGAAACATTGCCAGGTCCTGGAGATTTTCGGCTTTTTTGTCCTCTGAAAAGCCTCTCCACCTCCTCTATTTTTATTGTTGACTAAACTAAGTGGGATCTGTTGTGTCCCATGTTCACACTGGAGGGCTGGTCCCCCAACGCAATTTCCACCTCTCCACCAATTCCAATATTGGTGGCCAGTGGGGGGGGGGAGCTTTCTGGAGTGCTGGTATGGGTGTTGTGGGCTGAAGGGCCAGGTCTCCAGAGGGCTAGTATGGACATTGTGGGCCAAATGGATTATTTGGGGTGATAGCTTAGTCCCTCAAGCCTGGTATGCTGGCAGCTCACTCACGGCTGGTGGGCTGGCAGTTGACTCACGGCTATTCCTTGAAATTCCATTTCATAAGCATATACCAATTACAGCACGGAAACAGGCCCTCTCGGCCCTTCCAGTCCATGCCGACCATTTGTTTTCCCCTAGTCCCATCTACCTGCACTCAGACCATACCCCTCCATTCCCTTCACGTCCATATACCTATCCACTTTACTCTTAAATGTTAAAATCGATCCTGCCTCCACCACTTCTGCTGGAAGCTGATTCCACACAGCCACCACCCTCTGAGTAAAGAAGTTCCCCCTCACGTTACCCCGAAACCTCTGTCCCTTAATTCTCATGCAGGGTGCAAGGACACCAAATTCAAATCAATTTCCCCACCATTTCAAGCAGAGTGCAAGGCCACCAAATTCAAGTGCAGTTTCTTACCACTTCAAGCAGGGAGCAAGGCCACCAAATTTAGGTGTAGTTTCCTACCACTTCAAGCAGGGTGCAAGGCCACCGAATACAAGTGCGGTTTCCTACCACTTCAAGCATGGTGCAAGGCCATCGAATTCAAATGCAGTTTTCGACCACTTCAAGAAGGGTGCAAGGCCACCGAATTCAAGTGCAGTTTCATACCACTTCAAGCAGGGCGCAAGGCCACCAAATTTAAATGCAGTTTCATACCACCTCAAACAGGGTGAAACCACCATAAAACCACATAAAACACCACACTCACAGTTCAGTCGACATTAAGTATGTTCAGCTGATTCACAGCACAGACAGAGTCGTGCCTTCTCCCTCCCCCATCATGCAGTGACTGAGCCACACTCATACTTCTGTGTTTTATAATCCCTTCCCCCTCCCACCGGAAAAGGTGTGGCATTCATTGCGTGATTGACAGGAGAGAGATTCTCAAAATTTTTTAAGCACTAATAACATTTTAGTTTTCATTGATGGGAAGATTCCTCTGCACCTTATGAGTGGAGGGGGACTGAGTAAGATGGCCAAACATCACAGCCGTAAGTGGTAATGTTTATCAAAAATCAATGAGCAATGCAAACAGGAAGTTGTCAAGTTTAGACCACCAACCATTTGCAGTGCTTTAACTTCAACCCAAACCCCTAGCAAACCATTTGCAGTGCCTTAACTTCAACCCAAACCCCTAACCAACCATTTGCAGTGCTTTAACCTCAACCCAAACCCCCAACCAACCATTTGCAGTGCTTTACGTTCAACCCCAAACCCCAACCAACCATTTGCAGTGCTGTAACTTCAACCCAAAACCCCAACCAACTATTTGCAGTGCTTTTACTTTAAACCAACCACATTTTCATTTCAAAACCACAATAAGGGAATTCAAGGTCAGTGAAACCACACTCACAGTTTAGTAGACAAGTGTTCAGTGTTATTTACAGCTCAGACTGAGAGACGTGACCCTCTCACTTCCCCCATCTTGCAGGGACTGACTTAGGCAGAACACTTCCGGGTTTTATAGTCCCTCCCCCCTCCCACCAGCAGGGGCAGCAGAGGGAATGTCAACATTGTTTATACATTACTAACTCTTTTATATTTCATCGATGGGAATAATCCTCTTGACCTGTGCAGCGGAGCGGGACTCTGAGTAAGCTGGCCAAACATCACAGCTGTAAGTGGCAGCGTTTTTTCTAAACTCATGAAAAAGAAAAACAGGAAGTGGTCAATATCTTACTTTTAGTAATATAAATGTTTGGTAAGTGTTGTTTGCGGCACAGAGGGTGTGGGTGATTAGGTGTGAAGAGGTGATTGGAGGGTGGTGTGTATAGAACAGGGACGTGCGGTCAGGGGAGACAGGTGAGGCAGAGCTTCACCTGTCATAATCCCAATTAAAATAGCTGTTAAGAAAACTAACGAAAAATAATAATAAAATAAAATAAATATAAAGATGTTTCCACTGATCTGTGTTATAAATGTCATTTCTATGAATCTAATCATTTTTTATAGTCAAAATCGCCAAATATGCGCAGCTACTGCAAATACAGGGAGAGATGAGAGATGAGGCAGCGATGAGCTGAGCCTCCCCTCTGATGGCGTAACCCCTCCGAAACTGGATGGAGCGCAGGCAATAAGCGTGTGCCTGTTACTATCTCTCTGTATGTCACCAATGTAATGTTTGTAAACCTCTTTATTACATGTCCTCGCCTTCCATAGTCCAGGTAGCTTATTTCACCTATAAATGTATTACTTTTTAGCTCGCTGGTCTTGTCGTAAAACTGCAATGTAAAAGCACCAGGGGAGGCAGCAATCACATCTGCCTCACAGAGGGGGCGTGTCTTGAGCCCAGTGGAGGGAGAGCGATCGTCAACTACGTCGGCTCAGCCCACGTAATTGACGCTACCTCACTCTCCCTCCACGTTAGCTAGCTTCAGCAGCACAGCACTGGATTCCACCGCTGGCGGCGCTGAATTCCCAGCCACCTGGCGGCGCTGACTGGTAGGTTGATTCGTTGATTTGTAGCGGCCGATTCGGATGCTCTGGGCCGCTGAGAGCTCCCAATTGGGCCCCGCGCAGGAGTAATGTACTCCCGGCTCGGGTAGATCTACGCCGTGGGGGGGGGGGGGGGGGGGGGGGGGGGGGGGGGGGAGAAAGGGGTGGAGAGAGAGTAGATGTGTGTAGGGGACAGCATTGGGTAGACGTGGAGGGGGTGTGAGGGGGAATAGAGAAGGGGGAGAGGGGGAGGTGCGTCTTTCCCTCATGGTCCCGGGGCAACGCTCCCGCCCCTCCAGTCGCTGTACTTCATGCACACAGCCCCTCTCTCTCCCCGGGGAGACGCGGTGATCAATACAGGTGCCTCCCCAGCCATTTAATTAACCACACGTCACTGGTGTAGAAGGGCCCAGTCTTTGCAGACTGAGGTGAGGCTGTGGGTCGGGGTGAAGTGGTGGTACGGGTGGTAAATGGTCCCGCCTTTTCATACGGGAGTCCTGCCTTAAGTAGGGTCCAAGTGGTGAATGGGAAGGAGAGGGTGCAGGGTCCATTGTTTGTAGACTGGGTTCTGGCTGTGTTGGTTGGGGGGGGGGGGAGAGGGGGTGAAAGGGGGGGGAGAGGGGTAGGGGGTACCAGGGTTATGTTTCTGATTTTCAAACCCGCAGTAAAACTCATTCCGATCGTTGCGCAGCTGACGATTGTCCTAAGAGCGAGGAGCTTTCCTCTTATAGCTGGTGAATTTCTTGCAGCCCCTTCCAAACTGAAGTTGAGTCACTAGCTGAGAAGGTGCACCTCAACGTCTCAGAGTACCTATCCCTGGCAGCTCTGATTCTTCTTCTCAGCTTGTACTTGGCCTGCCCGTAGAGGTCTGCACGCTCCTCCTGTCCGCTTCCTCTTTAGACCATCTTTAGCATGTTGTTGTTGAACCATGTCCGGGTCTTGGTCGGAATGCAACTGTGCTCGCAATAGCTGACACATGATCATACAGATCAAGAAGGAACTGCAGATGCTGGAAAATCGAAGGTAGACAAAAGTGCTGAGAAACTCATCTATGGAGCGAAGGAAATAGAAACATAGAAACATAGAAACATAGAAAATAGGTGCAGGAGTAGGCCATTCGGCCCTTCGAGCCTGCACCGCCATTCAATATGACCATGGCTGATCATCCAACTCAGTGTCCTGTACCTGCCTTCTCTCCATACCCCCTGAACCCTTTAGCCACAAGGGCCACATCTAACTCCCTCTTAAATATAGCCAATGAACTGGCCTCAACTACCTTCTGTGGCAGAGAATTCCACAGATTCACCACTCACTGTATGAAAAATGTTTTCCTCATCTCGATCCTAAAAGATTTCCCCCTTATCCTTAAACTGTGACCCCTTGTCCTGGATTTCCCCAACATCGGGAACAATCTTCCTGCATCTAGCCTGTCCAACCGCTTAAAAATGTTGTAAGTTTCTATAACACCCCCCCCCCCCCCCACCCCCCCTCAATCTTCTAAATTCTAGCGAGAACAAGCCGAGTCTATCCAGTCTATCCTCATATGAAAGTCCTGACATCCCAAGAATCAGTCTGGCGAACCTTCTCTGTACTCCCTCTGTGGCAAGAATATCTTTCCGCAGATTTGGAGACCAAAACTGTACGCAATACTCCAGGTGTGGTCTCAACAAGACCCTGTACAACTGCAGTAGAACCTCCCTGCTGCTACACTCAAATCCTTTTGCTATGAATGCTAACATAACATTCGTTTACTTCAGTGCCTGCTACACCTGCATGCTACTTTCAATGACTGGTGTACCATGACACCCAGGTCTCGTTGCATCTCCCCTTTTCCTAATCGGCCACCATTCAAATAATAGTCTACTTTCCTGTTTTAGCACCCAAAGTTGATAACATTACATTTATCCACATTATACTGCATCTGCCATGCATTTGCCCAGTAACCCAGCCTATACAAGTCACCTTGCAGCCTCATAGCATCCTCCTCACAGCTCCCACTGCCCCCCCCCCCCCCCCCCAGTTTCGTGTCATCCGCAAATTTGGAGATGTTGCATTCAATTCCCCCGTCCAAACCATCAATATATATTGTAAATAGCTGGGGTCCCAGCACTGAGCCTTGCGGCACCCCATTGGTCACTGCCTGCCATCCTGAAAAGGACCCGTTCACTCCTACTCTTTGCTTCCTGTCTGCCAGTGCTCTATCCACATCAATACTGAACCGCCAATACCGTGTGCTTTAAGTTTGTATACTAATCTCTTGTGTGGGACCTTGTCTAAAGCCTTCTGAAATTCCAGATATAACACATCCACTGGTTCTCCCTTATCCACTCTACTAGTTACATCATCAAAAAACTCAATAAGATTCGTCAGTCGACCTTTCGTAAATCCATGCTGATTTTGTCCAATAATTTCACCACTTTGCAAATGTGATGCTATCCCATGTTTAATAATTGAATCTAGCAGTTTCCCCACTACCAATGTTAGACTAACTGGTCTGTAATTCCCCGTTTTCTCTCTCCCTCCCTTTTTACATTATCTACCCTCCAATCCTCAGGAACTACTCCAGAATCAAAAGAGTTTTGAAAAATTATCACTAAGGCAGCCACTATTTCTGAGGCTACTTCCTTAAGTATCCTGGGATGCAGCCTATCTGGCCCTGGGGATTTATCGGCCTTTAATCCATTCAATTTGCCTACAACTTCCTGGCTAACCTGGATTTCACTCAGTTCCTCCATGTCATTTGACCCGCGATCCCCAGCTATTTCCGGCAGATTATTTATGTCTTCCTTAGTGAAGACAGAACCAAAGTAGTTATTCAATTGGTCTCTCATGTCCTTGTTCCCCATGATCAATTCACCTGTTTCTGACTGCAAGGGACCTACATTTGTTTTAACTAATCTTTTTCTCTTCACATATCGATAAAAACGTTTGCAGTCAGTTTTTATGTTCCCTGCCAGTTTTCTTTCATAATCCATTTTCCCTTTCCTAATTAAGCCCTTTGTCCTCCTCTGCTAGACTGAATTTATCCGTGTCCTCTGGGAGACTGCTTTCTCTGGCTAATTTGTACGCTTCATCTTTTGTTTTGATACTATCCCTGATTTCCCTTGTTATCCACGGATGCACTACCTTCCCAGATTTATTCATTTGCCACACAGGGATGAACAATTGTTGTAGTTCACCCTTGCTGTCTTTAAACGTTTTCCATTGCATAAACACCGTCAACCCTTCAAGAATAAATTGCTTGTCTATCTTGGCCAATTCACGTCTCATACCCTCAAAGTTACCTTTCTTTAAGTTCAGGACCCGTGTTTCTGAATTAACAATGTCACCCTCCATCCTAATGAATAACTCAACCATATTATGGTCACTCTTGCCCAAACAGCCAAGCACAGCGAGGCTGCTAACTAACCCTTCCTCATTACTCAATACCCAGTATAAAATAGCGTGCTCTCTCATTGGTTCCTCTACATGTTGGTTTAGAAAAGTATCTCGCATACATTCCATGAAATCCTCTTCCTCAGCACCCCTGCCAATTTGATTCACCCAATCTTTATGTAGATGGAAGTCACCCATTATAACTGTTTTACCTTTGTTGCACGCATTTCTAATTTCCTGTTTGATGCCATCCCCAACTTCACTACTACTGTTAGGTGGCTGTACACAACACCCACTAGCGTTTTCTGCCCCTTAGTGTTTCACAGCTCTACCCATATCAATGTCCTTCCTCTCTATTGCGTTAATCTCCTCTCTAACCAGCAAAGCTACCCCACCTCCTTTTCCTTTCTGTCTAGCCCTCCTGAATATTGAATATCCCTGGATGTTCAGCTCCCAGCCTTGGTCACTCTGGAGCCATGTCTCCGTGATCCCAACTATAACATAGTCATTAATAGCTATCTGCACATTCAACTCTTCCACCTTATTACGAAAGCTCCTTGCATTGAGACAAAAAGCATTCAGGCTTGTTTTTACAACTCTCTTACCCCTTATACAATTATTTTGAAAAGTGGCCCTTTTTGATTTTTGCCCTGGATTTGTCTGCCTACCACTTTTACTTTTCACCTTGCTACCTATTGCTTCTATCCTCCTCTTACACCCCTCTGTCTCTCTGCTCGCACATTTAAGAAAGCCACCACCTCATATTCCCTGTTTATTATTTTTGTTCTACTTACCCCCTTCGTGTTGCGCCTGAGTGCTTCCCTTCTCTGCTTCCTGCCTCACACACTGTCTACTTGCTTTCTCTATTTGAGTCCCTCCCCCCGACTGATCTAGTTTAAAGTCTCCCCATTAGCCTTTGCAAATCTACCCGCCAGTATATTGGTTCCCCTCGGGTTCAAGCGCAACCCGTCCTTTTTGTACAGGTCACACTTTCCCCAAAATTATCCAAAAATTTGAATCCCTGCCCTCTCCCCCAGTCCTTCAGCCACGCATTTATCCTCCACCTCGCTCCATTCCTACTCTCATTGTCGCATGGCAGAGGCAGTAATCCTGAGATTGTTACCTTTGCGAACCTTCTCCTTAACTCTCCTCGTAACTCCCTAAATTCTCCTTTCAGGACCTCTTCTCTTTTTCTACCTATGTCATTGGTACCTATATGTACCATGACGTCGGGCTCCTCTCCCTCCTATTTCAGGATTTCTTGGACACGTTCAGTCACATCCCAGACCCTGGCACCAGGGAGGCAAACTACCATCCGGATCGCCTGACTGCATCCACAGAATCGCCTATCTGACCCCATAACTATAGAGTCCCCTATTACTACTGCATCCTCTTCTTTTCCTTACCCTTCTGCGCAACAGGGCCGGTCTCTATACCCATGGCCCGGCCGCTGCTGCTACCCCCAGGTAGGCTGTCTATCGCAACAGTACTCAAACAGGAGTACTTATTGCTAAGGTGTACAGCCACGGGGGCACTCTCTAGTCCCTGCCTCTGCCCCTTGCCTCTACTAACCGTGACCCACGTGTCTGCCTCCCATGGTTTTGGAGTGACTACCTTTCTGTAACTCCTCTCTATGACCGCCTCGCTCTCCCTGATCAGACGGAGCTCATCGAGCTGCTGCTCCAGGTTCCTAATACGGCCCCTTAGGAGCCCCATCTCGATGCACCTGGCACAGATGTGGACGTCTGGAGTGCTAACCGACTCCATGACTTCAAACACTTCACATCCAGAACAGTAAACTGCCCTGGCTCTCATATTCCCCCCTTACCCTGGATACAATACAAATTACAATGCAATACAGTACAAAGTGCTGGAAGAAATCAGCAGGGATCTGACTGCCAATCAGCTGCTCCCTCTAGTCCGCTTCCACCAATCAGCGGCTTCCTCAAGCCCACTTGTTTTGAACTGCGAACTGCGAATGGAATGTTACAGATATGGGTCCTCCCTCTCCAACAGCCTCTGTAAATCGAAGCCCCACGATCGGGTTTGAAACTTACAGCTCGGACGTCGCTCCTCCCTCACCTACGGCTCCTGGGCCTCTGTATGCAAATAGGCAACGAAATAGGGCTGAAATAGGCAACGTTTCGGGCTGAAACCTTTCTTCAGTCTACCATATGATCATACGGTGTCCGTATACTTATCGAGGCTTGTGGTTGCTTCCCTGAACACATTCCAATCCATGCAGTCAAAGCAGAATTTTTGGTTCTCAATGCCCTTGCTTTTCCCTCTTTTCGTTGTTCTGACCACAGGCTTAGCAGCTTTTAGTTTCCACCTGTAGGTCGGAATAAGGTGAAGTAGACAATGATCAGAGCGACTGAGACCCGCTCGGGGAATAGAGCGATATGTGTTCTTGATTGCTGTATAACAGTGATCGAGTGTTCACTGTGAGGTTCAATGCAATGTGAGGTTATCCACTTTGGTGGCAAAAACAGAATGGCAGATTATTATCTAAATGGTGTCAACATGGGAAAAGGGGAAGAACAACGGGAATGTGTCAGTCTCTGAAAGTAAGCATGCAGGTACAGCAGGCAGTGAATAAAGCGGTATTTCTGCAGTTATGCAGGGCCCTAGTGAGCCCACACCTGGTGAATTGTGTGTAGTTTTGGTCTCCAAATTTGAGGAAGGATTTTTTTGCTATTAAGGATAGGTTCACAAGGTTAGTTCCCGGGAAGGTGGGACTATCATATGTTGATAGAATGGAGCGGCTGGGCTTGTACACGCTGGTATTTAGAAGGATGAGAGGGCATCTTATTAAAACATTTAAGATCAATTAGGGATGGACATGGTGGAGGCAGGAAACATTTTCCCTATGTTGGTGGAGTCCAGAACCAGGGGACACAGTTCACGAATAATGGGGAAGCCATATAGAACGGAGATCAGGAAAAGCTTTTTCACCCAGAGAATTGTGAATCTGTGGAATTCTCTGCCTCAGAAGGCAGCGGAGGCCAATTCTCTGGATGCTTTGACGAGTGTTAGATGGAGCTCTTAAAGATAGTGGAGTCAAGGGATATGGTGAATGGTCGAGAACGGGGTACTGATTGTGGATGATCAGCCATGATCACAGTGAATGGCGGTGCTGGCTTGAAAGGCCGAATGGCCTACTCCTGCATCATCTATTGTCTATTGTACATTGACATTTCTGGATGTCAGATGTGGGAGGTCATGCAGTCAGATAGCTCTCCAGACGTCCACATCTTCGCCAGGTGCGTCAAGATGGCGCTGCAAATGGACCGTATTCGGTACCTGGAGCAGCAGCCCGATGACCTCCGTCTGGTCAGGGAGAGTGAGGAAGCCATAGAGAGGAGCTACAGACAGGTGGTCACTCCAAAACCACAGGAGGCAGAAAAGTGGGTCACGGTTAGGAGAGGCAAGGGGCAGAGGCAGGGACTAGAGAGTACCCGATGGCTGTACACCTTGGCAATAAGTACTCCTGTTTGAGCACTGTTGGAGGGCACAGCCTACCTGGGGGTAGCAACAGCAACCGGGCCTCCGGTACAAGGACCGGCCCTGTTGCTCAGAACGGTAAGGAAAAGAAGAGGAGGGCAGCAGTAATAGGGGACTCTATAGTTAGGGGGTCAGATAGGCGATTCTGTGGACGCAGTCAGGAGACCCGGATGGTAGTTTGCCTCCCTGGTGCCAGGGTCCAGGATGTGACTGAACGTGTCCAAGATATCTTGAAATGGGAGGGAGAGTAGCCAGAGGTCGTGGTACATATAGGTACCAATGACATAGGTAGAAAAAGAGAGGAGGTCATGAAAGAAGAATTTAGGGAGTTAGGAAGAGTGTTAAGGAAAAGGACCGCAAAGGTAACAATCTCAGGATTACTGCCTGTGCCACACGACAGTGAGAGTAGGAATGGAGCAAGGCGGAGGATAAATACGTGGCTAAAGCTGGTGCAGAGCGCAGAGATTCAGGTTTATGGATCATTGGGACGTCTTTTGGGAAAGGTGTGACCTGTACAAAAAGGACGGGTTGCACTTGAACCCGAGGGGAACTAATATCCTGGCGGGGTGATTTGCAAAGGCTACTGGGGAGACATTAAACTAGATCGGTTGGGGGGGGAGACTCAAATAGAGAAGGCAAGTAGTCCATTTGTGAGGCAGGAGGCAGAGAAGAGAAGCAGTCAGACGCAACACGTAGAGAGGAAAGAAGAAAAAAATAACAAACGGAGAATAAGAAGTGGAGGGTTTCTTAAATGCGTGAGCAGAGAGACAGAGAGATGTAAAATGAGGATAGGAGCAAGGTGAAAAGTGGCAGGAAAACAAATCTAGGGAAAAATATAAAAGGGACACTTTTCAACATAACTGTAAAAGGGCCAAGAGTGTTGTAAAAACAAGCTTGAAGGCTTTGTGTCTCAATGCGAGGAGCATTCGTAATAAGGTGGATGAGTTGAATGTGCAGATAGCTATTAATAATTATGATATAGTTGGGATCACGGAGACATGGCTCCAGGGTGACCAAGGCTGGGAGCTGAACATCCAGGGATATTCAATACTCAGGAAGGATAGACAGAGAGGAAAAGGAGGTGGGGTAGCGTTGCTGGTTAGAGAGGAGATTAACGCAATAGAAAGGAATGACATTAGCTTGGAGGATGTGGAATCGATATGGGTGGAGCTGTGAAACACTAAGGGGCAGAAAACGCTAGTGGGTGTTGTGTACAGGCCACCTAACAGTAGTAGTGGAGTTAGGGATGGCATCAAACAGGAATTTAGAAATGCGTGCAATGAAGGTAAAACCATTATAATGGGTGACTTCAATCTACATATAGATTCGGTGAATCAAATTGGCAGGGGTGCTGAGGAAGAGAATTTCTTGGAATGTATGCGGGATAGTTTTTTAAACCAACATGTGGAGGAACCAATGAGAGAGCAGGCTATTCGAGACTGGATATTGAGTAATGAGGAAGGGTTAGTTAGCAGCCTTGTTGTACGTGGCTCCTTGGGCAAGAGTGACCATAATATGGTTGAGTTCTTCATTAGAATGGAGAGTGACATTGTTAATTCAGAAACACGAGTCCTGAACTTAAAGAAAGGTAACTTTGAGGATATGAGGCGTGAATTGGCCAAGATGGACTGGCAATTGATTCTTGAAGGGTTGACGGTGGATATGCAATGGAAGGCATTTGAAGACTGCATGGATGAACTACAACAATTGTTCATCCCAGTATGGCAAAAGAATAAATCAGGGAAGGTGGCGCATCCGTGGATAACGAGGGAAATCAGGGATAGTATCAAAGAAAAAGATGAAGCGTACAAATTAGCCAGAAAAAGCAGCCTACCAGGGGACTGGGAGAAATTCAGAGACCAACAGAGGAGGACAAAGGGATTAATTAGGAAAGTGAAAATGGAGTATGAAAGAAAACTGGCAGGAAACATAAAAACTGACTGCGATATGTGAAGCGCAAAAGATTACTTAAAACAAATGTAGGTCCCTTGCAGTCGGAAATGGGTGAATTGATCATGGGGAACAAGGACATGGCAGACCAATTGAATAACTACTTTGGTTATGTCTTCACTAAGGAAGACATAAATAATTTCCCGGAAATAGCAGGGGATCGCGGGTCAAATGAGATGGAGGAAATGAGTGAAATCCAGGTTAGCCGGAAAGTGGTGTTTGGATAAATTGAATGGATTAAAGGCCGATAAATCCCCAGGGCCAGATAGGCTGCAACTCAGGGCACTTAAGGAAGTAGCCCCAGAAATAGCAGATGCCTTAGTGATAATTTTTCAAAACTCTTTAGATTCTGGAGTAGTTCCTGAGGATTGGAGGGTAGCTAATGTAACCACACTTTTTAAAAAGGGAGGGAGAGAGAAAACGGGGAATTACAGACCAGTTAGTCTAACATCGGTAGTGGGGAAACTGCTAGAGTCAATTACTAAAGATGGGATAGCAGCGCATTTGGAAAGTGGTAAAATCATTGGACAAAGTCAGCATGGATTTACGAAGGGTAAATCATGTCTGACGAAACTTATTGAATTTTTTGAGGATGTAACCAGTAGAGTGGATAAGGGAGAAGCAGTGGAGGTGTTGTATCTGGACTTTCAGAAGGCTTTCGACCAGGTCCCACACAAGAGATTGGTGTACAAACTTAAAGCACACGGTATTGGTGGTTCAGTATTGATGTGGATAGAGAACTGGCTGGCAGACAGGAAGCAAAGAGTAGGAGTGAATGGGTCCTTTACAGGATGGCAGACAGTGACTAGTGGGGTGCCGCAAGGCTCAGTGCTGGGACCCCAGCTATTTACAATATACATTAATGATTTGGACGAGGGAATTAAATTCAACATCTCGAAGTTTGCGGATGACACTAAGCTGGGGGGCAGTGTTAGCTATGAGGAGGATGCTAGGAGGCTGCAGGATGACTTGGATAGACTGGGTGAGTGGGCAAATGCATGGCAGATGCAGTATAATGTGGATAAATGTGAGGTTATCCACTTTGGTAGCAAAAACAGGAAGGTAGACTATTATTTGAATGGTGACCGATTAGGAAAAGGGGTGATGCAGCGAGACCTGGGTGTCATGGTACACCAGTCAATGAAAGTAGGCATGCAGGTGCAGCAGTCTGTGAGGAGAGCGAATGGTATGTTGGCATTCATAGCAAAAGGATTTGAGTACAAGAACAGGGAGGTTCTACTGCAGTTGTACAGGGTCTTGGTGAGGCCACACCTGGAGTATTGCGTGCGGTTTTGGTCTACTAATCTGAGGAAAGACATTCGTGCCATAGAGGGAGAACAGAGAAGGTTTACCAGACTGATTCCTGGGATGGCACCATTTCCATATGAAGAAAGACTGGATAGACTTGTCTTGTACTCGCTGGAATTTAGAAGATTGAGGGGTGATCTCATAGAGACTTACAAAATTCTTAAGGGGTTGGACAGGCTAGATGCAGGAAGATTGTTCCCGATGTTGGCGAAGTCCAGGACAAGGGGTCACAGTTTATGGATAAGGGGGAAGTCTTTTAGGACCGAGATGAGAAAATCGTTTTTCACACAGAGAATGGTGAATCTGTGGAATTCTCTGCCACAGAAGGTAGTTGAGGCCTGTTCGTTGGCCATATTTAAGAGGGAGTTGGTCGTGGCCCTTGTGGCTGAAGGGATCAGGGGGTATGGAGAGAAGGCAGGTACACGATACTGAGTTGGATGATCAGCCATGATCATATTGAATGGTGGTGCAGGCTCAAAGGGCCGAATGGCCTGCTCCTGCACCTAATTTCTATGTTTTCTATGTTTTTACTTGTGTTCACAGGCAATGTATCAGTACATATGGTTATTCCTGGCAAGAGCATCCTTCAGCCTTGGGATTGCCGAATAAAGAGGTTTGGAAAAAAGCAGCCAAACAATGAGGTGAGGAGGTGGGTCAGATGTTGCTTGAAACGATGTTTCCATTAGTGCAATAATACCGTTTTCAATTTCCATCATGGGACTTCCGTTGGTGCCATGTTCTAGCAAAATCTGGTTGCTGCTCAGAGAACAGTCACAAAACATCATTGGAGAAGCCAGAAGAAGCCTGAAGAAACAAGAGCTAAGGCAGATAAGGACAAAGAAATTGAGGACTTTGCAAATGGTAAGAGAACTGAAAGATGAAAAGGTGGATAGAAAGCAGATGGAAATGTTGATGAGAGAGATGATGGAACAGCTGATGGTGAATAGGAATGCCGGCAATCAGAAAGTCATTGAGTCTGTGCAGGATTCGATTGGCACCGTAAATAAATGAATTGAAGATGTGAGAGTTGAATTACTCGAGAGCAAGGATAATGGGGAAGAAGACACCACTGTAAGTTTGATGCAGTGCATGAGACTGTCTCTTCAAATGTGACAACAATGAAAGAGATGGAAGAAGAGATGTGACAAATGGCTGTGGAGATGAAGAAAATGAAGACACATCATGATCTCACAGCAAAACAGCTGGCAAATGTTTAGCACAAATGCCTGGATTTGGAAGCTCATTCGAGACGCCAAAATCTAAGATTAGTTGGAGTACCAGAGGGAGCTGAGGGAGATAACTCTCTGGAGTTCGCTGCGGATTTAATTAAAGAAGCTCTCAATCTTCCTAACCTACCGAAAATTGAAGTGGCACACCGAGTTCCGAGATTTAAATAAAAATCTCAAACAGGTTCAGAATACACACGTCAGTTATTGTGAAATTCTGGGACATTTCTGACTTGGAAGAGGTTATGATTAACATTAAATATGGAGTGCCACTGAATTACGGTCTGACATCTTTCAAAATATTCAGGGATTATCCCTATGAAATTGTTCAGAAGCTAAATCAGTTCTCTAAGGTAAAGCAGGCTCTTCAAGGAATGAAATGTCAGATATGGTGTCTACTACCCAGCTAAAATGCGGATCTACTACCCAGCAAAAATCGTTCACAAACCCGGAGAATGCATATAAATATGCTTTAACCATCGTGGAAGAGAAGCAGTAACTTGAACTGTATGGATATTGTTTCTCTTTATTACTTCACCGGGAATGATATTGTGTTTACCAGAAGATGGAACTCTCCCTGCGTTTTGTCTAGACTGCTTATTGGTGGAATGCTAACTCAAGGACATACTTGGTTCCAAGTGACATGGAAAAACATAAACACTGAAATGCAGAGCTCCATAACAGAATGCGCACAGAGCAAGTATTGTGGTTTAAAAGAGATTAAATGTATAACCTAATGTTATACAATTAACACTTTTAATACTTAAAAGATAGAATACTAACACAGAAATTGTAATGAATGTTAATCCGAACGGTAGTAAGGGGATGATTTATAACCTAACATTTATAACTTAATAAGTTTCAAGGAGATTTATATTTGGGGCATGAGGGGAAAAGGTGGGCTCCTGTCTCAGAACCAGGAGCTTGCCTCAGTTAACCCCTTCAACCAATAGTTGATTATTACTGAGGTAAATCTAGATGCTCAACATTTAGTAGATAAAACTGTTAGATATATTTGGGAATACATATGAAAAGGATATATATACTATAAATGGGTACTATTCAATTGATTTTGAACTGGCCCCGTTCCAGTATGATATGACATGTTATGATTAACTGAGGGAGCGGAGCTACTTGTTTGCTTAATATCGACAACGGAAGTCGACATAATGTTTTCTCCCACCAACAGGTGGTCCACTTGTTACAGTGCCGATAAGGTCGGACACTGTATTTTCACTTTTACTAATTTGTTTTTATTATCACAATCAGTGACATGTGTGTGTTTTTATTCAAGGGGAATCGCAAAAGGAATCTACAAATTGAACTTGGTAGGGTAAATGCTCCCCGAATACTTAAAGACCTGAGGTACGGATGCACCGCAAGATACACAGGTATTAAACCTAATCAAAATGCAAGACAATAAACAAAATGAACCAGGAGGAATCTCATTCTGCAGCTGGAATATTAGGGGGGTTAACGAACGCATGAAAAGGGGTAAGATTTTAGCTCAGTTCAAAGCATACAACACAGATGTTATTTTTTAAAGAAGGAACTGCAGATGCTGGAGAATCGAGGGTACACAAAAAGCTGGAGAAACTCAGCGGGTGCAGCAGCATCTAAGGAGCGAAGGAGATAGGCGACGTTTCGGGTCGAGACCCTTCTTCCTACGTTTCGGGTCGAGACCCTTCGAGACACAGATGTTATCTTTCTCCAAGAAACGCATCTTAAACTTCAAGATCAAGCTAGATTGAGGGCGAACTGGATAGGCCAAACTTTTCACTCATCATATACGTCGAGATCCAGAGGCACGTCTATCATTATTCACAAAGGCATACCATTTAAACAGAAAAAAACCTTAACAGATAAGAACGGGAGATAGTTACCGGTGAGATCCATGCTACCCCAATTACCTTGGTAAATATATATGTGCCTAACTTTGACAATCCGCATTTTTTGAATACAATTTTGAATATAATCGCAGAATATAACTACCAGAATGTTATAATTGGTGGAGACTTCAATTCTGTTTTACACCCTTACTTAGATAAATCTAGTCAAAAACAGAGAGGTAATAGGAAACCTAAAACGAGTGAACTTTTAAACACATATATAAAAAATACAAATATAACAGATGTTTGGAGGATTGCAAATCTGACCGGCAGGGAATACTCGTGCTATTCATCGGTACACAAGACTTATTAACTTATAGATTATTTCCTGGTGGACATAAAATTAATTCTGTATACTTTGAATCCAAAATACCATACAAATACGATTTCAGTTCACTCCCCACTAACTTTTTTTTTAATGGAAGGAATGTCTAAGAATACACTATTTTGGAGGTACAACCCTCAAATTTTAAAAGACCCGCAAGGGAGTATATATCTAAAACAGCAAATGGATCTTTTTTTCGAAATAAATGACATGCCATCACCTACATTATTATGGGAATCTTTCAAAGCATTAAAGATGTGGAAGAACCCGGATCATATAGAGCTATTGCGTTGTTAAACACACATTAAAAAATATTGGCGACAATATTAGCTAGAAGATTAAGTAAGTACGCCAGTAAATTAATACATCCGGATCAAACGGTGTTTATCCCTAAGAGAGAATAATTTAATAATTTGAGACGTCTGCTCAACTTAATGCATTCACACCAAATTGAAGATCAAAAACTAGCAATTATTTCGCTGGATGCAGGGAAAGCATTCAATCAGGATGTTTGGAATTATACGGTTAAGGTATTGCAAAAGTTTCAACTGGGACAGAATTTCAATCTATGGATTAAATTATTATATAATAAGCCAACGGCCGGAATATTAACTAATAATAATTTATCTACGACATTTCCATTGCAAGGGGTAATTAACAAGGTTGTTCATTATCACCATTATCACCACCATTATCACCACCTGTTCCAATCAATCCCAATATACCTACCCAAAACGTTTTTTAAAAATTGGACTCAGATATTACACATTTTATTTGGGATTATAAGTCCCATAGAATACAAAGATCACATTTGAATAAACCCAAAGCAATAGGGGGATTAGCACTCCCAAATTTCATGTATTACTATTGGTCTGTAAATATTAGAAATATGATTAAATTGCTGGATAACTCTCCCCAGCAACCGGAGTGGATTATTATGGAGAAAGAGGACTGCTCCCCTTGTAATATTGGAGCGATCCTTCTTTCACCAATGATGTTGAATAATACAAATTACAACAAAAATCCAATTATACACAGTACAATCCGAATTTGGAAACAAATTAAATATAACTTAAAATTAAGATATTTATCTCTCCTATCCCCTATCGCTAAAACCCCTTCGTTTGAACCCTCAATTATAGATAAAGCGTGTATACAATGGGAAAGAGCAGGAATTAAAACTTTGGGAGATTTGTATGAAACGGGAAAATTATTACCATTTAAACAATTACAACTAAAATACAATTTGGGTAACAATCAGCATTTTAAATATTTCCGAACATGTGACTATCTGAAATATATGCACAATAATTTCACAATATGCCATCAGATTTACTGGATGAAGCAATGAATACAAAGGCTGAATCAGCAAATGTAATCTCATATATAATATTATTCAAAATGCAGAAATACCAACAACTGAGGGTATCAGAAGAGACTGGGAAAATGAATTAAGTATACAAATTTCCAAAGAAAGGTGGAAAGAACACTTATAAAATGTGCATAAATGTTCAGTTAATGCAAGACACACTTTAATACAATTAAAAACCTTACACAGATTATACTATTCAAAACTGAATTAAGTAAACATTTTCCCAACGTCTTACCTATTTGTGATAAATGTCAGTCTCAAGAAGCTACTATAGCGCACTCATTTGTCTTTTGTACAAAAATTCAAAAATTTTGGATTTAAATCTTTGAAATCTTTACACAACTATTTAAAATAAAACTGACACCAAAGGCAGATTGGATTATTTTCGGAATAACAGAAGGTAGCCCTGAATTAAATGTGTTTCAAAATAATCTATTTGAATACCGTTTAATAATAGGAAAAAAGCTAATCTTAAAATTATGGAAAAAATGCCCCTATACCAACGGTAAATATGTGGATTTCAACTATGTTTGAAACACTACATCTTGAAGATATGAGACTCCGCCTGGCAGGAAAAACAGATCGTTTCTATCAGATGTGGTCTGCATTTATTGATTTGCTACTAAGATAAGGTGCAAGAGTACCTCAAAAAGGTACCGACGTTGGGCCTTAGTAAAGGGGGATGAAAAACTATCCAGTTGGTGAATTCCTTTTGCGTGATGTTCATAATATAGTAACTGCCTTTTTTTTCTCTCTCTTTTCTTTTTTCTCTTTTCTAGGATCTATCTCTTAATCCCCTTTCTCTAACTCTTTGACCAAGGGCTCTCTTCTTTTTTTCCCTTCCCTTTGGCACGATTTTTCACTTTCACAACTCTTTTCACTTTCTTCACTCTCTCTGATTGTACACTTTTTCTTTAAAAGCCTTAAAATTAAGAGGTACAATGATTGTAATAATACATATGAGATGTACTTTGATGTATTTACCTCTATTAACTAAAAATATTAAATAAATTAAAACAAATTAATAAATTTCCATCCTGCAACATGGATATATTCTTACCACACAAAGTATTCATAAGAGACCATACAGTCACTTTGTTTCAGTGTAACGTGCATAATTGAATCTGATAATTCAGTAGAGCTGGTCAGGACGGGAATATGCAAAACTGGCATCAGCTAAACTGGCGAATGGCATGTCAGTCAATGCATGAGGGTGTGTCATGAACACACTGTCAGTGGTTTCAGACCATGCAGAACAGCGGCAACAGAGCACACGAATCAGATGAGATCAGATTTACCAAAGAGAGGGAACAGGTCAGACAGACCACCTGGATAGTATATTTAAGAAGGAACTGCAGATGCCGGAAAATCAAAGGTAGACAAAAAATGCTGTAGAAACTCAGCGGGTGAGGCAGCATCTATGAGCGAAGGAAATAGGCACAGTTTCGGGTCGAGACTCTTCTTCAGAATGATGTGAGGGTGGGGGGCGGGAAGAAGAAAGGAAGAGGGGGAGAGTGGACTGAGGGAGAGCTAAGAAGGAGAGGAGAAAGCAGGGAATTCATGAAATTAGATGTCAATGTTCATACTGCTGGGGTGTAAACAGCCCAAGCAAAATATGAGGTGCTGCTCCTCCAATATGCGGTGGGCCTCACTCTGGCCGCGGAGGAGGCCCATGACAGAAATGTCGGATTCGGAATGGGAGGGGGAGGTAAAGTGACAAATGTAGCATTTCCTGCGGTTGCAAGGGAAACTAACAGGAGAAGGGGTGGTTTGTGTGAGAAGGGACGAATTGACCAGGGAGTTACAGAGGGAGTGGTCTCTGTGAAAAGCAGAGAGGCGAGGAGATGGGAAGATGTGGCCAGTGGTGGGATCCCGTTGCAGGTGGCGAAAATGTCGTAGGATTATTTGTTGTCTGTGACGGCTGGTAGGGTGGAAGGTGAGGACAAAGGGGACTGCCCTTGTTTTGAGTGGGGGGATGGGGAGAGAGAGTAGGGTCACGAGGTATAGAAGAGACCCTGGTGACACCCTCATCTATAGTAGAAGAGGGGAACTCCCATTCCATAAGAATGAGGACATCTCCGATGCCCTGGTGTGTGGAACATCTCATCCTGGGTGCAGATGCGGCATGGTGGGAAGATGTGTAGTCCATATAGCCATGGGAGTCAGTGAGTTTATAGTGGATGTCGGTCAGTAGTCTATCACCTGCATTGGAGAGAGTGAGGTCCAGTAAATGGTATGGAAATGGCTGAAATAGTCCAGGTGTATTTGTGTGCCAGATGGAAGTTAGCGGTGAAATGGATGAAGTCAGTGAGTTGGGTGTGGGTGCAGGAGGTAGCGCTAATGCAGTCGTCGATGTAGCGGAGGTAGAGTTTGGGAATAGAGCCCTGGTACACCTCGAACTAAGATTGTTTGTACCCTACAAAGAGGCAGGCATAACTTGGGCCCATATCTTGGATAGTGTGGTTACGTGGCGCAGGACAGTGCGAATATGATACAAGCAGAGTAGAATGAGTCAGCTTAGGAGAGTTGGGTGAAAGAATTCATGATAGCGAGGTAAAACACACTCAGATTGAGAACAAGGAATAACACACGCATTATCGGAGTGCTAGGTATAAGAAGTATACTTCGGAACGCGAAGTATAAGAAGTAAAGTAGATAAGCTTGAGACTCAGTTCAAGGTTGGTAGATATGACATTGTGGGGATTACTGAGACATGGCTGCAGGAGGATCGGGCCTGGCAACTTAACATTCAGTGTTATACATCCTATAGAAAGGATAGGCAGGCGGGCAGAGGAGGGGGGGGGCGTAGCTCTGTTGGTGAGGGATGGAATTCAGTCCCTTGTGAGGGAAGATATGGGAACTGACAAAGTAGAGTCACTGTGGATTGAGTTGAGGAATTGTAAAGGCAATAAGACACTAATTGGTGTTATCTACAGACCCCTAAATAGTATTCTGGATGCAGGGTGTACGTTGCAGCAGTAGTTAAAACTGGCATGTAACAAAGGTAATGCCACTGTGGTGATGGGGGATTTTAATATGCACGTAGACTGGGAACATCAGGTTGGTTCAGGTCCCCAAGAAAAAGTGTTTGTCGAATGCCTCCGAGCTGCATTCTTGGAGCAGCTTGTAATGGAGCCGACCAGAGAAAAGGCAATTCTGGATTTAGTCCAATTAACCAGATATGATAAGAGAACTCGAGGTAAAGGAACAGGTTGGAGGTAGTCATCATAATATGATTAGTTTTCATCTGCAATTTGAGAAGGAGAAGGTTAATTCAGAAGTGTCAGTGATGCAGTTGAACAAATGGGACTATGAAGGCATGAGAGGGGAGCAGGCCAATGTAGACTGGAACGGGATCCTAGCAGGAATGACGGTGAAACAGCAATGGCAGGAATCTCTGGACATAATCCGGAAGACACAGAATCATTTCACTCCAAAAAGGAAGAAAGAATATAAGGGGAGTAGGAGGAAACCGTGGCTGACAAGAGAAGTTAGGGATAGAATAAAACTAAACAAAAAGATGTATAACACAGCAAAGAGTAGCTGGAAGCCAGAGCATTGTGAAACATTCACAGGACAAAAGAAGGAAACAAAACAGGCAATACGGGCTGAAAAGATGAAGTACGAAGGGAAGCTGGCCAGGAATATAAAGAAGGACAGTAAAAACGTATTTAGATATGGTAAGGGAAAAAGAGTAGCAAAGTCAAATGTGGGTCACTTGAAGGTTGACACGGGTGAAATTATTATGGGCAACCAGGAAATGGCAGAAGAGTTGAATAGGTATTTTGGATCTGTCTTCACTAAGGAAGGCACAAACAATCTCCCAGATATACTGGAGGACAGAGGATCTAAGGGGGTAGAGGAACTGAAATACATTTTCATTAGGCGATATGTAGTATTGGGTAGGCTAATGGGACTGAAGGATGATAAACCCCTGGGCCTGATGGTCTGCATCCCAGGGTCCTCAGGGAAGTGGCTCTGGAAATAGTGGACGCATTCGTAATCATTTTCCAATGTTCAATAAAAAGGAGGATCAGTTCCTGTGGATTGGAGGATAGCTAATGTTAACCCACTTTTCAAGAAAGAAAACGGGGAATTACAGACAAGTCAGCCTGACTTCGGTGGTGGGAAAGATGCTGGAGTCAATTATTAAAGAGGTAATAATAGGGCATTTGGATAGCATAAAAGGATTAATCCAAGTCAACATGGATTTATGAACTGATAAGGATCTGGAAGACCCGGGCTCATATGGAGCAATATCACTCTTAAATACTAATAAAAAACTAAAATCCTATCTCATAGATTATGTTTAGTGATTAACAAATTAATACACCCCGATCAAACAGGTTTTATTCCAAAACATTACTCATTTTATAATTTGAGACTACTATTTAATATTACATACTCAAATAGAATTGCTAATGCACATCGAGCAATTATTTCGCTAGATGCTGAAAAAGCATTTGATCAGGTAGTATGGTCATATTTATTTTCTGTGATGGAAATTTTTCAATTGGGAGAGAAGTACTGTACGTAGGTTAAACTTTTATATTCTAACCCAACAGCTAGAATACTAACACACCAAATATTATCAACTAAATTTAATCTTTCTAGAGGTTGTAGACAAGGATGCCTGCTATCCCCATTATTATTCGCCCTAGCAATTGAACCACTAGCAGAAAGTGTCAGAGTTCATCCTGAAATACACGGGTATAATACTAAAGACACAATGAATAAAATCTCATTATATGCAGATGGTGTATTCATATATATTACAAACCCAGAAATTAGTATTCCAAATGTATTAAATCTAATAACTCAATTTGGTGAGTTTTCAGGATATAGAATTAATTCGAATAAAAGCTAAATCATGCCAATAACGGAACACAATTTACATACACTACAACAATCCCCTTTTAACATAGTTGAGGAAAAAAATAAATATTTAGGTATTTATGTAACTAAGACATACTTCTTTATTTAAATCAAACTTCCCACCTTTACTGAATTAACTAAATAAGAATATCCAGTATTGGAAAACATTCCCCATCTCAATGCTTGGTAGAATTAATCCTATAAAAATGGTATTTTTGCCGTAATTATTGTACTTATTTCAGTCAATCCCGATATATATCCCAAAATCTTTTTTTTTTTTAAAGTCGACTCCACTGTTACAAGTTTCATTTGGGATTATAAGAATCATAGAATACTCAAAAACATTTATGTAAATCAAAGAGTAATGGAGGTTTAGCTTTACCAAATTCTCTGTTTTATTTTTGGGCAATCCATATTAAAAACATGAATTTCTGGCTGGATGAAATGGATCAGCAACCAAACTGGTTAAGGATGGAAAAGGAAGTTCGTTGACCTTTTGAAATTGGCTCGATTATGTTTACACCCACAAAATTGCACAAGAAAACCTATAGGGAAAACCCTATATTACATAGTGGTATACGAATCTGGAAACAATTAAAAAGGGCTTTAAAATTGGATAATATATCACTCTGTCTCCCCATTGTAAACAATCCCTTATTCAAACCTTCCTTGCTGGATAAAGGTTTCACACAATGGAAAAATTACAGAATTAAAAAGATGGGACAACTTTATAAGAAAGGCACTTTTCTTTTATTTCATGAGTTACAACAGATTTATCGACTACACTCAAATTATTGTTTAAGATATCTACAACTTAAAGATTATGTGAAATCTAACACACAAGATTATAGGAGTAGGGAACCAGAAATCCTTGATGAATGTTTGAATAAACATCCTAATACAGAAAAATTAACAACTTTAATTTATAATACTCTTTTAGAGAGCGAGGTTCCATCGACGGAATCATATAGACATACATAGGAAAATGCATTAGGCCAACCAATAACGAAAGATCTTTGGGACAAAAGTTTACTATATATACATCAATGCTCGTTAAATGCCAGACATGCTTTAATACAATTTAAAGTATCACACAGATTACACTACTCTAAAGTAAAACTAAATAGAATGTTTCCACATATCTCTCCTATCTGTGATAAATGTCAGCATCTAGAGGCTAACTTAACACATACTTTTGCAAATTGTATAAAAATCAAACATTTCTGGATATTTTTAGAATAATTTCTGAAGTTGTTAATACTAAACTGAATCCCGACTCAAAACTAACAATACTTGGAATATCAGAAGAAAGTCTAACACTTACAACAAGACAAAGAAACTTTCTAGACAACAGTAAATAACTGGGAAGAATTTAATATTTTAATAAATTTTGGAAAGGTCCTATAACCCCCACAACTAAAATGTGGATTATGGAAATGTCGGAGACCCTACACCTGGAAAGAATCAGATTTGTCTTAATGGACAAACAATAACGTTTTGTTAGAATTTTTTAAAGAAGGAACTGCAGATGCTGGAGAATCGAGGGTACACAAAAAGCTGGAGAAACTCAGCGGGTGCAGCAGCATCTAAGGAGCGAAGGAGATAGGCGACGTTTCGGGTCGAGACCCTTCTTCCAAGCGAAGGAGATAGGCGACGTTTCGGGTCGAGATTTTGGGTTCCTGAAGAAGGGTCTCGACCCGAAACGTCGCCTATCTCCTTCGCTCTTTAGATGCTGCTGCACCCGCTGAGTTTCTCCAGCTTTTTGTGTACCCACGTTTTGTTAGAATATGGTCTTTATTTATCGATTATTTGAAAGGGTAGATTGGTTCGGCACGGGAACCTAACTGAAGCTTGAACTCAGGATCAGATGAAAAGTTACACTTAATACTCTTCGAACCTATCTCCAATGATGTATTAATAGTAAATCATTCCATTGTTCTTATTTTTTATCTTGACATTTATGATTTTTTTTTCTTTTTCCTCTCTCTCTTTTGTGCTTTCTATTAATTTTTTTTATTGGAAGCAGAATTCTCAATTGATAATATTACTAATATATTATTGATGCACATGAAATGTTTTCACTATAATATGTGTTTGCTTCTAATAAAAATATATATTTAAAAAAAAAACAAAAAAACATGGATTTATGACATGCTTGACTAATCTTCCGGAATTTTTTGAGGATGTGACAGATAAAATGGATGAAGCGGTGCCAGTGGATGTAGTGTATCTAGAGTTTCAGAAAGCCTTTGATAAGGTCCCGCACGGGAGACTGGTGACTAAAATTAGAGCACATGGTATTGGGGGTACAATGTTGACATGTATAGAAAATTGGTTGGCAGACCAGAAGCAAAGAGTAGGAGTGAACGGGTCCTTTTCAGAATGGCAGGCAGTGGCGAGTGGAGTGCCGCAAGGCTCGGTGTTGCGGCCGCAACTGTTTACCACATATATTAATGATTTGAAAGAGGTGAATTAGGAGCAACACTAGCATGTTTGCGGATGACACGAAGCTGGGTGGCAGTGTGAGCTGTGAAGAGGATGTTAGGAGGTTGCAGGGTGACCTGGATAGGTTGAGTAAGTGGGCAGATGCGTGGCAGATGCAGTATAAATGCAGTGAGGTTATCCACTTTGGCGGCAAAAACAAGGGGGCAGATTATGATCTCAATGGGGTTAGGTTAGGTAAGGGGGAGGTGCAGCAAGACCTGGGCGTCCTTGTACACCGGTCACTGAAAGTTGGCTTACAGTTGCTGCAGGCAGTGAAGAAAGCTAATGGAATGTTGACCTTCATAACAAGAGGATTTCAGTATAGCAGTAAAGAGGTTATTCTGCAGTTGTATAGGGCTCTGGTGAGACCACATCTGGAGTATTGTGTACAGTTTTGGTTTCCTAATTTGAGGAAGGACATCTTTGTGATTGAGGCAGTGCAGCGTAGGTTCATGAGATTGATCCCTGGGATGGTGGAACTGTCATATGAGGAAAGATTGAAAAGACTTTAGAGAGGGTGCACAGACACCTTAAAGTCGTCAGTACTTTATTAAGCATACATTATACATAGCCCTGGCTGTACGTGGTCTGTCACGAACACTAGAGAGAGAGCTAGGGGCGTGTGGGTTACAATTATACTAACTGGTGGGGAAGTGGTTAGCATGGACATCGTTACTATCAATTAAAGATGTACACACATATCATCTACATCCTTCCTCTACCAAAACAAACAGTGAGTGACAGGGCGACCACGTCTCATGCGCCAGGGTGAGTGCAAACAGTAAAGCACAGGGATACAGGATCACACGTAATCGCCGTAACGGACCGGCGGCCTGACAAGGCGACCAGACCGGGTCCGCACCTCGCCATCACCTCCTTCCCCGACGGGAACAAGCGGGGACGACACCGGGGCATGTTGGGGGCTACGGACAGGAGAACGCCTTGGCGACGAAGGCAGCGGGGGGGGGGGCGGCGAAGAGAATGGCGAGGAAGCCGGAGAAAGCGGGACCGCAGCCGGGAGGCGTTCCGGAGGAGGACAAGGGGAGGTCGGCCCCAGAGGAACGGGCAAAGCACAGGGCCGCGACAATGGCAGCGGGGGGGGGGGCATACGGAGCCGCCGGGGGAGGGAGAGGCTCGTTCACGAGCCGGAGATGCTGGCGGGACCAACGGTACACCCGTCCGTTGTGGTTGACAAGGTACGAACGAGGGGAACCGGCAGAAGCAACGACCACGGCCAGCCTGGAACGGCCAGAAGAGGACCACATACGGACGACCTGGCCGGGGAGAAGAGGGCAGAGGACATGGCAGGACCTGTCGTGGGAACGCTTCTGGATACTGTGTTTTTCGGCAATGCGTTCCCGGACCAGGGCAGGTTTAAAGACGGAGGGGGACAGGGACTGCTGAGACACCGGGACCGTGGGCCTCGTGACTCGGGACATGAGTCGCTGAGCCGGGGAGCCCAGGGCATGGTCGCGGGAGATGTTTCGGAGGTACAGCAGGGCCAGGTAGATGTCGGAGCGGGATAGGCGACAACGCTCCAACAATCCTTTAGCACTGCGGACCGCGCGCTCGGCCAGTCCATTGCTCTGTGGGTATTCCGGGCTGCTGGTGTAATGACGAAAGTTCCATCGTTCAGCAAAAGCACGGAACTCGGCACTGGTGAACTGGCTGCCATTGTCCGACTGCAGGCTGACCGGAGACCCGAAGGTGGCAAAGTGGCGGCGCAATTTCTCGATGACTGCGGAGGAAGAGAGGGAGTGGAGCTTGTCAACTTCAAACCAGCTGGAGTAAGAGTCGACAAGCACCAGGAAGTGCTTTCCGTGCCACTCGAAGATGTCGGTTGCTAGCGCAGACCATGGCAGGTCAGCAGCTGGCTGCTGCAGGAGCGGCTGCCGCTGTTGCTGTGGAGCGAGGCTGTTACAAGTAGGGCACGCGGAGACCCTATCCCGGAAGCATCGAGGCATGTCAGGCCTGAAAAATTGGCTCTGAGCGACAGAAAGGGTCACCTCGGCCCCGGGATAGCCACGATGAGCGGTTTCGAAGTATTGTTCCCGTAGTGCTTCCGGCACCACCACCTTGTGCCCCTTCACAATCACACCATCACGCAGCACCAGCTCGTCACGAACCAAGAAGTAAGGCACCGCTGCGGCCGGCAGGGAAGAACGGCGGTCTGGCCAGCCCTGCCTGATGATCGCGGCCAGCTGCTGTAGCGAAGCGTCTGCTGCCGTGTGCTCGGCTAGGGACTTCAACTGACCGGAGGGCACGACGTTCACGCCCAGGACTATCAGATCGGATGCCTCGTACGGATGCTGGGTTCTGGATGAGAGAGGCGCCCGAGACAGCGTGTCAGCAACAAACATGTCCTTGCCCTTGCGATAAACCACTGTGAAAGTGAAGCGTTGCAGCTGGAGCATCATGCGCTGGAGCCGGGAGGAGGCCATGTGTATCGGCTTGTTGAGGATGGTTACCAGAGTCTGGTGGTCCGTCTCGACAGTGAAGCAGTTGCCCAGGATATAGTCTTTGAATTTGGAGCAGGCAAAGACAACCGCCAGCAGTTCTTTCTCAATCTGGGCATAGTGTTGTTCAGCGGTCGTCATTGTGCGGGATGCGTAGGATACAGGCAGTTGCACCCCGTCATGGATCTGCAGGCAGGCGGCCCCGAGGCCAAACTTTGATGCATCACACGTGACAACGATGGGGCGCTGGAGGTCGAAGTACTTCAGCGTTGGCATGCTGATCAGCTTAGATTTGAGGGTGTCAAATGCTCGCTGGTGTTGCGGGAACCAGGCCCAGGCAGTGTCCTTTTTCACCAGATCCCGCAGCGGGGCACTCAGTTCACTCAGGTCGGGGATGAACTTTCCCAGGTAGTTGACCATGCCCAAGAAGCGCTGTAGGCCAGGCACGTCAGCAGGTGCAGGCATCTCGGATATTGCGGCCGTCTTCTGCGGGTCGGGCTTCAGCCCCGATGCCGTGAAAACATGCCCCACGTAGGTGACCTCAGGGACCCGGAATCGGCACTTCTTCGGGTTGAGCTTCAGGTTGACCTCCCGGGCCCGCTGCAGCACCTGGCGAAGGTGGTGGTCGTGCTCAGCGACATTCTTCCCATAAACCAGGATGTCGTCGACAATGATGGCACACGGAAGTCCAGCAAACAGTTGTTACATGGTCCTTTGGAACACCTCGTTGGCAGAGTTGAACCCAAACGGCATGCGGAGGAAGCGATACCTGCCGAAGGGCGTGCTGAAGGTCGTCAGGTGCGAGGATCGCTCATCTAGAGGTATCTGCCAGAACGAACTCTTGGCATCAAGAACCGAGAACACGGTGGCAGGGCCGACCTGTGCAGCAACATCCTCCACCGTCCGCATGGGATAGTGCGGGCGCCTGATGGCCAAGTTCAAGTCCTTAGGGTTGATGCAGATCCGTATTTCGCTCTTGTCTTTCTTCGCAGCGACAACCATAGTAGAAACCCACTGGGTGGAGTCCGTGACTGGCGCCAGGATGCCCGTGGCCACCATCTCACGAAGAGCAGACTCGACCTTGCCCCTCATGGCAAAGGACACACGGTGCGGGGGACGGACGACCGGCGTGATGTCCGGATTGAGGGCAATCCTGTAGCTGCAGGGCAACTTCCCCAGCTTCGAGTCAAACCGGTCCGGGAATTCGGCCAGCGGGTTCAGGGGTGCCTCTACCAGGTGGACATCACTGTGGAAGCTCACCAATCCGGGGTCCTGGCAGGCTTCCACGCCGAACAGGGGGTCACATTTACCGTCTAGTAGGAAGAAAGAGAGGGGCCGAGTGGTCGTCAGCATCTTGCAGTGGAGAGTGGCCCTCCCCACAGGAACAAGTACGCCACCCCCATAGGCACGCAAAACAGCACTGTCTGTGGAAACGGGCTCATTATTTCTTATCTTCCTGAACAGGCTTGTTGACATAACGTTGGCAGCTGCCCCCGTGTCGACCTTGGCAGAGAAGGCCATGCCATTCACTGTGACTCGGACAGTCGGGTCCGTTATCAGCCCAGCTGCACCTCGCAAGGAAAACACACTCAGCTCGCTCTGAGAAGAGTCAGGGTCAGACGGGGGAAGATCATCGTGCTGCAGATGGGAACCAGACGCTGTATCATCACGTGTCAGGTAGCGAGATGGTTTCTGCTGTGGCTGTGCAGGGATCCCACGGGAACGGCATGCAGCCGAGAAGTGGTTGGGCCTGTTGCAGAAATTACAGGTTTTCCCCAACGCCGGGCACACATTAAAACGGTGTGAGACAAAGTTACAATTTGGACATCGTTGAGGCGGTCTGAAGCCCTGCAGTGGTCTTACCCTCTGTCGCTGGGGAGCATTGTACTGGGGACCAGCGAGACTGGCTGTGTGGACCACAGGGTCAGGTACAGCGGAGGAGACAGCCTCAGCTAAACGAGAGGCATGCAGCGCCTCATCAAATGTCAGATCAGGCTTACGCAGCAGCTCAGAGCGCAGCTTATCATCCCGCAGACCAAAGACTAAAATGTCACGGGTCAAAGTATCAGGGGTCAGAACATGCAGGTCACATCGGCGAGCCAGCTGGCGCAGCGCGGCCATGAAATTGTCAATAGATTCCCCAGGGTTCTGGCGTCTGGAGAACAGTTTGAAACGCTCTAAGATGTGGTTAGTGGGAAGGTCACACAGCGCCGTAAATTTAGCAAGCAGGCAATCGGGGTCCTGGATACTCTCACCATGTCCATAGACGAACGACTCCGAACGCTCGAGCGCTTCTGGACCAGCCAGGTTAAGCAGCAGGGAAGCCTTGACAGCGGGGGCCACAGCAGGGTGGGCGATGGCAACATAATGCTCAAAGTCCCGTCAGAACACACTCCAGCGATGAGTGATGTCTGCATCAAAGACTAGGATGTCAGGTTTACGACAGGCAGAAGCCATCACGGCACAGGGAGGGGGTACTGGGACTAAGAAAATAAAACGTGATAGACTGGAGACGCAGAAAGAAGCACTTCTGACGCCATTTAGAGAGGGTACACAGACACTTTAAAGTCGTCAGTACTTTATTAAGCATACATTAAACATAGCCCTGGCTGTACGTGGTCTGTCACGAACACTAGAGAGAGAGCTAGGGGCGTGTGGGTTACAATTATACTAACTGCTGGGTGAGTGGTTAGCATGGACATCGTTACTATCAATTAAAGGTGTACACACATATCATCTACAAAGACTAGGCATGTATTCATGGAGTTTAGAAGGATGAGGGGGAATCTTATAAAAACATATAAAATTATAAAAGGACTGGCCAAGCTAGTTGCAGGAAAAATGTTCCCAATATTGGATTAGTCCAGAACCAGGGTCCACAGTCTTGGAATAAAGGGGAGGTCTTTTAAGAACGAGGTGAGAAAAAACTTTTTCACCCAGAGAGTTGTGAATTTATGGAATTCCCTGCCACAGAGGGCAGTGGAAGCCAAGTCACAGGATGGATTTAAGAGAGAGTTAGATAGAGCTCTATGGGCTAGTGGAGTCAAGGGATATGGGGAGAAGGCAGGCATGGGTTATTGATAGGGGACGATCAGTCATGACCACGCTGAATGGCGGTGCTGGCTCGAAGGGCCGAAGGGCCTTCTCCTGCACCTATTTTCGATGTTTCTATGTTTCTCTGTGTCTATGTTTCGATGCTAACAAGAAATAGATCAAAGCTGCTGTTGGCTAGTTCCTGTGTCCACATAGATGAGAATTGCTCGAGACACGTAGAGATGAAAATTGCCAGAGATTTTCTCTGAACTGCTGAAAGAACACAGCAGCTTCGAAAAATCTACAGATTTTGCGAGGGTGAATTTACCAGGACATGTCGAGAATGCTTGTGGATGACCAGAGGTGGAAGTCACAAGCCGAATGAAAGGAAAGTGAATTATTCTATGGTGTTGCGTATTGCATACGCGATTATTTTAATATATCATCTCAGGCCTATTGTCAAAGGGACCATTTTTATCCACTCACTTCTACCACATGTATTCACGGGCCGTGGTTTTGCATTTTTTGGTGAAATATTAAGGTTTCCGGGTCACTTAATTGTCACATGTACCAATTAGGGTTCAGTGAAATTTGAGTTACCAGACGGCCATACTACTTGAAAAGCAACAAGACACATAACCAAATAAAAGTTAACATAAACATCCACCTCTGTGGACTCCTCACTCCTCATTTTAGTTTAGTCTCGTTTATTGTCACGTGTACCAAGGTAGAGTGAAAAGCTTTTGTTGCGTGCTATCCCAGCAGCAGATATAGAATACATAGAAACATAGAAACATAGAAAATAGGTGCAGGAGTAGGCCATTCGGCCCTTCGAGCCTGCACCGCCACTCAATATGATCATGGCTGATCATCCAACTCAGTATCCTGTACCTGCCTTCTCTCTATACCCCCTGATCCCTTTAGCCACAAGGGCGCATGATTGAGCCAGTTACTGTGTATTGATATATGATAAGGAAATGAAAATTAAATAAGAAATATAAGATAACATAATATATGATACACGATGAGATAAATCTCTTTGAAGTTCACAGAATGTTGAGTTTTCGGTGCGCCTCTGCATCTGGGAACAGAACTGAGTATCTGAGACATTATCGCTCATTAATTGACAATAGCCAATAGACAATAGTTGCAGGAACAGGCCATTTGACTCTTCGAGCCAGCACCGCCAGTCAATGTGATCATGGCTGATCATTCTCAATCAGTACCCCATTCCTGCCTCCCCATATCTCCTGACTCCGCTATCTTTAAGAGACATATCTAGCTCTCTCATGATAGCATCCAGCGAGCCAGCCTCCACCGCCCTCAGAGGCAGAGAAGTCCACAGACTTCCAACTCTGTGTGTAAAAGTTTTTTTCTCATCTCCGTTCTAAATGGCTTACCCCTCATTCTTAAACTGTGGAGTCCTGTGGTTCTGGATTCGCCAAACATCGGGAACATGTTTCCCGCCTCTAGCGTGTCCAATCCATTAATAATCTTATATGTTTCAATAAGATCCCCTCTCCTTCTAAATTCCAGAGTATGCAAGCCCAGTCGTTCCATTCTATCAACATATGAGAGCCCCGTCATCAATTAACCTGGTGAACCAATGCTGCACTCCCCCAATAGCAAGATTGTCCGTCCTCAAATTGGGAGACCAAAACTGCACACAATACTCCAGATGTAGTCTCAGTAGGGCCCTGTGCATCTGCAGAAGGACCTCTTTGCTCCTATACTCAGCTTCTCTTGTTATGGGCATTTGCTTTCTTCACTGCCTGCTTACTTTCATTGACTGATGAACAAGAACCCCCGGATCCCGTTACCCTTTTCCCAACGTGACTCCATTTAGATAATAATCTGCCTTTCTGTTTTGCCACCAAATTGGATAACTTCACGCTTATTCACATAAAAACTGCATCTGCCATGCATCTGCTCACTCACCCAACCTGTCCAAATCACCCTACATCCTCACTGTTCACCCTACATCCTCACTGCTACCCAGCTTTGTGACATCTACAAATTTGTTATAAGTTACTTATAATCCTTCATCCTAATCATAAATGTATATTGTAAACAGCTGCGGTCCCAGCACCGAGCCTTGCGGTACCCCACTTGTCACTACCTGCCATTCTGAAAGGGACCCGTTAATCCCTACTCTTCGTTTCCTGTCTGCCAACCAATTTTCAAATGGACGCTGCTTACTCTCTGTAAACCTGCGGCACCAATGATAACTGGTGCTTTGTCGACCTATGGTTTGAATTCAACGATTGGTTATTTGTTTGGACGATGTTAAGCGAGAGGTTGTGGCTGTGGCACCTCGCAACCAGCGAGTCTAACTCTCTTCAGTGCGGAGATTCTAAACCATCAACGATTAATTTATAGATAGATTTCAAAGGTATATATAGAAGCGCTGGCCTTGGAAATTGCTGATGACATTGGAGGGATTGCATGACTAAACTGCCGAGCTGTAGTCAGTGAACAGTTGCCTAAAATGATTCTAAGAGTAAGGTTTCCACCGTTCTATGGCATTGGATGGGTTTATACACCGACTCCACCTGTAAACTGCAACATTAATCTTCGTGCCACTCTCGCCAGTCGTGTGGAAACCAGTCATATCTAGAGTGAATCTTTCACTGCCCTGAAGCAGTAGACAATTAAGAGCAGCAGACACCGACGCATCAAACGCGTTTCCGTCTCATGTTACCCAACGTGAGGCATCGGACTCGTTCACAGCAAGCCAGACATGTTTTACCTGCACCGTGAATATTCTCCAGCCCTGCCCCTAAGGGATTCGATGAGTATACTCAAGATATGTGGTGTACTAACTGCAGAGAGTAAGGAGGTTGCACTGTAATATTAGACGTCCCCTGTCCTTGACCGGGACATCCTGACTACCGCGGAGAAGGCTGAAAAGACATTTTAATAAATGATTACTACAGACAATGCTAACCCACCTTTCGACAGTAATAAGCTTGTGCACCGCTTCTAATCACTCATTTTCATTTCAGGCCTAATTTAAAATCAAGATTACTGTTCTGACACCATTCGATGAGATTTTCAATCGCCACCTTGTTATCCAGTTAGTCAACGGACAACCGTGATGTCGTCGGCGAATCTAAATATGAAGCGGGAACTACGGTTTGTCTAGACTGCATAGGTGAGTGAAGAACACGGCATTTAGGTGATCCTGTCCTGATGGTTATTCAGGAAGAAACGTGTTGCCAATCTACCGATTTTCATCCGCGAATGAGGAAGTCCGCTCAAATGCAAAAGGTGAACAGTTGAATGAATGAATGAATGAATGCCTTTTTATTGTCACTATACACATGTACAATGAGATTAAAAGCTGCTCATAGTGTAAAAAACAGTGTAAAAAACAAAAAGGGGGAGGGGGAATAAGGCGCACAGTTTCTGCGACGCGCAAGCTTATTGTTCCCTGTATGATAACGTTGATAGTTGGTGTCAGTGTTGCACGCTGCGTTTTCGTCGACGAGTAGCAGCTTGACGAACACGTTCGTATTGTCGGAGAGGTTCATCGTGATCCCGTCCCCTGTCGACCTATTATGTCGGGATGTAAATAACAATGTGTCAAGGTTGAATTGAATTAAATTGAATATTTGCAATAGTCTGTTCGACCATCTACCTTCCGGCAGACGTTACAAGGCCTTCGACGGCCGCACGTCCAGACTTAAGAACAGCTTCATCCCCAGAGCTATAGCTGTTCTGAACCGGCCCTGCTGAGTGCCCCCCCCCCCCCCCCCCCCACCCCGAATGAACTGTCTCCCTCAGATGGTCAAGTTGTACATCGACCCGGAACAGACCTACTTTCACTTTATGGGTTACACAAAATGCTGGAGAAACTCAGCGGGTGCAGCAGCATCTAAGTAGCGAAGGAGATAGGCGACGTTTCGGGTCGAGACCCTTCTTCAGGAAGAAGGGTCTCGACCCGAAACGTCGCCTATCTCCTTCGCTTGGAAGAAGGGTCTCGACCCGAAACGTCGCCTATCTCCTTCGCTCCTTAGATGCTGCTGCACCCGCTGAGTTTCTCCAGCTTTTTGTGTACCCTCGATTCTCCAGCATCTGCAGTTCCTTCTTTAAAAAATTCTAACAAAACGTTATTGTTTGTCCATTAAGACAAATCTGATTCTTTCCAGGTGTAGGGTCTCCGACATTTCCATAATCCACATTTTAGTTGTGGGGGTTATAGGACCTTTCCAAAATTTATTAAAATATTAAATTCTTCCCAGTTATTTACTGTTGTCTAGAAAGTTTCTTTGTCTTGTTGTAAGTGTTAGACTTTCTTCTGATATTCCAAGTATTGTTAGTTTTGAGTCGGGATTCAGTTTAGTATTAACAACTTCAGAAATTATTCTAAAAATATCCAGAAATGTTTGATTTTTATACAATTTGCAAAAGTATGTGTTAAGTTAGCCTCTAGATGCTGACATTTATCACAGATAGGAGAGATATGTGGAAACATTCTATTTAGTTTTACTTTAGAGTAGTGTAATCTGTGTGATACTTTAAATTGTATTAAAGCATGTCTGGCATTTAACGAGCATTGATGTATATATAGTAAACTTTTGTCCCAAAGATCTTTCGTTATTGGTTGGCCTAATGCATTTTCCTATGTATGTCTATATGATTCCGTCGATGGAACCTCGCTCTCTAAAAGAGTATTATAAATTAAAGTTGTTAATTTTTCTGTATTAGGATGTTTATTCAAACATTCATCAAGGATTTCTGGTTCCCTACTCCTATAATCTTGTGTGTTAGATTTCACATAATCTTTAAGTTGTAGATATCTTAAACAATAATTTGAGTGTAGTCCATAAATCTGTTGTAACTCATGAAATAAAAAGAAAAGTGCCTTTCTTATAAAGTTGTCCCATCTTTTTAATTCTGTAATTTTTCCATTGTGTGAAACCTTTATCCAGCAAGGAAGGTTTGAATAAGGGATTGTTTACAATGGGGAGACAGAGTGATATATTATCCAATTTTAAAGCCCTTTTTAATTGTTTCCAGATTCGTATACCACTATGTAATATAGGGTTTTCCCTATAGGTTTTCTTGTGCAATTTTGTGGGTGTAAACATAATCGAGCCAATTTCAAAAGGTCAACGAACTTCCTTTTCCATCCTTAACCAGTTTGGTTGCTGATCCATTTCATCCAGCCAGAAATTCATGTTTTTAATATGGATTGCCCAAAAATAAAACAGAGAATTTGGTAAAGCTAAACCTCCATTACTCTTTGATTTACATAAATGTTTTTTGAGTATTCTATGATTCTTATAATCCCAAATGAAACTTGTAACAGTGGAGTCGACTTTAAAAAAAAAAAAAGATTTTGGGATATATATCGGGATTGACTGAAATAAGTACAATAATTACGGCAAAAATACCATTTTTATAGGATTAATTCTACCAAGCATTGAGATGCGGTTGCAAGGGAAAGTGCCCGGGGAAGGAGTAGAGCGGGAGGGGAGGGAAGAATTGACAAGGGAGTCGCGGAGGGAGCGGTCTTTGCGGAAGGCAGACAGGGGGGGAGATGGGAAGATGTGGCGGGTGGAGGGGTCACGTTGGAGGTGGCGAAACTGGCGGAGGACGATCTGTTGTATTTGCCGGCTGGTGGGGTGAAAGGTGAGGACCAGGGGGACTCTGCCCTGTTTGCGAGTGGGGGAATGGGGAGCGAGGGCAGTGTTGCGGGGTATGGAGGAGACCCTGGTGCGAGCCTCATCAATAGTGGGGGAGGGGAATCCCCGTTCTCTGAAGAATGAGGCCATTTGTGATGACCTGGTATGAAACACCTCATCCTGGGAGCAGATGCGGCGTAGACGAAGGAATTGGGAATAGGGGATGGAGTCCTTACAGGAAGCAGGGTGGGAGGAAGAGTAGTCCAGGTAGCTGTGGGAGTCAGTGGGTTTGTAGTGGATGTCGGTTAGGAGTGTATCACCTGCAATAAAGATGGTGAGGTCAAGGAATGGTAGGGAAGTGTCGGAAATGGTCCAAGTGTATTTGAGTGCCGGATGGAAGTTGGTGGTGAAATGAATGAAGTCAGTCAGTTGTGTGTGGGTGCAGGAGGTGACACCAAAGCAGTCATCGATGTAACGGAGGTAGAGGTCGGGGTTGGGGGCCTGGTACGCCGAGAACAAGGATTGTTCGACGTACCCAACAAAGAGGCAAGCGTAGCTGGGGCCCATGCGTGTGCCCATAGCTACGCCTTGTGTTTGGAGGAAATGGGAGGAATCGAAAGAGATGTTATTGAGGGTAAGGACCAACTCCGCTAGGCGGAGGAGGGTGTCAGTGGACGGGTATGGGTTGCTCCTCTGGTCGAGGAAGAACCGGAGGGCTTTGAGGCCGTCCTGGTGGGGGATGGAGGTGTAGAGTGACTGGACGTCCATGGTAAAGATGAGAGGATGGGGGCCTGGAGAATGGAATGCACGGAGCCGACGAAGAGTGTCTGAGGTGGCTTGAACATAGGTGGTGAGGGATTTAACAAAGGGGGATAGGATGGCGTCAAGGTATGTGGAAATGTGTTCGGTGGGGCACGAACAGGCAGACAATGGGTCTGCCAGGACAGTCGGGTTTGTGGATTTTGGGGAGAAGGAAAAATCGGGCCGTGCGGGGCTGGGAAACGATGAGGTCGGAGGTTCGGGGGGGTAGGGAGCCGGAGCTGATGAAGTCGGTTATGGTGCTAAATGCTGCTGCACCCGCTGAGTTTCTCCAGCATTTTGTGTAACCCTCGATTCTCCAGCATCTGCAGTTTCTTCGTTAATACTTTCACTTTAACTGTTTTAATGGGTTTATTTCTCTGGGTGGCTACATTTTTAATTGGTTAAGTTATTACATCGGTTGGAAGCTGCATACCAAATCTCGTTGTACCTCTGTGCAATGACAATAAAATATATTATTATTATTATTATTATTATTATTATTATTATTATTATTATTATCTAGGAATAACTGTGCATTGTTCCCTGAAGGTGGAATCGCATGTGGATAGGGTAGTAAAGAAAGCCTTTGGTGTGCTAGCCTTTATAAATCAGAGCATTGAATATAGTAGGGAAGTAATGTTAAAATTGTACAAGGCATTGGTAAGACCAATTCTGGAGTATGGTGTACAATTTTGGTCGCCTAATTATAGGAAGGATGTCAACAAAATAGAGAGAGTACAGAGGAGATTTACTAGAATGTTGCCTGGGTTCCAGCAATTATGTTACAGAGAAAGGTTGAACAAGTTAGGTCTTTATTCTTTGGAGCGCAGAAGGTTAAGGGGGGACTTGATTGAGGTCCTTAAAATGAGGAAAGGGATAGACAGAGGTGACGTGGATACGTTTTTCCCATTGAGGGTAGGGAAGATTCAAACAAGAGGGCATGACACGAGAATTAAGGGACAGAAGTTTAGGGGTAATGTGAGGGGGAACTTCTTTACTCAGAGGGTGGTGGCTGTGTGGAATGAGATTCCAGCAGAAGTGGTGGAGGCAGGATCGATTTTAACATTTAAAAGTAAAGTGGATAGGTATATGGACGGGAAGGGAATGGAGGGGTATGGTCTGACTGCAGGTAGATGGGACTAGGTGAAAACAAATGGTCGGCGCGGACTGGAACGGCCGAGAGGGCCTGTTTCCTTGCTGTAATTGTTATATGGTTATATGGTTATATGGTCGTGTACCTTCTTCCCAATGGGAATGGTGAAATGAGTGTGTCACCAGGAAGGTGTGGGTCCTTAATGATGTTGGCTACCTTTCTTAGGCATAGTTCGCACTATGTCCAGCTACACAGTCATGGGTATAGGGTGAGCAAAGCTGAGGGCTGAGCATGCAGCCTTGAGGTGCTCCCGTACTGATTGTTACTGAGGATGAAGTATTTCTGCCAATTCGATCTGACTGTGGTCTGTGGATGAGGAAGTCGAGCATCCAATTGCAGAGGGATGCACAGAGACTAAGAATAATGGCAAGTGCATGGTTTACAAACGAGATGGACACAAAATGCTGGTCTAACACAGTAGGACGGGCAGCATCTCACCCATTATTTCTCTCCAGAAATGTGGCCTCTCCCGCTGCGTTACTCTGTCTATTTTCAGGAAACCTCTAGTCGCACGAAACTAGCTGATCCTGAAACTGAACATGAAGGGTCTCGACCGATATGTCACCCTTTCATTCTCTCCAGAGATACTGCCTGTCCCGTTGAGTTACTCCAGCTATTTATGTCTATATTCGGTTTAAACCAGCATCTACAGTACCTTCTTACACGTGTAATCTTCGGATTTCTGTTCCTTCTGCCGGAGGATAGACGCGAGAAGAGGGCATGTCCGGATGGTAAAGACATTTGATGACGATTCCTCCTCGTTGATGCAGTGGATTGTGTTGTTGAGGGACAGTGCCTGCAATGGACCAGCTTGAATCCATAAATCGCTGCATGTTCTAGATTCCTGAATGTTGGGACTGCCGTATGATATACTCAGACAGAACAATCGCCACAATCTATCTTCAAGGGATATTTGGAGTGTCGTGACATGCAGAATCTCTTTGAAGCTCTCAATAAGTCGAAGCCCCGGTGCGCCTCTGTATACTGCGACCAGAACAGTGCATGTGGGATATTAGCGCCCAGTAAGTCGAATCTGTCAACTCATTCGGACGGTGGTAAACCAAATAAAACTGGTACATTTCCTCCTTGTCTAATGTATTGAACGATTAGTTGCTGATTTGGATAATGTTAAGCGAAGGGTTGTGGTGGCGGCACCACACGTGTATCTCTTTACTGTGTGGTGATGCAGATTGTGCTAAATATTAATTTATAGTTCGATCTTCAAAGGTGTACATAGAAGCCGAAAATTTGGAACTTGCCGATGACCTTGAAGTTGATTGATTAAAACGCTGAGCTGTTGTCAATGAACAGCAGCCAAACTCATGTGGCCCCATTGTGTGAATGGTCGAGAGGAGTGAGAACAGCCAGTAAGATAGCAACCGGTTGACCTGTTAGAGATAGAAAATTTGAGCGTATTCATGTCGTGTATGAGATTGAGACTAACCATGTACAGCTCAATTTGCTATCCCTGCAATTAATACAGAATGTGGATGTCTGTTGAGTTACGTTTCCGCAAAATTTTACAACCGGACAACTCCGGACTAAAACCAACACTTCCTAACTACAGATTAAAGTTTCCACCGTCCTGTGGCATTGGCTGTATCCGACACGACTCCACCATCGATGCACCATAGAAAACATTTTATCGTGATGCATCACAGCTTGGGTTGGGAGCAGCTTCATCAAAGTTCGCAGGAAATTGCAGCGAATTGTGGACGCAGCCCAGACCATCACACAACCAACCACTCTTCTATTGACTCCATTTATACCTCACGCTGCTTCGGTAAGGCCAGCAGCATAACCAAGCACGCATTGCGCCTTGGCCTCCCCTCATTCATCAAGCAAAATGTATAAACGTCTCAAAACACAAATCTCCTGATTCGGGGACAGTTTCTTCCCGGCTATTCTCAGGGAATTGAATCATCCGATCATTACCGGAGAGTACTGCGGAACTACGATCTACCTAATTTTCGACACGGATTATCTTTGATCGGACTTGGCTGGCTTTATCATGCACTAACATATATTCCCTTACCGTATACCTACACGCTCTAAATTGCAATCATGTATTGTATATCTGCTGAATGGTTAGCGCGCAACAAAAGGTGTTCACTATACCTTGGTACACCTGTCAATAACCTAAACTAAATAAATAAAAGAAACCGATAGAATGTTTCAAAGATACTTTAACAAATGTTTATATAGACAAAGATAATGCAAGGTTCCGACAGAAATAAACGTTTGCACTGCTTCTAATCAGACATTTTCATTTCCGGCCTAATTCAAATTCAAGATTGCAGCCCTGACTCCATGCGAAGAGATTCTCCATTACCATCTTGTTTCCCAGTGATTCATCAAGCAATCGCGATATCGACGGCGAATCTAAAGACGGAGTTTGAATTACCGTCTGGCTGCAGTGTCAATTGTACGGACTGAGTGTTGCACACAAAGTGAAGGTTCTCCTGCCCTCATCGTTATCCAGGACGAAGTGTGTTTTCAATTTGTACTGATTGTCATCTGTTGATGAGGAAGTCGATACACGTGGATGGGTATGAGCAGAGCCCTAGTAATATCTATAGTTGGTGTCGGTATTTGAAGCTGAGTTGTGGTCCATGATCAGCAGCAGTTCGTATCATGCGAGTGGCCTAGTGTGGAGTCAAGAGCCAGTGAGATACCATCTTCCGATGAACTATTGTGGCGTTAGGTAAATTGCAGTGGGTCCGGGTCCTGGCTGAGTTAGGAACAGACATGCGTCATTACCAACGTCTCAAAGCGCTTACTCGCCATGGAAGATAGTGCCACGGGTTATGAGTCATCGATGCCTGTCACCCGACGTTTCCTGGATGAGGTATTATTAATGCTGTTTTGAAGCGTATGGCTAGATTAGACCTGAATAATGAGATGCTGAAGTTCTCCGCAACACCGTAGCCAGTTGGTCTGCGCTGGTCGCAACAACACGGCCAGGTATTTCGGCAGGGCTGGGTATTTTCCATGGGTTCACCCACAAGAATGATCTTCTGACTCCAGTCATTCCTCGTGAATGGGGATGTTGTGGATTGATCCCTGCACTTTGATACCATATAACCATATAACCATATAACAATTACAGCACGGAAACAGGCCCTCTCGGCCCTTCCAGTCCGTGCCGACCATTTGTTTTCCCCTAGTCCCATCTACCTGCACTCAGACCATACCCCTCCATTCCCTTCACGTCCATATACCTATCCACTTTACTCTTAAATGTTAAAATCGATCCTGCCTCCACCACTTCTGCTGGAAGCTGATTCCACACAGCCACCACCCTCTGAGTAAAGAAGTTGCCCCTCACGTTACCCCGAAACCTCTGTCCCTTAATTCTCATGTCATGCCCTCTTGTTTGAATCTTCCCTACCCTCAATGGGAAAACGTATCCACGTCAACTCTGTCTATCCCTTTCATCATTTTAAAGACCTCAATCAAGTCCCCCCTTAACCTTCTGCGCTCCAAAGAATAAAGACCTAACTTGTTCAACCTTTCTCTGTAACATAGTTGCTGGAACCCTGGATACAGAACCATCTGTTGTGCTCTGGACATCTGCAATGTTACAATTGAATGCATGTTTCCTGTATCCACCTTCGCCTTGTATCCCGCTACTAATACCCTATTCTCACTCCATTATTTTAGCCATCTCCTTCCTGTTCAATATAGTCACAGAAGCGTCGCCTTTTCGTTGTTGTTGTTGCACCTACATTTCCAATTACAATCATTTTCTGTTTTCCAATGAAGTATTTAGTCTTAAAACGGATCATGAATGAATAAAAGCAAACCACACAGAGGTGCAACATGTGGAGCAAATAGGAACATTAATGAGTACAACATATAATCTATTGCAATTGGGATTGGGACTGCAACCAAGCCTGTTGGAAGATCGTGGTGGAATACCATAGCAGAAGGAATGAAACAGTTTCTCAGTTTGATCGTACTAATTTTCAAACTATTGTATTTTACGCCTTGTGAGAGCGAGGGGAAAAAGGAGTTAGTGGTTTGTAAACGGACCCTGAATCTCGTTCACTGATTTTCCGGGGCAGCGTGAAGTCGAGATGCAGTTCATAGTGGGGATTTCAGACTGAATGTTGGAATGTGCTACATCCAAAACTCTTCTCAATTTCCGACGATCGTGTATAAACGAGAAATGATTGAATCTCATAGAACGCCTTCTACCGTGCAGCTTCGGAAGTATTTGCGAGTCGTTGGAGACATACCAAATCCTTAAAATCCTGGGGACGAAGAGACGTTGACGTGCTTGTGTGGCTGTCCTTCCAATGCCGTTTGTCCAGGAGAGGCGGATGTACTTACGTCCGGGAACTTGAAGCTATCCACAATGTACACTTTGGTCCTGAGTGGAGTATTGACACCACCACGCTTCCAAATGTCAACAACGAACTCTTTCGTCTTGCTGACATTAAGGAAGAGGTTGTTTTCTTCATACAACGTTAAAATTCTCTCTTTTTCCATCCTGTTCTCTGTCTCGTCGATTTTCAAGACACGCCCACTGCATTCCTGATATCAGCGGAATAAATGTTCTGGATCCTTGAATTTTCGAGCCTAAATCGTCCTTCAATATTGCACTATACCTGTCCTATATTCAGCTGAACCGTCCAAACTATTTTCACTTTTCGTCAATTCATTGGACATGTTTGTAAAAGGCCAAATATTCGGTTCTGTCCATTTGCAACTTCCCACAGCGCCTTAGTAATGGTTATCGGGTCATTAGATTTCAGCTGTAGTCGAGCCATCAACTTGCGCAAAATCTTTTCAGAACACTTCATGTGTTAATATATGAAGGGTTCAAATTATGTATTATTTTTCAAAAGATTCTTATGGTCACTCTTACTTGTTAACTGCTGACCATTCCCCGATGCAACGATTACACTTAGCACTAAAATAGTAAGATTAAACGAGAATTTACCAGTTCGAAGTTTGGTCGTTGTTTTATGAGGAGTAACGATGAGGGATTACGTGAAGAAGCCCCGCCTGGCGCTAGAACGGCATACTTCAAAGCAGCGGCATGAAAAACACAGAACACAATAGCCGGAGTAAGACAGTAAGGCTCATCATAGATTTAGAACTACCAGATGATCATTTATTTTATGAGGGTGTGGAGTGGATGGCACGTAATCCCTCATCGTTACTCCTCATAAAATAACGATCAAACTTCGAACTGGTAAGTTCTCGTTTAATCTTACTATTTTACTTCGAAGTCACGTGAGTGACTACGTGAAGATTTTGAAGCTTCTGTGTTTTCCATGTCGTAGAATTCTTCCATACGACAGTCCGGCTAGGTCAACACATACATGAGTAAAAACCTTTTACCAGACTAGTTTTAGTTCTTTCCATAAATCCTTTAATGATATAAGAACATATAATAACCCCCTTTTTACATCTGAGGGAAACCATTACAAAGTGATAAAAGATATAAGTGATAACATAATTGATAGTATCAATCGATAGTGAAACAAAGCAGGTGATTATAGTGAACCCAACACCGCGTGTCCAAAGCCTGTCATTGTGTGAACAGGTTTATTGTAGAACTTTGAAAAAGTTTCTTCTTTACACCACCCTGCAGTTTCTAAAATATGTTCGAGTGGTACGTCCTGTAACTTCATAGAAACATAGAAACATAGAAATTAGGTGCAGGAGTAGGCCATTCAGCCCTTCGAGCCTGCACCGCCATTCAATATGATCATGGCTGATCATCCAACTCAGTATCCCATACCTGCCTTCTCTCCATACCCCCTGATCCCCTTAGCCACAAGGGCCACATCCAACTCACTCTTAAATATAGCCAATGAACTGGCCTCAACTACCCTCTGTGGCAGAGAGTTCCAGAGACTCACCACTCTCTGTGTGAAAAAAGTCTTTCTCATCTCGGTCTTAAAGGATTTCCCCCTTATCCTTAAGCTGTGACCCCTTGTCCTGGACTTCCCCAACATCGGGAACAATCTTCCTGCATCTAGCCTGTCCAACCCCTTAAGAATTTTGTAAGTTTCTACAAGATCCCCTCTTAATCTCCTAAATTCCAGAGAGTATAAACCGAGTCTATCCAGTCTTTCTTCATAAGACAGTCCTGACATCCCAGGAATCAGTCTGGTGAACCTTCTCTGCACTCCCTCTATGGCAATAATGTCCTTCCTCAGATTTGGAGACCAAAACTGCACGCAATACTCCAGGTGTGGTCTCACCAAGACCCTGTACAACTGAAGTAGAACCTCCCTGCTCCTGTACTCAAATCCTTTTGCTATGAAAGCTAACATACCATTCGCTTTTTTTCACTGCCTGCTGCACCTGCATGCCTACTTTCAATGACTGGTGTACCATGACACCCAGGTCTCGCTGCATCTCCCCTTTTCCTAATCGGCCACCATTTAAATAATAGTCTGCTTTCCTGTTTTTGCCACCAAAGTGGATAACCTCACATTTATCCACATTATACTGCATCTGCCAAACATTTGCCCACTCACCCAGCCTATCCAAGTCACCTTGCAGTCTCCTAACTAGCATCCTCCTCACAGCGAACACTGCCCCCAGCTTAGTGTCATCCGCAAACTTGGAGATATTGCCTTCAATTCCCTCATCCAGATCATTAATATATATTGTAAATAGCTGGGGTCCCAGCACTGAGCCCTGCGGTACCCCACTAGTTACTGCCTGCCATTGAGAAAAGGACCCGTTTACTCCTACTCTTTGCTTCCTGTTTGCCAGCCAGTTCTCTATCCAGGGTACACATCTATCCACATCAATACTGAACCCCTAATACGTATGCTTTAAGTTTGTATACTAATCTCTTATGTGGAACCTTGTCGAAAGCCTTCTGGAAGTCCAGATATACCACATCCACTGGTTCTCCCTTATCCACGCTACTAGTTACATCCTCGAAAAATTCCACAAGATTCGTCAGACATGATTTACCTTTTGTAAATCCATGCTGACTTTGTCCAATGATTTCACCACTTTCCAAATGTGCTGCTATCCCATCTTTAATAACTGACTCTAGCAGTTTCCCCACTACCGATGTTAGACTAACTGGTCTGTAATTCCCCGTTTTCTCTCTCCCCCCCTTCTTAAAAAGAGGGGTTACATTTGCTACCCGCCAATCCTCAGGAACTACTCCAGAATCTAAAGAGTTTTGAAAGATTATCACTAATGCATCCACTATTTCCTCAGCTACTTCCTTAAGTACTCTGGGATGCAGCCTATCTGGCCCTGGTGATTTATCGGCCTTTAATCTATTCAATTTACCCAACACCACTTCCCGACTGACCTGGATTTCACTCAATTCCTCCTTTGACCCCACAGTCCCCTGCTATTTCAGGCAGATTATTTATGTCTTCCTTAGTGAAGACGGAACCAAAGTAGTTATTCAATTGGTCCGCCATATCCTTGTTCCCCATGATCAACTCACCTGTTTCTGACTGCAAGGGACCTACATTTGTTTTAACTAACCTCTTTCTCTTCACATATCTATAAAAACTTTTGCAGTCAGTTTTTTGTTCCCTGCCAGTTTTCTTTCATAATCTATTTTTCCTTTCCTAATTAAGCCCTTTGTCCTCCTCTGCTGGTCTCTGAATTTCTCCCAGTCCTCTGGTATGCTGCTTTTTCTGGCTACTTTGTACGCATCATCCTTTGCTTTGATACTATCCCTGATTTCCCTTGTTATCCACGGATGCACTACCTTCCCCGATTTATTCTTTTGCCAAACTGGGATGAACAATTTTTGTAGTTCATCCATGCAGTCTTTAAATGTCTTCCATTGTATATCCACCGTCAACCCTTTTAGAATTAATTGCCAGTCAATCTTGGCCAATTCACGTCTCATACCCTCAAAGTTACCTTTCTTTAAGTTCAGAACCATTGTTTCTGAATTAACAATGTCACTCTCCATCCTAATGAAGAACTCAACCATATTATGGTCACTCTTGCCCAAGGGGGCACGTACAACAAGACGGCTAATTACCCCTTCCTCATTACTCAAAACCCAGTCTAAAATAGCCTGCTCTCTCGTTGGTTCCTCTACATGTTGATTTAGATAACTATCCCGCATACATTTCCAAAAAAATCCTCTTCCTCAGCACCCATGCCAATTTGATTAACCCAATCTATATGTAGATTGAAGTCACCCATTATAACTGTTTTGCCTTTGTCGCACGCATTTCTAATTTCCTGTTTGATACCATCCCCAACTTCTCTGCTACTGTTAGGTGGCCTGTACACAACACCCACCAGCGTTTTCTGCCCCTTAGTGTTTTGTAGCTCTACCCATACCGATTCCACATCCTCCAAGCTAATGTCCTTCCTTTCCATTGCTTTAATCTCCTCTCTAACCAGCAACGCTACCCCACCTCCTTTTCCTTTCTCTCTATCCCTCCTGAATATTGAATATCCCTGGATGTTCAGCTCCCAGCCTACGTCACCCTGGAGCCATGTCTCCGTGATCCCAACTATATCATAATCATTAATATCTATCTGCACGTTCAACTCGTCCACCTTATTACGAATACTCCTTGCATTGAGTGACAAAGCCTTCAGGCTTGTCTTTACAACGCATTTACCCCCTTATACAATTTTGCTGAAAAGTGGCCCTTTTTGATTTTTGACCTGGTTTTGTCTGCCTGCCACTTTTACCTTTCACCTTGCTACCTAATGCTTCTACCCTCATTTTACACCCTCCTGCCTCTCTGCTCTTGTACCCATCCCCCTGCCACATTAGTTTAAATCCTCCCCGACAGCACTAGCAAACACTCCCCCAAGATCATTGGTTCCATTCCATTCCAGGTGCAAACCGTCCTGTTTGTACCGGTCCCAACCTCCCCCAGAACTGGTCCCAGTGCCCTAAAAATTTGAATCCCTCCCCCTTGCACCACTTTTCAAGCCACGTATTCATTTGCATTATCCTCCTATTTCTACTCTGACTGGCCCGTGTGGTACTGGTAGCAATCCGGAGATTACTACCTTTGAGGTCCTACTTTTAAGTTTATCTCCTAGCTCCCTAAATTCACCTTGTAGGACCTCATCCCTTTTTTTACCTATATCGTTGGTGCCAACATGCACCACGACAACTGGCTGTTCACCCTCCCCCTCCAGAATGTTCTGCAGCCGTTCAGTGACATCCCTGACCTTCGCACCAGGGAGGCAACATACCATCCTGGAGTCTCGTTTGCGGCCGCAGAAACGCCTATCTATTCCCCTGACAATTGAATCCCCTATTACTATTGCCCTTCCCCTCTTTTTTCCCCCCTCATGTGCTGCAGAGCCACCCATGGTGCCATGAACCTGGCTGCTGCTGCATTCCCCTGATGAGCCATCTCCCTCAACAGTATCCAAAATGGTATACCTGTTTAGGAGGGAGATGACCGCAGGGGACTCCTGCACTACCTGCCTACTGCTTTGCTGGCTATTGGCCACCCGTTCCCTTCTTGTCCTCCTACCTTTTGCCTGCGGTGTGACCAACTCACTGTACGTGCTATCCACGACTTTCTCCGCATCGTGGATGCTCCAGTATGAATCCAGCCGCAGTTCCAATCGTTCAATGCGGTCTGCCAGGAGCTGCAGCTGGACACACTTCCTGCAAACGTAGTCACCAGGGACACCGACCATCTCCCTGATCTCCCACATGTTGCAGGCTGAACAAAACCACTAGGCCAATCTCTACTGCCATACCTTACTCCCCATTTACTCTGTATTAAATATTTTTTTTTTAAAACCCACAAAAACTTATCCTTTAAACTTTACTACTAAATACTGAATTCCTAACTCCCAGAATCCCTCACTCCCAGAAGGCAGAAATGTAAAATAGTAAACCCGGGGTTGCACCCAATCAGCTGCTTCCTCGGGTCCTCTTCCACCAATCAGCGGCTTCCTCAAAAAAAAACCCACTTCTCCAAATGGAACGTTATGGATTTGGGTAAGCCTCTGGAAAAACAAGCCCCGCGCTAGATTTTAAACCTACCGGTCGGGTGTCGCTCCTCCCCCTCCTTCACTTCCAACGGCTCCTGTGGGCCTCTGGAAACACAAGCCCCGCGCTAGATTTTAAACCTACGGTCGGGTGTCGCTCCTCCCCTCCTTCACTTCCAACGGCTCCTGTGGGCCTCTGAAAAAACAAGCCCCGCGCTAGATTTTAAACCTACCGGTCGGGTGTCGCTCCTCCCCCTCCTTCACTTCCAACGGCTCCTGTGGGCCTCTGAAAAAACAAGCCGCGCGCTAGATTTTAAACCTACCGGTCGGGTGTCGCTCCTCCCCCTCCTTCACTTCCAACGGCTCCTGTGGGCCTCTGAAAAAACAAGCCGCGCGCTAGATTTTAAACCTACCGGTCGGGTGTCGCTCCTCCCCCTCCTTCACTTCCAACGGCTCCTGTGGGCCTCTGAAAAAAAAGCCCCGCGCTAGATTTTAAACCTACCGGTCGGGTGTCGCTCCTCCCCCTCCTTCACTTCCACGGCTCCTGTGGGCCTCTGAAAAAACAAGCCCCGCGCTAGAATTTTAAACCTACCGGTCGGGTGTCGCTCCTCCCCCTCCTTCACTTCCAATGGCTCCTGTGGGCCTCTGAAAAAACAAGCCCGCGCTTTTTAAACCTACCGGTCGGGTGTCGCTCCTCCCCCTCCTTCACTTCCAACGGCTCCTGTGGGCCTCTGAAAAAACAAGCCCCGCGCTAGATTTTAAACCTACCGGTCGGGTGTCGCTCCTCCCCCTCCTTCACTTCCAACGGCTCCTGTGGGCCTCTGAAAAAACAAGCCCGCGCTAGATTTTAAAACCTACCGGTCGGGTGTCGCTCCTCCCCCTCCTTCACTTCCAACGGCTCCTGTGGGCCTCTGAAAAAAACAAGCCGCGCGCTAGATTTTAAACCTACCGGTCGGGTGTCGCTCCTCCCCCTCCTTCACTTCCAACGGCTCCTGTGGGCCTCTGAAAAAACAAGCCGCGCGCTAGATTTTAAACCTACCGGTCGGGTGTCGCTCCTCCCCCTCCTTCACTTCCAACGGCTCCTGTGGGCCTCTGAAAAAAAACAAGCCCCGCGCTAGATTTTTAAACCTACCGGTCGGGTGTCGCTCCTCCCCCCTCCTTCACTTCAACGGCTCCTGTGGGCCTCTGAAAAAACAAGCCCCGCGCTAGATTTTAAACCTACCGGTCGGGTGTCGCTCCTCCCCCTCCTTCACTTCAACGGCTCCTGTGGGCCTCTGGAAAAAACAAGCCCCGCGCTAGATTTTAAACCTACCGGTCGGGTGTCGCTCCTCCCCCTCCTTCACTTCCAACGGCTCCTGTGGGCCTCTGGAAAAACAAGCCCCGCGCTAGATTTTAAACCTACCGGTCGGGTGTCGCTCCTCCCCCTCCTTCACTTCCAACGGCTCCTGTAACTTCGCCGCGGATGTAGCTGCTGCCCTGGTGGAGTGAGATTTGAACACATCGGTGTCTACTCCTGCTAAAAGTAACACCTGTTTTAACCACCTTGAGATTGTTTGCACTGAAGCTTTTGTGTGTGGTTTCTTATGCGTAATCATTAATGATTTTTCATCACCTCGAAGAGTTTTGGTGACTTTTACATATTGATTCAAATGTTTAACTACACACAACGTTGGATCAATAGGGTAAGCTTGAAACATTACCTTTCCTCCAGTTCTCCCTGGTCTGCTTTGTTTGATCAGATCGTAAACATAGAACACAATGTTATCTGCAGCCACATGCATACAGTCTAAACGTAGCATTTGTAATGTTTGCACCCTTTGAGCTGAAACCAATGCCATTAACATTACTAATTTAAATGTTAACTTTTCCAATGACAAAACTTCGATTGGAGTCCATTGCCTAAGTAAAGTAAGTACAATGCTGACATCCCAAATTTCTGTATATCTTGGTTTGGGTGGATTTTTGTTAAAGATTCCTTTCATAAATCTGGATATCAATGGATGTGATCCAATTGATTTCTGGTCAGAGATTTGCCCTAAATAAGATGATAAGGCACTACGTGCACTATTAATGGCACTATAACTTAAGTGCTGTTCAAAATGCAACTCGGCAAGGAACTCCAATATGTTTGCAATGTTTACAGTGTGATAGGATATATTTGATTGTCTATTAAAAAAATCCCATTTCTTTATATGTGTCATATATTGTCTCTGAGTGCTATCTCGCCATGATGCGACTATAATATCCATAGTTCTATCCGACAATCCAAGCTCTTGTAGTGGTCTGGTCAAAACCTGCAGATTAACAAATTCATATAAGCATGTAATGGATGAATTTCTTTGGTTACTGGTTTTATCAATAAATCACTGCTGCTAGGAATTGACATATATGGTTATTTAATCATGTTTAACATCAATGGGAACCATGGTTGTGTCGGCCAATTTGGAATCACCAATAATCCTGTGGCAGAATCTTGTTCTAATTTCTTCAGACATTGCTGAACCAGAGCAAATGGCGGAAAGGCATAAAAGAACATATTCCCCCAATGTAGTGAAAAGGCATCTACTGCTACTGCATCTGGATGTGGTTCCCAAGACACATATTTAGGCAATTGATGATTTAATCTTGATGCAAACAGATCAATGTCTGGTAACCCATATTGAATCACAATTTTACTGAAAATTACTGGGTTCAACATCCATTCTGTATTGTCTTTAAACATCCTTGATCTATTGTCTGCCACCACATTGTCTTTACCTGGGATGTAAAATTTGCCGAAATCCAAATTTGGTGGTTAATACACCACTGCCATATCTGATTGACCAAACAATCACATGATACCGATCTGACTCCACCCATGTGATTAATATATGCAACAGCTGTTTTTATTGTCTAATTGTATCAGTACATGCAGATTCTTTTCTGTTAGAACAATAGGCTTTTAAACCCATAAAATGCTCCCAATAATTCTAAATAGTTAATACCATATGTTTGGAGAAACATTTCCTCTTGGACAGTCCATCTGCCCCCACAGCTTGTGAATGACTCTGTCGCCCCCCCATCCGAGAGCACTAGCATCTGTTTGGTAAAATTACTTCAGGCTGTTGTATCAGAATGTTTTTATTAGCAGCTTGTGGGACATTTTTCAATCCACCCATTTAATTCCAATAAAGCTTCTTTTGTTAATTGCATAGGCCTATCAAAATGGCCTGCTCTCTTTTTTAGAGCTCTTATTTTGTCCCTTTGAAGGTTTTTGGTAATGTAATGGACCCAAATTCTACTGCAGGAAATGCTGCCACTAATTTACCAATAACCTTTGCTACTTCTCGGATGGAGGGATAAGGTTTGTGAATGAGACCCCTACAGGTCATTAAAATATCATCAATCTTATCTGTTGGCAAAGTTTACTAAACATAGTAACTGAGTTTAATCACAAACCCCAAATAGTTAATTGACTGTGCTGGCTGCAGCTGGGACTTAATTGGATGAATCAAGAAACCTAACTTCTCAAATAAAGTTTAAGTTGCTGAAACTGATTTTTCAGCTGATTCCTGATAACTATTGATGATTAAAATGTCATCCAGATAAGCCATAATGATGTGCTTTTGTGCTCTTAATTGTGCTAAAGCTGGTTTAAACAGCTTTGTAAAGAGCCTGGGAGCTGAACTTAACCCAATTGGTAAAGATTTGAATTGCCACAGCTGTCCCAGCCAATTAAATTTTAAATACCTTCGAAAGAACTGATGTATCGGTACTGAATAGTACGCATCCTTTAAATCAATTGTAGCCATATAACAACCTTGCTGATATCAAATGTCCCCCACCCCCCTTTTTTTTTTTGTAGTGTTGAATGTTTCCATCTTAAAATGTTTATACTCGACAAATTTATTAAAGTTTGTAAGGTCCAGAATGTAATAGTAGCTCCTGAAACTGTTTGTAAAATAAACCGATCAGATGTGATGGCAAGCCATTCATCATAAAACATTTGTAATCTCCCACCAACTGGAGATTTGTCCACAGTTTCTTTAAGAATAGAATATTTTTTTGTACCTCTCCATATGAACGTGGTGGTCTCCTTCTCCCCGTATACGGGTGAACATTAGGCTGTGTCGGATGGTAATATTTTCTTATCATATTCCTGCCTCTGTTTCCAAAATCAAATCCCCTTCTTGACGAAAAATACCTTTTTTGTCCAAAAACGAAAGGTCTCATGTGGCTAATAGATTTAGCCTCTTCATCCATTTCTCTTATTTGCTTAGGCAGGTTCTCTCCAAATAGATAACCAGGAGCTTGAACACCACTTGATCGACACAGACCTGCAAACCTTGGATGAAATATGGGCCGAATCGCAATTTTTCCTCATACAATTAATTTCATAGAAGGAATTGCACAATAAGCCCAAAGTATCTTTTTGGATTTTATCAATTTCCGACCCCTCCATTTGCTTCCAAAAGCAGTAATGGCAGCTGAAATCAATTTGAGGATTCTTTGAAATCTTATTTCTTGTCCTCTCATGCCTGGAGTCATAGGCGATCCATATAGACGGATTAACCGTAGGTACCTTCAATTGAGGTTGCAATTTTCCGGTGTTTTATATAATTCTGCTGTTTCAATCATCACAGAATCTTGAAGTTGGTGAGATACCATATAATTAAAACTGGCAGCTAGGTTTTCTTCCATAGCCTCACCACTTCCTTCAGGTATAGCAAAGTCTTTTGCCATATCAGGCACATCTGGCCCACATCATTTTTTTATTCGTGGTGTGCACTCATCACCACTTGCAGGGTCTGTCTTTTGCAGCCCTGATACACTTGGAATTATATCCAAATGAGACTTCCTCCGCCCCTTAATCCTGGGTCTGGAGTTTCAAATTCCCAATTTGGCACATAGCCATATATCTGTATATTCAAACCCCTCGGGTCATTTTGGGAAATTCTGGGTACTGTGACCCTTGTCTCATTATATTTTTGGAGCACTTTCTCCATATATGTTCCATTTTTTAGGCCATATAGTAGCTTTATTATCGGAGGACTTTGGTCATTAATCAGGGAGTCCATTACAGAAACCACGAGCCTCACGATTTCTTTTTTACTTTTTGCTTAGGAACAATTTCACACCGTGGTTTGCATTTCTGGAGAAATTAATACTCACTAACGGTGTGTGAATACAGCGCCACAGGTATCGGAACCGGATCCCGCACTAAACTCTTGTCCCCGAACCTTTAGCTTCACCCCGGGACATCTTTCTACCCCACGAAATTTTCCTTTGAAAGACTACCTCAATTTTTCTTTTTATTATCTGGCTAAATCATACGGACCAGCGTGAACTCTGATTTTAAATTTTACTTTCCTCATTGCTAGGATCTACCAGCGTAACGTCTTTATTTAGAAATGTCCCCATCTTTTCCTTGCACTTACCTGCGGTTCCGTACCGGCCGCTGCGATGAGCAGCGCTCTGCAGCTCTGCTATTTGCACAGTGTCAGCGTCGACGTAATTGCCGTTCTAAGCGCCAGTCGGGGCTTCTTCACGTATCACTCAGCGAGACTCCGAAGTAAAATGAGCTCCGTATTCATCATGACGTCCACCAAAACTACTCCCACATCACCCAGTGTTAAAGATGTCCAAGGGGCGCCGTGGTGCCAGTTCCTGTAATGTGATGGCGCCACAAATAATATCACAAAAAAGCACAATGAATGTACGATCCTGCAATAAAAATATTTGCATGGTGTAACGTGTTAATGCTAGAATCTTATTGAGCAAAACTCAAGCCATCAGTAAATTGACTGAGTCTTCATCATTTTCCGGCGATACTTTGCAACATCGCCGGCGAAGAAATAATGGTGGAAAATACGCAGTTCCTGCATTCCAATATGGCCATGGCCGAATCTAACACCCATGACCCCTCTAATTCTAATATGTTTTTTAATTTAGTTTCAATGTAGTTTAGTGATACAGGGTGGAACCGGGCTCTTCGTCCACCCGGGTTCCGCGCCTACAAATCGATAGGTCATTCACAAGTCCAACCCTAAATTGTAGGGCCAATTTAGAGAACGAATTATACCAACATCCTTTGGAATGTGTGAGGAAACCGAAACATACGTGAAACGCAACACGGTCACAGGGAAGCTTACAAACTCCGGAGAGACAGCACCTGTAGTTAAAACGAACCCGGTCTCTGATCTGTAAGGCATAGCAACGCTACTGCAGCGCCCCCACTGTGCCGCCGATAAAGGTGTAGATTGCAAAAAATCACAAATCACTGATTTCGCCCTTGTCCCTCTTTGAATATCGTCGCCAATTGGCCTGAGTAGAAAATTCACGTGGAAGATCATCGAGGTGTCTCTGTACTCTGCTCACCTGCCATTTATCTCATTTTAGTTAATAAGCTGAATTTGGACGACCTACTTACCAATTGTAATCATCATTTGTAACATTTTCCTATACTCACTAAAATATTTCTGGAATATGTTGGATATATTCTACCCATTGCATCCTTCCCTATAACCATATAACAATTACAGCACGGAAACAGGACTCTCTCGGCCCTTCCAGTCCGCACCGACCATTTGTTTTCCCCTAGTCCCATCTACCTGCACTCAGACCATACCCCTCCATTCCCTTCACGTCCATATACCTATCCATTTTACTTTTAAATGTTAAAATCGATCCTGCCTCCACCACTTCTGCTGGAAGCTCATTCCACACAGCCACCACCCTCTGAGTAAAGAAGTTCCCCCTCACGTTACCCCTAAACGTCTGTACCCTTAATTCTCATGTCATGCCTCTTGTTTGAATCTTCCCCTACCCACATGGGAAAAGCTTATCCACTCAACCTGTCTATCCATTTCATCATTTTAAAGACCTCAATCAAGTGCCCCCCTTAACCTTCTGCGCTCCAAAGAATAAAGACTTAGCTTGTTCAACCTTTCTCTGTAACATTCTAGTAAATCTCCTCTGTACTCTCTCTATTTTGTTGACATCCTTCCTGTAATTAGGCGATCAAAATTGTACACCATACTCCTGAATTGGTCTTACCAATGCCTTGTACAATTTTAACATTACTTCCCTACTCCTATATTCAATGCTCGGATTTATAAAGGCCAGCACACCAAAGGCTTTCTTTACCACCCTATCAACATGCGATTCCATCTTCAGGGAACTATGCACAGTTATTCCTAGGTCCCTCTGTTCCACAGCATTCCTCAATGCCCTACCATTTACCATGTACGTCCTATTTTGATTTGTCCTGCCAAGATGTAGCACTTCACAATTAACAGCATTAAACTCCATCTGCCATCTTTCAGCCCACTTTTCCAAATAATAATAATAATAATAATAATAATAACTTTATTTATAAAGCGCTTTAAACAACTACAGTTGCCACAAAGTGCTGTACATGAGAACTCATGGACAAGGCATTACAAACCATTAAAAACCGTAAGACGAAGGACTATAAAAAACACACTCTAAAAGTTAAAAGATTAAAAGCACTAAGAACAGAAGCAAAGCCTCAGCCAGTGTCGAAAGCCAAGGAATAAAAATGAGTCTTGAGGGAGGATTTGAAGATGGACAGTGAGGGGGCCTGTCTGATGTGCAGCGGCAAGGTGTTCCAGAGAGCGCGAGCAGCAACAGAAAAGGCTCTATCCCCTCTGACCTCCGCTTAGACCTTGGTACCTCAAGGAGCAGCTGATCAGCTGACCTGAGGCACCGGGCAGGCGCATATAGGTGGAGCAGCTCAAAGAGATAAGAACGGGCGAGCCCATTCAGCGATTTAAAAACAAACAAAATAATTTGAAGTGAACTCGAAAATGCACTGGGAGCCAGTGAAGGGAGGCCAAAATTGGCGTAATGTGTGCTCCCTCTTTCGAGCTCCGGTCAAAAGGCGAGCGGCGGCATTTTTGGACACGCTGGAGAAGGGAGCCAATGAAGCTCTTGCGACTCCAGAGTAGAGTGCGTTACAATAATCCAGCCTAGATGTAATAAAGGCATGGATTACTGTTTCAAAATGCTGCCGCTCGAGAATGGGCTTCACCTTTGCCAGCTTCCTTAGGTGAAAGAAGCTGGACGTAACCACCGCGCCTATTTGTTTATCTAGTTTTAAAATCACCGTCCATCCTAAAAACCCAGGTTCAAAAACAGGTTGGCCTTGACGGACAATGCCAATGGGCCCAAATCAAACAAAGAGAGGATCACGGCAGCCATTGGGTCCAAACAAAATCACCTCTGTCTTCCTTCATTAAGTCCCAGAAAGTTTAAGGCCATCCAGGACTTAATGTCCGCAAGGCAAGACAGAAGAGTGATTTTAGAGATAGTTGTCTTCTATTCCTGAGTGCATATATAACTGGCTATCATCTGCGTAAAAGTGAAAGGAGATGCCATGCCTTCTTAAAATTGAGCCCAGAGAAGTAGGTATAAAGAGAAGAGCAGGGGCCCTAGAATTGAGCCCTGTGGAACCCATATACCAAAGGGAGTGGAGGAGATTCAAAAAGCCAGCAAGGCTTACACGCATGGTTCTGTCAGCCAGATAGGACCTGAACAATCCCAGGGCACTGCCACAAATGCCCACTTGGTGCTGTAATCGGGAAATTAAAATTCCATGGTCCACTGTATCGAAGGCAGCAGATAGGTCCAGCAAGACAAGGACCACATAATTACCAGAGTCATGCCAGGAGGATGTCGTTAAAGACCCTTAGCAGAGCCGACTCTGTGCTATGCATAGTCTTGAATCCAGACTGGAAAACTTCCCGAATGGCCCAAATCTCTCTGTAGACTTTGAAAATCTATTTCATTATCCACAACACCACCTATCTTAGTATCATCTGCATACTTACTTATCCAATTTTCCACCCCATCATCCAGATCATTGATGAACATGACAAACAACAGTGGACCCAACACAGATCCCTGAGGCACCCCACTGGTCACCGGCTTCCAACCTGACAAACAGCCATTCACCATTACTCTCTGACATCTCCCATTCAGCCACTGTTGAATCCATCTTGCTACTCCCGCCATTAACACCCAAAGATTGACCTTCTTAACCAACCTTCCATGGGGAACCTTGTCAAAGGCCTTACTGAAATCGATATAGACACCATCCACTGCTTTACCCTCATCGATTTCCCTAGTTACCACTTCAGAAAATTCAAGAAGGTTTTGTCAAACATGACCTTCCAGGCACAAATCCATGTTGGCTGTTCCTGATCAGACCCTGTTTTATCCAGATGCTTATATATATTATCTCTAAGTATCCTTTCCATTAATTTGCCCACCACTGTCGACGTCAAACTAAATTAGGTCTATAATTGCTCGGTTTATTCTTTGAACCCTTTTAAACAATGGAACAACATGCGCAGTACGCCAATCCTCCGGCACTATTCCCATTTCTAATGACATTTGAAATGATTTCTGTCATAGCTCCTGCTATTTCAACACTAACTTCTCTCAATGATGCCCTAGGGAATGATCCTGTCAGGACCTGGAGACTTATCCACTTTTAATATTTTCAAAAAGTGTCAGTACTTCCTCCTCTTTGAATCTCATAGTTTCCATAGCTACTCTACTTTTTTCCCTTACCTCACAGAGATCATATCCTTCTCCTTGGTGAATACCGAGAAAAAGAAATTGTTAAATATCTCCCCCATTTCTTTTGGCTCTGCAGATAGCTGTCCATTCTGGTTCTCTAATGTCCAATTTTATCCCTCGTTATCCTTTTGCTATTAATATTGCTGTAGTAATACCCTTTGGATTTACTTTCACCTTTCTTGCCAAAGCAACCCTCATATCTTCTTTTAGCCTTCCTAATTTTCTTTCTTAAGATTCTTTTTACATTCTTTATACTCCTCTAGCACCTCATTTACTCCATGCCTCCTATAATTATTATAGATATCCCTCTTTTTTGTCGAAACGTGTCCAATTTCCCTTGAAAACCATGGCTCTTTCAAAATTTACTTTTTCCTTTCAACCTAACAGGGACATAAAGATTCTGTACTCTTACAATTTCCCCTTTAAATGTCCTCCATTTCTCTCTACATCCTTCCCATGAAACAAAGTGTCCCAATTTCACTCCTTTAAAATCCTTACGCATTCCCTCAAAGTTAGCCTTTCTCCAATCAACAATCTCCACCCTAGGTCCAGTTCTGACTCTCTCCATAATTATATTGAAACTAATGGTATTGTGATCACTGGTCCCGAAGTGCTCACCAACGCATACCTCCGTCACCTGACCTGCCTCATTTCCTAACAGGAGGTCCAGCACTGCCCCTTCTCTGGTCGATACCTCTATGTACTGCTGCATAAAACTATCCTGCACACATTTTACAAACTCCAAACCATCCAGCATATTTACAGAATGTCTTTCCCAGTCTATTTTTGGAAAATTTAAATCTCCCACAATCACTACCTTGTGCTTACTACTAATATCTGCTATCTCCTTACATATTTGCTCTTCCAATTCTCGCTCCCCATTTGGCGGTCTATAATACACCCCTAAAAGTGTTGCTACACCGTTCCCACTTCTCAGTTCCACCCAAATAAACTCCCTAGACGAGCCATCTAATCTATCCTGCCAAAGCACTGCTGTAATATCTTCTCTGACAAGCATTGCAACACCTCCCCGTCTGGTCCCTCCAAATCTATCACACCCTCTCGCCAACTGCAAATGTTTGTCTTCAAAAAAGTTTAAATAATCGGAAGAAATTAAGTGAAGTTGTGCGGACAATCACTACAAGATGACGAATATACCGATCTTCAGATGGCTTTGACGACAAAAAGAATTACGGAAGCGGCACTAGCGGACCAGTGTCATGTGTTCCACTAGGCTTTCCGTCAACAAAAAGCAGCGAATCGTTGGCTGGAGATAATTTACTTACAGTGAGTTTTGCAAATTCTGTCGATATGAAGCATTCAACCAAGTGCAGAAAATTCAGCCCGGTTCCAAACAGGCTGATGTCTACGCTGTACAGGGACAAAGTACAGTGGCAGAAACGACTGTGGCAGAGATGTGCAGTGAACCAAGATCACTGATGTGAACCTTTCCGTGGCCCGCAAAAACTATATACATGCTGCGCACAAAACAATGTGCGGTTGTCCACTATGGAGGCAAGAACGGGAAGCCGTTTATTGACTGAATTGTGTCAGGAAAGGAAAAGGGAAATACAACGAGATCTAGGAGTCCTAGTACATCAGCCACTGAAAGTAAGCATACAGGTGCAACAGGCAGTGAAGAAAGTTAATGGCATGTTGGCCTTCATAACGTGAGGAGTTGAGTGTAGGAGCAAAGAGGTCCTTCCGCAGTTGTACAAGGCCCTGGTGAGACCACACATGAGGTATTGTGTGCAGTTTAGGTCTCCTAATTTGAGGTAGGACGTTCTTGCTATTGAGGGAGTGCTGCGTAGGTTAATTACCGGGATGGCGGGACTGTCATATCAAAGAATGGGGTGACTGGCCTATTATTCATTGTAATTTAGAAGGATGAAAGGCAATATTATAGAAATATGTAAAATTATTAATGGATTGGGCATGCTAGATGCAGGAAACATATGCGTAAAGGATTATTAATAATTATTAATTAATTATTAATAGCTATTAATAATTATGATATAGTTGGGATCACGGAGACATGGTTCCAGGGTGACCAAGGCTGGGAGCTGAACATCCAGAGATATTCAATATTCAGGAAGGATAGACAGAGAGGAAAAGGAGGTGGGGTAGCATTGCTGGTTAGAGAGGAGATTAACGCAATAGAAAGGAATGACATTAGCTTGGAGGATGTGGAATCGATATGGGTGGAGCTGCGAAACACTAAGGGGCAGAATACGCTAGTGGGTGTTGTGTACAGGCCACCTAACAATAGTAGTGGAGTTGGGGATGGCATCAAACAGGAAATTAGAAATGCGTGCAACGAAGGTAAAACCGTTATAATGGGTGACTTCAATCTACATATAGATTGGGTGAATCAAATTGGCAGGGGTGCTGAGGAAGAGGATTTCTTGGAATGTATGCGGGATAGTTTTCAAAACCAACATGTGGAGGAACCAACGAGAGAGCAGGCTATTCTAGACTGGATATTGAGTTATGAGGAAGGGTTAGTTAGCAGCCTTGTTGTACGTGGCCCCTTGGGCAAGAGTGCCATAATATGGTTGAGTTCTTCATTAGGATGGAGAGTGACATTGTTAATTCAGAAATACGGGTCCTGAACTTAAAGAAAGGTAATTTTGAGGGTATGAGACGTGAATTGGCCAAGATGGACTGGCAATTGATTCTTGAAGGGTTGACGGTGGATATGCAATGGAAGGCATTTAAAGACTGCATGGATGAACTACAACAATTGTTCATCCCAGTATGGCAAAAGAATAAATCAGGGAAGGTGGCGCATCCGTGGATAACGAGGGAAATCAGGGATAGTATCAAAGAAAAAGATGAAGCGTACAAATTAGCCAGAAAAAGCAGCCTACCAGGGGACTGGGAGAAATTCAGAGACCAACAGAGGAGGACAAAGGGCTTAATTAGGAAAGGGAAAATGGAGTATGAAAGAAAACTGGCAGGAAACATAAAAACTGACTGCAAAAGTTTTATCGATATGTGAAGCGCAAGAAAATTAGTTAAAACAAATGTAGATCCCTTGCAGTCAGAAACAGGTGAATTGATCATGGGGAGCAAGGACATGGCAGACCAATTGAATAACTACTTTGGTTTTGTCTTCACTAAGGAAGACATATATAATTTGCCGGAAATAGCAGGGGATCGCGGGTCAAATGAGATGGAGGAAACGAGTGAAATCCAGGTTAGCCGGAAAGTGGTGTTGGGTAAATTGAATGGATTAAAGGCCGATAAATCCCCAGGGCCAGATAGGCTGCAACCCAGGGTACTTAAGGAAATAGCCCCAGAAATAGCAGATGCCTTAGTGATAATTTTTCAAAACTCTTTAGATTCTGGAGTAGTTCCTGAGGATTGGAGGGTAGCAAATGTAACCCCACTTTTTAAAAAGGGAGGGAGGGAGAAAATGGGGAATTACAGACCAGTTAGTCTAACATCGGTAGTGGGGAAACTGCTAGAGTCAATTATTAAAGATGGGATAACAGCGCATTTGGAAAGTGCTAAAATCATTGGACAAAGTCAGCATGGATTTACGAAGGGTAAATCATGTCTGACGAATCTTATTGAATTTTTGAGGATGTAACTAGTAGAGTGGATAAGGGAGAAGCAGTGGAGGTGTTGTATCTGGACTTTCAGAAGGCTTTCGACCAGGTCCCACACAAGAGATTGGTATACAAACTTAAAGCACACGGTATTGGTGGTTCAGTATTAATGTGGATAGAGAACTGGCTGGCAGACAGGAAGCAAAGAGTAAGAGTGAACGGGTCCTTTTCAGGATGGCAGACAGTGACTAGTGGGGTGCCGCAAGGCTCAGTGCTGGGACCCCAGCTATTTACAATCTACATTAATGATTTGGACGAGGGAATTAAATGCAACATCTCGAGGTTTGCGAATGACACGAAGCTGGGGGACAGTGTTAGCTGTGAGGAGGATGCTAGGAGGCTACAGGATGACTTGGATAGACTGCGTGAGTGGGCAAATGCATGGCAGATCCAGTATAATGTGGATACATGTGAGGTTATCCACTTTGGTGGCAAAAACAGGAAGGTAGACTATTATTTGAATGGTGACCGATTGGGAAAAGGGGAGATGCAGCGAGACCTGGGTGTCATGGTACACCACATTGAAAGTAGGCATGCAGGTGCAGCAGGCTGTGAAGAAAGCGAATGGTATTTTGGCATTCATAGCAAAAGGATTTGAGTACAAGAGCAGGGAGGTTCTACTGCAGTTGTACAGGGTCTTGGTGAGGTCACACCTGGAGTGTTGCGTACAGTTTTGGTCTCCTCAACTGAGGAAAGACATTCTTGCCATAGAGGGAGTACAGAGAAGGTTCACCAGACTGATTCCTGGGATGGCACGACTTCCATTTGAAGTAAGACTAGATAGACTTGGCTTGTACTCGCTGGAATTTAGAAGAGTGAGGGGTGATCTCATGGAGACTTACAAAATTCTTAAGGGGTTGGACAGGCTAGATGCAGGAAGATTGTTGGGGAAGTCCAGGACAAGGGGTCACAGTTTAAGAATAAGTGGGGAAATCTTTTAGGACCGAGATGAGAAAATCGTTTTTCACACAGAGAGTGGTGAATGTGGAATTCTCTGCCACAGAAGGTAGTTGAGGCCATATTTAAGAAGGAGTTGGATGTGGCCCTTGAGGCTGAAGGAGAAGGAGAAGGAGAAGGCAGTTCGTTGGCCATATTTAAGAAGGAGTTGGATGTGGCCCTTGAGGCTGAAGGAATCAGGGGGTATGGAGAGAAGGCAGGTACAGGATACTGAGTTGGATGATCAGCTATGATCATATTGAATGGCGGTGCAGGCTCGAAGGGCCGAATGGCCTGCTCCTGCACCTAATTTCTATGTTTCTACGTTTCTATTATCTACGCTTGTTTGTTCGCAGACACTTGCTGACGTCAATCACCTCGGTCCCAGTGGACTGAATATGCAAGTTTCGCAGACTCCCTGCACCCTTTAACAAGACACGAATAGTCTGTGTTACTGCTGCAGTTGTCCGCTGCAGCAGCTTTATCCAGTCAAACGGCAATTTCTGATATTACAGAGAAAGGGAGAATGGATAGAGGTTGGGCATTAGAATTCCAGATACGCATTTGGCTCCTTGAATTTGCAAAGACTTATTATCCGCTGCTCGCCATAGTGTCTATTTCTGGTAAGGCTTCCGTCAGTAGCAAAATAACAAAACATATATTTGTATAATACAGTTCCGGTGATTGGTGGTAGAGATTGCTGTTCAGGTACTATATCGTTCGTAGGTAATACAACATGAAAAAGCCAAAGAATTCCGAAATTACGTTCAGAAGGACTTCATAAGGCGGGTTCAAGAGAGAGAGAGAAGAATTGCCGCAGATGCAGTGGTAATGCAATGTGGATTCGGACAATTCTGATTTTTAACATTGGGGATCCAGGATGACCAACGCTCTTATTCTGGTTATTTATTGGGCTGTCAAACTGAAAGAAAATAATGGTGGATATTTAATCGGGAAAATATAGAACACATGGAGCATTGTCAGGTAATAAAATATAGAGCTCATGGTGTATTGTCAGGTTTTATTGCAGAAAGATGGATCTGCTGTCAGGCTGTATTTTAAGAAGGTCTCCGTTGCACGATATGAGTGCCGAAAGTCACGGAGGGTATTGGCCTTGATCATCCTTGACAATATCCCTTTCTTCACATTGGGAAACGAATAAATGTATCCAAAATAATGTAAATGCAATGGTTCCCCTTTGTTTTGTGCCTAAAGAATGATCCGTGCTTTTAAAAGTGTTTAAAGATTTAGAAGTCACAAAATGTATTCTGCTGTAGATTTAGAATTTAGAAAATGAATGCTTACACTTTCTCCTATTACACGAGCGAGACTTCTGCACAAAAACACCAGGTGTCTTGTCCTATAATTTAAACACTAGCGAGATTACAGCACAATAACATGAATGTCTTGCCTATCTTCTATTACCCACGCGAGATTTCAGCACATTCGATATTTTGCTCTATGATATAAACAATCAGAAGATGTTCAGACAACAAAGTTCTTACCCTCTACTCTACAGATTGTAATGTACAACCAATTAATCTACGAGGTCAAAAAACCAGCGTGCTTGAGTCTGCAAAAAAATAGCACCTTCAGCAGAACCATATATGGGCTAAACTTTCCTCTATCGGAAGAACCTGTCAATCCTCTGATTTTAACCATATCTGGCCAACGCAAAAGGTTGGACAATGCTCTGTTAAATAAAGAATGGCTGAATTGCGGTTTATTTGGGTATAAATAAATATGATTGAACATTATCTCTGTGTGTGGACAGAGATGGAATCTGTAAGTTGTATTTACATACTGTGAGAGCTGTCCTCCCACACCCGCCTGGCGAAATAAACACGGTACTGTATTACTGACTTTTGTGTTGTTATCTGTTTTAAGCAATGCGTACTTTAACAATTTCACCGGGCTCTACAGATAATGTCATGTGCATGCCCCCTCCAGATTTTATCATAACAGTATCGCAGTTCTTCCCTTAGTCCCGCGATTCACTGCCGCGCTCTGTCATTCCATCTCTTGGTCAAAACACAATTTGCTGGAGGAAATGAGGTACACTACCATTTGCTTTGTCTTTCCGTTCGCTCTAACTTTTATACATGAGACTGCCTTGATGGTATTTAATTAGAGCATTATCTGATTAGATTGGATTTCACGCAATTGTTTTTTTTTTGCTGTCCCTCTGAACACAAGGTTTCGAATAAACATACACCAAAAATTGAATCCGGGAGGGGATGGTCAGGTGGCGTTTCGGGAAGGACCTTTCTTCATACTAATGTTTAGGAGGGAGATATTATTTTATACATTTAAAATATATATTTTACACTAAATCTGCGTCCCCTCAAGACTGAGCAAAATACAAAGTACTGCAGGAACTGGGAAAGTAATGGACAGGCGAATGACCGTTTTTGCGTCGGGATTCTTCTTAAAATTGATTGGATTAGGGGCGTAAAACGGAGAAATGTGTGAGCAGAACAAAGCCTGACAAGTGATTGGGAAATACTGGCGAGTGGGATTGCATTGGCCTCTGCGCGAAGCAAATGAAATGGCTGGAGTTGAAAGAAAGTCAGAAGGTTGTCGGGGAAGGAGAGGACATAATGTGACACGTGAAGTTCGAGGGAGGGACATGGGTAGAGGGGAGCAGGAGGTAGGGGAGATAATCCGGATAAAGGGGAAATGCGGACTGGGAGATGGGGCTGAGTGCACCTAGAATGGGAAAGGAGTATGGTGACAGGTAGTGTTTGAGAGATGGTGGGAGAAATCAGGTAGCAGCCGGTTTGGACCTGTGGGCACATGAAAGATAGGCAGTCGGGTCCACTTGGGATTGGATAATTCGTCATCATACAGTTTTATGCTTTAATGCTACCCAAAATGTAAATTAGGTGATGGTGCTCTTTTTTGGATGTGAACTTATTTTGGAAATGGAGGCGGCCAAGGACGGAAAGACGGGTATTTGAATGAAAGGGAGTATAGACTGCAGCCACAAACAACACAGAGAACTCAAAGGATGTGTTAAACCATTATTTGGAATCACACTGGATAAATAGGGAGTGGTAAATGTAATTAAATTCGGTTATGTGTGACATTTGCACTGTTGGAAATCAAACCAGGGCACAGCCTCACAGTGAGGGGGAGGGGGAGTTCTCGGAATGTATCTAGTGCCGCACACAAAACACCAATGTGAAACATCGACCTGTTGTCGGCCACTGATTTTGCTCATCCGTTATTCTATTGTCATGAATCTAATTCACTTTGACATTGACGGACGATCACAATCGTACATCTTCTCTGCTTAGTTCATATCAGATTGGTTGCACATTTTAATTCCAATAACACTATGATAGATTATCCTGGTACAGCAATTACTTCTGGTTACAGACGCTAATTTGTGACACACATTGAATGCAATTCTGCAGCTTCTGCTATTCTCAGTGAAACATCTCGTTAACCACGACAGTTAGTGACAAAATACAGCCCATTCTCTGATATAACGATGATCTGTGAGGAACAGTGGTGAAATCATTCTATGCCCAAAACCCACTGTGATCGCTAGAACTGAACCATCGGTTTCCCTCCGCTCAATAACTGACAATTGAATACGCGCTCCTCAGTGATACATCTCAGGGAGCTCTTGGACAATTATATGGCAAGTCCTGGCAATGGACCAAAATGGCCCACTAGGGAGCTGCCGCTGGGTAAAATGTAGACACAACGAACTGCAAATTGTGGTTTACAAGGTGCTGGAGTAACTCGGCAGAACAGGAAACATCTCTGTGGAACTTGCACAGGTGTATTTTCGGGTTCGAACCAATCATGAGACTGATTGTGTCGGTGGGTGGATTAAACTGGAAGGGAGGTGGGGCACGACAATGCTTTCCAAGTGATAGTTGGATACAGGTGAGGGAGGTGGGATTGATGACCATATGGTTAGAAAAAGGTCAGAGATGAAACGACAAAATATGTGAGATAACGATAGAAGAGGTCAGAATTGTGAAGGCAGAGGAAGTAGTACATGGCTAAAGGAAGCATGAATGCGAGATCTTGGGCAAGGTCCATCAAGACCAACTGGATCTCCCGGATACTAACCGTTTTACGTCCTCCCCATTCAGCTGACATCTAGGGCAGCGGATACAATAGATGAGGTTGGAGGAGATGCACGTGAACCTCTTTCGCACATGGAAAGACTGCTTGGGTCCTTGAATGTAGTCAAGAGGGAGGTAAAGCGACAAGTGTAGCATCTCTTGCGGTTGCAAGGGAAAGTGCCCGGGGTGGGATGGTGCGGGACGGAAGGGAAGAATTGACAAAGGAGTTACGGAGGGAGTGGCCTTTGTGAAAAGCAGACGGGGGGGGGGGGGGGGATGGGAAGATGTGGCGAGTGGTGGGGTCACGTTGGAGGTGGCGAAAATGACGGAGGACTATTTGTTGCATGTGGCGGCTAGTGGGGTGAAATGTGAGGACTAGGAGGACTCTGCTCTTGTTACGAGTGGAGGGATGGGGAGAGAGAGAGCAGTATTAAGGGGTATGGAAGAGACCCTGATGCGAGCCTCATTTATAGTAGGGGAGGGGAACCCCCGTTCCCTGAGGAATGAGGACGTTTCCGAAGTCCTGGTGTGGAACACCTCATGCTGGGAGCATGGGGACGGAGTCCTTACAGGAAGCAGGGTGGGAAGAAGAGTAGTCTAGATAGCCATGGGAGTCAGTGGGTTTATAGTGGATGTCGGTCAGATGTCTATCACCTGCGATGGAGATAGTGAGGTCAAGAAATGTATTTATGTATTTATTTATTTTCTCTGAAATTGAAGATAAACACAAAAAGCTGGAGTAACTCAGCGTGACAGGCAGAATCTTTGAATAGAAGGAATGGGTGACGTTTCGATTAGAGGCTCTTCTTCAGGCAATCACAAGTGCTCTCACCGACGAGAGTTCAGTTCAGTCCGAAGAAGGGTCTTGGCCCAAAACGACACGCATTCCATCGCTCCAGAGTTGCTGCCCGTCCCGCTGACTTACTCCTGCATTTTGTGTCCATCCACCCTCCCGTCTCTCCCGGCCGTGGAACAAGGGGTTTTGGCCCACCGAGTCCGCGCCTATACATGATGGTTCATACACAAGTTCTAACCCACACAGGGACAATTTACAGAAGCCAATTATCCAACAAATCCGTACTTCTTTGGAATGTGGGAGGAAACCGGAACATACGGTGGAAACGCACACGGTCACAGGGGGAGCTTACAAACTCCGCAGAGACAGCATCCGTAGTCAGGAACGAACCCCTGCCCAGTGGACTGAAAATGCAAGGCACCGATGGCCGCGGGCATCCTCGACGAGTGAGACTCCATTTCCGGCTCGGGAGGCTCCGACCCGCTAGGCTGCACCGCCGGATTGCGAAGCACTGGCTTCGATGCCCCGGCCTCAGCTTCTCAACTGCACACCCGGAAAGTGCCACACAGCACCAGGAAGGCGTCTGATTTAGGAATTGAAATGCATCATAACTAATCTCAAATAACTTAATCGCCACGGACGCTAGTGCCAAAGGGCCATTTCATTTCGAGCAGCATCCTTAACAATCCTTTACATTTCCCTCTTACTTCGCTATTGCAATTCGTCACTTTTTTTCGACCCAATATGGAATGTCTTATTTTATTTTCAAGAGTCAAGAGTGTTTTATTGTCATATGTCTTAGATAGGAAAATGAAATTCTTACTTGCAGCAGCACAACAGAATATGTAAACTTAGGACATAACGGGAGAAGAAAAAAGTTCAGTGTGTGTATACACATGCGCAAATAAATAATAACAGATATAGTGTAATAATAATAATAGGCTGGTGCAGTTCAGAACTTATTTGTTAATGAGTGTAATAGCCTGATGGCTGTGGGGAAGAAGTTGTTCCTGAACTTGGACGTTACAGGTTTCAGGGTCTTGTACCTTATTCTCGATGACTATGGTGAAATGAGTGTGTGGCCAGGACGATGTGGATCTTTGATGATGTTGGCTGCATTTTTGAGGAAGCGACTTCGATAGATCCGTTCGATAGTGGGGAGGTCAAAGCCGGTGATGGACTGGAAAGTGGTCACAACATTTTGCAGTCTTTTCCGCTCCGGGACTTTCAAGTTGCCAAACCAGACCACGATGCAACCAGACCGTGTGCTCTCTACTGTGCACCTCTAGAAGTTCAGTAGAATCCCCTTTGACATGCCGAATCTTCGTAATCTTCACAGGATGCAGAGTCACCGATGAGCCTGCTTTATAATTGCATCAGTTTGCTGGGCCCAGGAATTTGAAATTGTCGACATTCCCCACCATCGTCCCATTAATGTAAACAGGATCGTGGGTCCTCAACCTTCCCGCATAAATGTCCACAATCAGTTCCTTGGTTTTATTGATGATGAGAGCCAGGTTATTGTGCTGGCACCATTTGGTCTATCGGTCGATCTCACTGTGATTGGGCCAACAACAGTGGTGTCGTCGGTGAACTTGATGATGGAGTTCGCAATATGTCCGGCTACACAGTCATGGGTATAGAGTGAGTAAAGCAGGGGGCTGAGCATGCAGCTTTGAGGTGCTCCGTACTGATTATTATGAGGATGAAGTGTTTCTGCCAATTTAATCTGACTGTGGTCTGTGGATGAGGAAGACGAGAATCCAATTGCCGGGTGATGTGCAGAGACTAAGAGGAAAATGTCAAGTGCATTAAAGGCCAGTCCAGTTATTTTAATAAAGTGTAAATATAAATAAGCATTTCCTTGCAGCATTTCTGAGGTTCGTACATGGTTTGTACGACACACAAGAGCATAAATTCCACATAAATTGCACATAAATTATCGAAAACCTCTGTTACAAAGGAGATTGACACAAAATGCCAGTGGAACTCAGATGGGACGGGCAGCATCTCACCTATTCTTTCTCTCCAGAACTGTGGCCTGTCCCGCTGAGTTACTCTGTCTATTTTCAGAAACCTACTAGTCGCAGGAAACTGATCCTGACACTGAACACGAAGGATCTCGGCCTTTAATGCACTTGACATTTTCCTCTTAGTCTCTGCACATCACCCGGCAATTGGATTCTCGTCTTCCTCATCCACAGACCACAGTCAGATTAAATTGGCAGAAACACTTCATCCTCATAATAATCAGTACGGAGCACCTCAAAGCTGCATGCTCAGCCCCCTGCTTTACTCACTCTATACCCATGACTGTGTAGCCGGACATATTGCGAACTCCATCATCAAGTTCACCGACGACACCACTGTTGTTGGCCCAATCACAGTGAGATCGACCGATAGACCAAATGGTGCCAGCACAATAACCTGGCTCTCATCATCAATAAAACCAAGGAACTGATTGTGGACATTTATGCGGGAAGGTTGAGGACCCACGATCCTGTTTACATTAATTTACATGTCATTCTTTCCTTCTCTCCAGATATTCTGCAGGTCCCATTGAGCTACTCCAGCTATTTATCTCTATATTCGGTTTAAACCAGCATCTGCAGTTCCTTCTTACACGTGTAATCTTCGGATGTCTGTTCCTTCTGCCGGAAGATAGACGCGAGAAGAGGGCATGCCCGGATGGTAAAGACATTTGATGACGATTCCTCCTCTTTGAGGTAGTGCATTGTGTTGTGGTGCTCGATGGCTGGAGGGGTAGTGCCTGCATGGACCAGGTTGAATCCATAAATGGCTGCATTCTCTAGATTCCTGAATGTTGGGACTGCCGTGCAGCCTATTATGTACACAGTCGGAATAATATCTACACTCCCTCCTCAAGGGATATTTGGAGTGTTTCGCGACATGCCGAATCTCTGTGATGTTCTCAATAAGTGAAAGCGCCGGTGCGCCTCTGTATATTGCGACCAGAACAGTGCATCTGGGATGTTAGCACCCAATCTGTCGAATCTGTCAACTCATTCCAAAGGTGGAAAACCAAATAAAACTGGTACATTTCCTCCTTGACTTCTGTATTGAGCGATTAGTTGCTGATTTGGACGAGTCGTTGTGGTCGTGGCACCACACGAGTATCTCTTTTCTATGCGGTGATGCCGATGGGGCTAAATATTAATTTATAGATCGATTTTCAAAGGTGTACATAGAAGCCGAGGACTTGGAACTTGCTGATGACTTTGGAGTTAATTGAGTAAAACGCCGAGCTGTTGTCAATGAACAACAGCCTATCTCATGTGGTCCCATTATGTGAATGGTCGAGAGGAGAGAGAACAGCCAGTAAGATAGCAACCTGTTGACCTGTTGTGGAGATAGAAAATTTGAGCGAATTTATGTTGTATATAAGATTGAAACCAGCCATGTACAGTTACATTTGCTATATCTGCAATTAATACAGAATGTTTATGCCTGTTGAGTTAATTTTCCGGAAATCTTTACAGCCGAACATCTCCGGACCAAAACCAACACTTCCTAACTACAGGTTAAAGTTCCCGCCGTCCTCTGGCATTGGCTGCATTCAGAAACGACTCCACCAGGCATGTATCATTGAAAACATTTTATCCTGATGCACCGCAGGTTGCTTCATGAGCAGCTTCATCAAAGATCGCGGGAAATTGCAGCGAGTTATGGACCAGCCCAGAACACCACACAAACCACCCACCCTTCTATTGACTCAATTTATACCTCACGCTGCATCGACAAGGCCAGCAGCATAACCAAGGACGAATTGAACCAGATCTGTGATCTGTGAACAAGATCAAACGTCGCAGATCTGCCAACCGCAATATGTCACCTACATGCATACAGGCAGATGACTCAATAGAGATGGCTTATTCTCTGGGGACTTTCTGATTTCAAACTCCATCGCAAACAGAACCGACATTCCACCATCAAAAGCATGCACAATCAAGATATTACGGCGAATATAAAGGCGGAGTTTGAATTACCGCTTGGCTGCAGTGTAATTTGTAAGGACTAAGTGTTGTACACCGACTAAAGTTTCCCCTGTCCTCATGGTTTTCCATGTGAAATGTGTTTTCACTTTGTACTGATTATATCTGTTGATGAGGAAGTCAATACACATGCATGGGGATGAGCAGAGCCCCAGTTCCCTGTCCGGTAATATCTATAATTGGTGTCGGTGTTTGAAGCTGAGTTATGGTCGATGATCAGCAGCCTGACGTGCACGTTCGTATTGTGCGGGTGGTCCAGTGTAGAGTCATGAGCCAGTGAGATCACAACCCCCGAAGAACTATTGTGGCGGTAGGTAAATTACAGTGGGCCCAGGTCCCGGCTGAGTTAGGAATAGTTATGATTCATTACCAACGTCTCAAAGCACATAATCGCCACGGAAAATGGTGCCAAGGGTTATGTCATCGATGCCTGTCACCCGACGTTTCCTGGATAAGGTATTATTAATGCTGTTTTTGAAGCGTACGGTTAGCTTAGACCTCAATAATGAGATTCTGAATATCTCCGCTACACCGTAGACCGTTGGTCTGCGCTGGCCGCAACAACACGGCCAGGTATTCCGCCAGGGCTGGGTATTTTCTGTGGTTTCACCCTCAAGAAAAACTCCCCTCAGGGAAAAGGCAGCGCAGCCTAAAGACCAGGACAACAAGGCTTAAAGCCAGCTTCTTTCCCGAAGCCGTGAAACTTTTAAACTCCCTCCCTCACTAACTGAACCCTCACGACCTCAGTGAACTGTCTGCTGTTACTGCTGCAGCTATGGACATTATTATGCTGCTGCCTTTGAACCATATTGCTTTTTACTTTTTACTATTTATTCGTAGGCTCATTAGTATTTAGATTTTATTGTGGAAGGTTTAAATATAAGTTAGACCTTATTGGTCTTCACTGCACTTTATTGATGTTTTACTGCACTATTACGCTGCTCGGACCTGAGTACAAATTTCGTCCATGGTTCATATGGAAGCATGTTTTTTATCGTATGACAATCAATAAATAACGATGATGATGACGATGAATGATCTTCTGACTCCAGCCATTCCTCGGGAATGGGGCTTGTTCCCTTCATTTTACTACAGAACCACCTGTTGTTCTCTGTACATCTGCAATATAGTGATGCCTGTTACAATTAAAACATATTTCGTGTGTCCACCTTTGCCTTGTATCCCACTAGTAATACCCTATCCTCAACCCGATTTGTTTTTGCCATCTTATTCAATACAATTACAGAAGCACCGGCTTTTCGTTGTTGATGTTGCACCTACATTTCCAATGTAAATAATCTTCTGTCTTTAAACGGATCACTAATGAATAAAAGCAAACCATATACAGGTGCAACATGTGGAGCAAGTAGAAGCATTAATGAGTACAAAATTTAGTCTATTGCTATTGCAGTATTCCAGTTCCTGATGAGGATGTCCAAAGTCCGTAAAGAGGTAGGTTGAAGATTGGGACTACACACAAGCCTGTTGAAAGATCGTGGTGGAATTTGATAACAGAAAGCATGAAACTGTTTCTGAGTTTGATCGGACACATTTTCAAACTATTGCATTTTCTGCCTTATATGAGCGAAGAGTAAAAAGAGTTAGTGGTTTGAAAACGGACCCTGAATCTCGTTCACTGCTTTTCCGGGGCAGCTTGAAGTTCAGATCCAGTTACTTGTGGGGATTCTAGTCTGAATGTTGGAATGTGCTACATCCAACACTCTTCTATATTTACAGCGATCGTGTATAAACGAGAAGTGGTGCAATCTGATAGTGCGCCTTCTACCGTGCAGCTGCAGAAGCATTTGAGAGTCGTTGGAGACATGGCAAATCCTTAAAATCCTGGTGACGAAGAGACGTTGATGTACTTGTGTGGCTGTTTGTCCAGGGGAGACCGGTGTACTTACGTCCGGGAACTTGAAGCTCTCCACAATTTACGCTTCGGCATCATTGATCCTGAGTGGAGTATTGACACCAACACGCTTGCAAATGTCAATAACGAACTCTTGTCTTGCTGACGTAGAGGTTGTTTTCTTCACACAAAGTTAAAATTCTCCCTTTTTCCTTCCTGTTCTCAGTCAATTTTCAAGACACGCCCACTGCATTCCTGATATTACCTGAATAAATGTTCTGCATCCTTCAATTTCCGAGCCTAAATTGTCCTTCAATATTGCAATATACCCGTCCTATATTCAGCTGAACTGTCCAAACTATTTTCACTTTTCGTCTTTTCATTGGACATGTTTGTAAAAGGCCAAATATTCGGTTCTGTCCATTTGCAACTTCCCACAGCGACTTAGTAATGGTTATCGGGTCATTAGATTCCAACTGTAGTCGAGCCATCAATTTGCCCAACATCGTTTGAGAACACTGCATGTGTTAATATATGAAGGGTTCAAATTATGTATTATTTTTCAAATGATTCTCATGGTTCACTCTTATTCGTTAACTGCTGACCAGTCCCTGGTGCAACGATTACAGTTAGCACTAAAATAGTCGTATTCATGACGTCACCAAACTACCCCCTCTCTCCCAGTGTTAAAGATGTCAAGGGGCGCCGGTGTGCCAGTCTGAGTGATGACGCCACAAATATAGTCACGAATGGCAGAGCGAATATACGATCCTACAATAAAAACATTTGCATGTTGTAACGTTAATGCTGAATTTCTAATTGAGCAAACTCAAGCCATCAGTAAATTGACTGAGCTCATCAGTTCCGGGCGATACTTGGTGCAACATCGTCGGCGTAGAAATAATGGTGGAGAATACGCAGTTCCCTGCATTCAATATGGCCATGGCCGATCTACACATTAACCCCCTATTCTAATGTGTTTTTAGTTTAGTTCAATGTAGTTTTGTGATACAGCGTGGAACCGGGCTCTTCGGCCCACCGGGTCCGCGCCTACAAATGATAGGTCACTCACAAGTTCTACTCTACACTGTAGGGCTAATTTACAGAAGCCAATTATCCAACAAGCCTGTACTTCTTTGGAATGTGGGAGGACACCGGAGTATACGGCGAAAACGCACGCGGTCACAGGGGGAGCTTACAAACTCCGGAGAGACAGCACCCGTAGTTAAGAACGGACCTGGGTCTCTGGAGCTGTAAGGCCGCAACGCTACCGCGGCGCCACTGTGCCGCCTAACGGTGCAGATCCCCCAAAATCTCAATTTCCTCATTTCGCTCTAAAGTCACTCTTTGAATACTGTTAACTTGCTTCAACCTCACTAACTGTCCTGAGTAGAAAATTCGCGTGGAAGATCATCCAGGTGTCTCTGTACGCTGTTCACCTGCCATTTTTCTCATTTTAGATAATAGTCCGAAATTAGATTACTCTCTCCGAGGTTCGTGACATCATACTTACCGATAATAATCATAATTTGCAATATTAACATATTCTCCCTCAGACTCTCTGGAATATGTTGGAGTTATAATCTCCCCATTGCATCCTTCCCTCTCGCCAACTTCCGTGTCATCTACAGAGGTTTAAATAAGCGGAAGAAATTGAGTGAATTTGTGTGAGCAATCACTACAAAAGATGACGAATATCCCGATATTCAGATGGCTTGGACGTCAAAAATAATTACGGAAGCGGCACTAGCGGATCAGTGTAATGTGTTCCACTCGGCTTTCCGGCAACAAATGAAAAAGCAGCGAATCGTTGCCTGGAGATAAATAATTTATAGTGAGTTTTGCTAATTCTGTCGAAATAAAGCAGTCAACTAAGTGCACAATATTCAGGTCGGTTGCAAACAAGCTGAGGTATACGCTGTACAGGGACACATTACAGTGGCTGAAATGACAGTGGAAGAGATGTGCATTGAAACGAGAGCACTGATATGAATCTTTCCCCGACCCACAAAAACTATATATATGCTGTGCAGAAAACAATGTGAGGTTAGCCACTTTGGAGGCATGAAAGGGAAGGGAAATTATCATCTGAATGGTGTCAGGATAGGAAAATGGGAAGTACAACGAGATCTGGGTGTCCTCGTACATCAGTCACTGAAAGTAAGCATACAGGTACAACAGCCAGTGAAGAAACCTAATGACATGTTTGCCGTCATAACGAGTGGAGTTGAGTATATGAGCAAAGAGGTCATTCTGCAGTTGTACAGTGCCCTGGTGAAACCACACCTGGAGTATTGTGTGCAATTTTGGTCTCCTTATTTGAGAAGGACAATCTTGCTGTTGAGGGAGTGCAGCGTAGGTTCACGAGGTTAATTCCCGGGATGTCATAGGAAGGAATAGTGCGACTGGGCTTGCATTCACTGTAATTTAGAAGGATGAAAGGATGTATTAGAAACATGTAAAATTACTAATGGATTGGAAACGCTAGATGCAGGAAACATGTGCGTAAAGGATTATCTATGCTTTTTTGTTCACAGACACTTACTGACGTCAATCACCTCGGTCCCAGTGGACTGAATATGCAAGTTTGGCAGACTCTCTGCACCCTTTAAGAAGGCAGGATTAGTTTGTGTTACTGCTGCAGTTGTTCGCGGCAGCAGCTTATCCAGTCAAACGGCAATTTCTGATATTACCGAGAGAGAAAGAATGGATAGAGATTGGTCATTGGAATACCAGATACTTTTTTGGCTCTTTGAATTTCAAAGGACTTATTATCCGCTGCTCGCCATAGTTTCTATTTCTGGTAAGACTTCCGTCAGTAGCAAAATAACAAAACATATGTTTCTATAATGCAGTTCCGGTGATTGGTGGTAGAGATTGCTGTTCAGGTACTATTTGGTTCGTAAGTATTACAACATGAAAAGGCCAAAGAATGCTGGAATTACGTTCAGAAGGGCTTCATTAGGCGGGTTAAAGAGAGAGATGGAGAGGAATTGGCGCCAGAGTAAATATCGTACATCGTTAAAATATTTTGGTAACTTTGTTGCACCTTTTGCATTCATCACGCTATGATGCATATTAAAAAACATTTGTTATGTTTAACTATATCCTAGTCAACGCTTGTATGAAAACAGAGAATATCTATCGATAGTACACAAAAGTCTGGAGAAACTCAGCGGGTGCAGCAGCATTTAAGGAGCGAAGGAGATAGGCGACGTTTCGGGTCGAGACCCTTCTTCAGACTGGTTAGGGATCAGGGAAACGAGAGATATAGACGGTGATGTGGAGAGATAAAGAACAATTAATGAAACATATGCAAAAAAGTATCGATGATAAAGGGAACAAACCATTGTAAGCTGTTTGTAGTGTGAAAATGAGAAGCTAGTGCGAATAGCTAGTGGGTGGAGGGAGATAGAGATGGAGGGAATGCCAGGGCCCGAGGGCTGAGGGAGAGGTGGGAAGGGGAGGAGGGGAGCAGACAGCAAGGGTTAACAGAATTGAGAAAATTCAATGTTCAAGCCCAGAGGATGCAGACTCCCCAAGCGGAATATGAGGTGTTGTTCCTCCAACTTGCGGTGTTGCTCACTCTGGCCGTGGAGGGGGCCCAGGACCGAGAGGTCGGATACGGAATGGGAGGGGGAGTTGAAGTGCTGAGCCACTGGGAGGTCGGGTTGGTTAATGCGGACCGAGCGGAGGTGTTCGTCGAAACGATCGCCAAGTCTCCGCTTGGTCTCACTGATATAGATCATCTGGCATCTGGAGCAGCGGATGCAGTAAATGAGGTTGGAGGAGGTGCAGGTGAACCTCTGTCGGACCTGGAAGGACTGCTTGGGTCCCTGAAAGGAGTGGAGGGGGGAGGTGAAGGGACAAGTGTAGCATTTCTTGCGGTTGCAAGGGAAAGTGCCCGGGGAAGGGGTACAGCGGTAGGAAAGGGAAAAATTGACAAGGGAGTTGCAGAGGGAGCGGTCTTTGCAGAAGGCAGACAGGAGGGGAGATGGGAAGATGTGGCGAGTGGAGGTGGCGAAACTGGCGGAGGACTATGTGTTGTATTTGCCGGCTGGTGGGGTGAAAGGTGAGGACCAGGGGGACGCTGCCCTTGTTGCAAGTGGGGGAATGGGGAGAGAAGGCAGTGTTGCGGGGTATGGAGGAGTCCCTGGTGCGAGCCTCATCTATAGTGGGGGAGGGGAATCCCCGTTCTCTGAAGAATTAGGACATTTGTGATGACCTGGTGTGGAACACCTCATCCTGGGCGCAGATGCGGCGTAGACGGAGGAATTGGGAATAGGGGATGGAGTCCTTACAGGAAGCAGGGTGGGAGGAAGAGTAGTCCAGGTAGCTGTTGGAGTCAGTTGGTTTGTAGTGGATGTCGGTCAGGAATGTATCACCTGCAATAGAGATGGTGAGGTCAAGGAATGGTAGGGAAATGTCGGAAATGGTCCAAGTGTATTTGAGTACCGGATGGAAGTTGGTGGTGAAATGGATGAAGTCAGTCAGTTGTGTGTGGGTGCAGGAGGTGACACCAAAGCAGTCATCGATGTAACGGAGGTAGAGGTCGGGGATGGGGCCCTGGTACGCCGAGAACAAGGATTGTTCGACGTACCCGACAAAGAGGCAAGCGTAGCTGGGGCCCATGCGTGTGCCCATAGCAACGCCTTGTGTTTGGAAGAAATGGGAGGAATCAAAAGAGAAGTCATTGAGGGTAAGGACCAACTCCGCTAGGCGGAGGAGGGTGTCAGTGGACGGGTATGGGTTGCTCCTCTGGTCGAGGAAGAACCGGAGGGCTTTGAGACCGTCCTGGTGGGGGATGGAGGTGTAGAGTGACTGGACATCCATGGTAAAGATGAGAGGATGTGGGCCTGGAGAATGGAATGCGTGGAGCTGATGGAAAGAGTCTGAGGTGTCTTGAACATAGGTGGGGAATGATTTAACAAAGGGGGATAGGATGGAGTCAAGGTATGTGGAAATGTGTTCGGTGGGGCACGAACAGGCAGAGACAATGGGTCTGCCGAGGCAGTCGGGTTTGTGGATTTTGGGGAGAAGGTAAAATCGGGCCGTGCGGGGCATGGAAACGATGAGGTTGGATGCTCGGGAGGGTAGGGAGCCCGAGCTGATGAAGTCGGTTATGGTGCTCGAGATGGTGGCCTGGTGTTCGTCAGTGGAGTCATGGTCTAGGGGTAAGTAGCAGGAGGTGTCCGAGAGTTGGCGCGCGGCCTCCGCTTTTTAGAGAGCGACGCGCCAGACTACCACGGCACCTCCCTTGTCAGCGGGTTGTTACGGAGTGAGTCGATGGCAGTATGTTCGGGGGGAGAGGGGGAGAGATTGGAGACAGGGGAGTGGAGACGTCGAGGCGGTTGATGGCCTGACGGCAGTTCTGGATAAATAGTTCTAGAGCCGGAAGGCTACGAGGGGGGTTCCAAGTGGAGGGGTACGTTGGACACAGGAAAAGGGATCATCAGTGGGGGGGCGAGGACTTCTTCCCGTGGAAGAATGCTGTGAGGCGGAGACGACGGTAGAAGAGCTCCAAGTCGTAGGCACGGAACTCATTGAGGTGGGGACGGAGGGGGACAAAGGTAAGACCTCTGCTGAGGACCGACCGTTCGGTGTCGGAGAGGTGGAGGGCCGGGGGGATGGTGAACACACGGCAAGGATGGGGGTTGTGGCCGGAGGAAGGCAGGTGAGTGCACTGAGGACCGAGCGTTGTGTGGTGGGGGGGGGGGGGTGGAAGGTGGTCAGGGGGTGGGGAGGGTATGGGAGCTGTTGTGTGGGTGGGGAAGAGAGCAGGGGGTTACATGGTGGGGGGGTGGGGGGTGGGGAAGACCCAGTGGAATTGCCACTAAGGTTACTAGGCTGGGCAGACGAGCACTAGGACCCAGGGCCGTTAAAAACAGAGTGGTGGGAGGAGTTAGCAACGTGGAGGTTTCAGGCCCACTGCAGAGTCCAGTCTGCAGGTGAGGCGACGGCTGCGGGCAACAACAACTGCCTACACGGAATATCTATCGATATAATGATTTCCTTGATTATTTACTTATTTCCAGTTATTCTGGTGACGATTGTGATCCTCAACCGGGGAAAGTGTGGTCTCTCCAAATGTGTCACTCGTTACCTGGTGGCCATGGCGGTGGCTGACTTCCTGATTGTAATTTTCGATCTGATATTGAGGCAGATTCCCATTGCTTTTAATAAACATTTTTATTTTCTGCGATCCATCCCTGTCTGTAATATCCACGCCGTGGTACTTTATGCAGTGACGGACTGTTCTGTCTGGTTCACGGTGTCTTTCACCTTCGATCGATTTGTGGCTATTTGCTCCCTGGAGGTAAAGACAAAATATTGCAACGAGAGAATAGCGGCGCTGGTGCTGGGGACGGTGACTGTGCTCAGCTGTCTGTCCAATGTGTTCTGGTATTTTATGATGTCACCTATATACTTACTTTCAAATACCCCTTGGTTTTGTATCGTACCGATGTATAATATACGTAACCCATTGTGGGCGACAGCAGAGACCGTCCATCACATTCTCACACCCGGAGTGCCATTTGTCTTGATTCTGCTGCTCAATATTTTAACCATCAGGAATATTTTAGTGCTCAGCAGAGCCCGGCGGAGACTCCGGGATCGCTGCGACCGCGAGTCTCAGAGAGACCCAGAAATGGAGAGTCGAAGGAAATCTATTATTTTACTGTTTGTTATTTCGGGGAATTTTATAGTGTTGTGGTCAGCTTTTATGGTGAGTGGCATTACTAACAGAATGTGGTATTTGGGTTATAAAAATCTTTATCTTCCTGCTTATATCATGCCACTGGGATCCATGCTCCAGCTCCTCAGTTGCTGCACAAACACAGGGATTTACGCTGTGACGCAGAGTAAGTTCCGAGAGCAGCTGAGAGATGCGGTTAAGTATCCTTTTCTTCAAATTGTATCCAAAATACTGTGAATTCCATTGTTCCCGTTTGTTTTGTGCCTAAAGGGTGATCAGTGCTTTTAAAAGCGTTAAAAGATTTAGAAGTCACAAAATGTATTCTGCTGTAGATTTAGTTTGAAAATGAATTCTGATCCTTTCTCCTATTACACGAGCGAGACTTCTGCACAAAAACACCAGATGTCTTGTCCTATAATTTAAACACTAGCGAGATTACAGTACAATAACATAAATTACTTGCCCATCGTCTATTACACACGCGAGATTTCAGCACATTCGATATTTTGCTCTATGATATAAACAGTCAGAAAGATGTTCAGACAACAAAGTTCTTACCCTCTACTCTACAGATTGTAATGTACAAACAATTAATCTACGAGGTCAAAAAACCAGCGTGCTTGAATCTGCAAAACACAGCACCTTCAGCATCACCATATATGGGCTAAACTTTCCTCTATCGGAAGAACCTGTCAACCCTCTGATTTTAATCATATATGGCCAACGCAAAAGGTTGGACAATTCTCTGTAAGATAAAGAATAGCTGAGTTGCTGATTATTTGGGTATAAATAAATATGATTGAACATTATCTCTGTGAGTGGAAAAAGAGGGAATCTGTAATCTGTATTTACATACTGTGAGAGCTGTCCTCCCACACCCGCCTGGCGAAATAAACACGTTACTGTGTGACTAACGTTTGTGTGGTTATCTGTTTGAAGCACAGTGAACTTTTACAATTTCACCGGGCTCTACAGACAATGTGATGTGCATACCTCCTCCTGATTTTATCATAACAGTATCGCAGTTCTTCCCTTGGTCCAGCGATTCGCTGCCGCGATATGTCATTCCATCTCTGGTAAACTCTTGGTCAAAACACAATTTGCTGGAGGAACTTAGGTGCACTACCATTTGCTTTGTCTTTCCGTACACTCTAACTTTTGCACCTGAGACTGCCTTGATGGTATTTAATTAGAGCATTATCTGATTAGATTGGATCTCATGCAATACTTTATTGCCACTGTACCTCGGAACACAAGGTTCGACTAAACATAAACCTAAAATTAAATCCGGGAAGGGGTGTACAGGTGGCGTTTCGGGAAGGATCTTTCTTCATACTGATGTATAGGAGCGATATATTATTTTATACATTTAACCATATAACCATATAACAATTACAGCACGGAAACATGTCTTCTCGGCCCTTCCAGTCCGTGCGGACCATTTGCTTTCTCCTAGTCCCATCTACCTGCACTCAGACCATACCCCTCCATTCCCTTCACGTCCATATACCTATCCACTTTACTTTGAAATGTTAAAATCGATCCTGCCTCCACCACTTCTGCTGGAAGCTCATTCCACACAGCCACCACCCTCTGAGTAAAGAAGTTCCCCCTCACGTTACCCCTAAACTTCTGTCCCTTAATTCGCATGCCATGCCCTCTTGTTTGAATCTTCCCTACCCTCAATGGGAAAAGCTTATCCACTTCAACTCTGTCTATCCCTTTCATAATTTTAAAGACCTCAATCAAGTCCCCCCCTTAACCTTCTGTGCTCCAAAGGATAAAGACCTAACTTGTTCAACCTTTCTCTGTAACATGGTTGCTGGAACCCAGGCAACATTCTAGTAAATCTCCTCTGTACTCTCTCTATTTTGTTGACATCCTTCCTATAATTAGGCGACCAAAATTGTACACCATACTCCAGAATTGGTCTTACCAATGCCTTATACAATTTTAACATTACTTCCCTACTCCTATATTCAATGCTCTGGTTTATAAAGGCCAGCACACCAAAGGCTTTCTTTACCACCCTATCTACATGCGATTCCACCTTCAGGGAACTTTGCACAGTTATTCCTAGATCTCTCTGTTCCACAGCATTCCTCAATTCCCTACCATTAACCATGTACGTCCTATTTTGATTTGTCCTGCCAAGATGTAGCACTTCACACTTATCAGCATTAAACTCCATCTGCCATCTTTCAGCCCACTTTTCCAAATGGCCCAAATCTCTCTGTTGACTTTGAGAATCTACTTCATTATCCACAATACCACCTATCTTAGTATCATCTGCATACTTACTTATCCAATTTTCAACCCCATCATCCAGATCATTGATGTACATGACAAACAACAGTGGACCCAACACAAATCCTGAGACATCCCACTGGCCACTGGACTTCCGGTGGCGTCAATGGTTGGGTGAGAGACGTCGCTGTTTCGCTCTGCTCCCGAAGAATGTTTTAATGTGCTAAAATATGAGTTGGAAGACTGAAATATGAGTTGGAGTTCTGAAAATAACTACCGGAGCTGCTATTTAATTGTGTGTTATCAGAAATCCTGCTGATAACAGAGAATAATTGCAGTTTTAAATGAAAAGGTAGAAACCTTGCCAGAAGCCTGCAAAAGCCGCTTCAAGATCTGCTACAAGAGCCTACTTGAAAAAAACTGAAAAGACTCCTCAATCCCCTCAAACATCAGCTGGAAATTCAGAAGAAGAAGTTGATTCCCGAAATCCTTCTACAGAATTGCCTTTAATGGAGGAACAAATGGAACATCTGGAAAAGTCAGTATTAGCTTCAGTCACTGAAGTTATTTCTAAAGTGATACAAGAGGAGAATCTTGCGCTGGACAAAAGCCTCTGAAAAAAATAAACAAGGTAATGATATGCTGATGGGGAAAATTAATTACTTAACCAAACGTGTGGTCGAAGTTGAGGAGGATTTAAACAAAAAAATTAAGCTGGTTGATGAGGATTGTAATAAAAAACTGGATGCAATGCTAAAATCTACTGAGGTGGCTATGGAAGGAATGGACAATACGATAACTGAGATGGCTAAGCAGATTTAAAAAAGACTAAAAAAGGAACAAGGAAGTACTGGGAGGGAGCTTGCTAAAATGAAGCATAAATGTACGGACTTGGAAGCAAGATCAAGGAGACAAAATTTGAGGATAATTGGAGTAAAAGAGGGAAAGGAGACTGGACAAAACTTTCATGAGTTTGCTGCCAATTTACTCAAACAAGTACTTAAGCTGCCTGAAGCCCCGAGAATAGATATGGCTCACCGGGTCCGACGTAAGGCTCAAGCAAGCTTAACTGCCCCTCCAAGACAGATTATTCTGAAATTCTATGACATTTCAACCCTGGGAGGAATTATGAAAAAGATTTCATATGGTGTGAATTTGATGTTTGGAGAAGAAACTAAGATTCTTCCGTGATTTTCCAGCTGAAGTCATGGAAAAGAGGGACAAGTTTATAAACACGAGAAGGCTACTGAAAGAGGTCTCGGGAGTAAGATATGGGATAGTATATCCCGCTAAATTGAGAATTTCTTATAACCATGTTGAACGTGCATTCATGGATCCAGAAGAGGCATTTAAATATACACAAAGTATCACAAAGGAGGACTACTGATCATTAGGAGTTGTTCTCCAACAATAACATCGAAGAGAAACGACAAACAAAGGATTGTGTCTCTTTTTTTTAAACATACAAAAAAGACTGCTCTTGTTAAAATGGCGAACCTTCCTCAAGGCATTGTCTAGACATTTTAGCTTTGGAATGTTAATTCAAGGTCGGATTTTATGTTTCATCTCAACAAAGGACTGACAAAGAAGAGAAACTGTGGTGGGGAAAATAAATTGAGAATATAGTGTAATATAGAATATTATCAGTTGTATATAGAAATTTATGATTTGAGAAACATATAATTACATACTAACATAAAATATAATTAATAAAATTGGGTAAGATTAAGGCATAGCTTAACTATAGCTGATGTTTATTTCATGATGTTAATTATTTGCTAATAAGAATAACGAGTTAAATATGATTGATAAGTGTTAATAACATATTAACACATGTTATGGATATAGTAGACTTAGTCTAGATTGTGCGTAAAGGGGGGGAGGAGACTCAGATACTTGGAAGTTTTCCAATGGTCTGAATCTGGTTAACCCCTTGGAACCTGCTGTTGTCTGATACAAATGTTTGAGACTTAATTGTAATAAATCTAGGCATATTGATAGATATGGATATATAATTAACATAATTACTGTTATATCTAAGTATATAATTAATGTTGGAAACTACTTTTTATTTTGTTTTTCCTCTTTGAAGATACATTTCTAATCTAGCTATTCGAGTACGTTTTATTTTATATATATAATTTTGAACTTTGTATCGCTCTCTCTTCCAATTAATAATAATTGGTCAAGGGGGCAGAGCAAAACATATAAAAACATCCAAGGAAGTCAATAAGAATTTTTCTACCACCTATTGGTGGTTTGTTTTTAATTATAATATCTTTATTTTTGGATATTATAATATCACTTTTTGTTTGTTAATTATCTTTTCACGACTCTACACTTTCTGGTCTTTTTCAAGGTTTATTCTGAAGGGGAGATGCCAACAAAACTTAACAGCTGGAGATGACCATCCTACATCTGGAGTTATAAGGTACTTGGTTGCACCATATGAAGTAAAGGTATTAACATGATTCATAATGCAAGACGATAAATAAAAGAAAACTGGAGGAATCACATTTTGTAGTTGGAATATAAGGGGCGCTAATGAACCAATTAAAAGGGGTAAGATCTTTGCCCAATTAAAAGCCTTAAACAGTGATATTATTTTCTTACAAGAGACGCATCTGAAATATCAAACACAGATAAGACTGAAGGCAAATTGGATTGGGCAAACATACTACTCTTCATTTCTAAATCTAGAGGCACGGCTATTATCATTCGTAAAGGTATACCATTTAAATTAAAGAATACTATAGCAGATAAAGAGGGGAGCTACGTCATTGTCATGGGAGAAATTTATTCTACTCCACTTACTTTGATAAATATTTATGCTCCTAATTTTGACAACCCCCAATTCTTTAGTAAATTTTTGGATATAATTTCAGAACTTAATCATCAAAATGTGATAATAGGGGGAGATTTGAATACAGACCAAAAAATATTAACAAAGACCCTAGCGAGAAGATTGAGTAAATACGTTAGTAAACTAATAAATCCGGACCAAACAGGGTCCATACCAAAGAGAAACTCATTTAACAATTTGAGACGGCTGTCTAATATAATGTACTCACATTCTATTGAAGAAGAACTAGCAATTTCATTGGATGCAGAAAAAGCTTTTGATCAAGTAGGATGGCAATATTTATTCAAAGTATTGGAAACATTTAACATGGGAGATAATTTTATTTCATGGGTAAAATTATTATATGATAAGCCAACGGCTAGATTACTGACTAATAATATATTATCCCCAAAATTCCAATTAGCAAGGGGCAATAGGCAGGGGTGCGCGTTATCGCCCCTCCTATTTGCACAAGTGATAGAGCCTTTAGCTGAAAGTATAAGAAGCCATCCGAATATTCATGGGTGTATTACCAAACACTCTAATAATAAAATTTCATTATATGCAGACGACATATTATTATATATTACAAATTCGGAAATTAGCATACCAAATATATTAAATTTAATAGAGGAATTTGGTTCTTTTTCAGGATATAGAAGAAATTGGAACAAAAGCGAAATTATGACAATAAAACCTCAAGAGCCGACACATCTGTTGAAATTCCCTTTTAGAATTACAACAGAAAAATTTAAGTATTTGGGCATCCAAATTACTAGGAACTATAAATCATTACTCAACGCAAACTATATGCCTTTATTAACTGAATTAAATGGGTTGATTAAATTTTGGAATTTAATAGGCAGAATAAACGTGATAAAAATGATCTTCTTACCACAAATATTGTACCTATTTCAATCAATACCAATATACTTACCTAAAAAATTCTTCAAAAAATTAGATTCTGATATTATAAACTTCATATGGGATTATAAATCACACAGAATTTAAAAAAAAAACATTATAATCTACTGGTTGGACAGTTCTGCCCAACAGGTAGATTGGATAAGAATGGAGAAAGAGGATTGTTCCCCTTATAATATTGGAGCGATCCTTCTTTCCCCGATAAAACTGAACAATATAATATACAAGAAGAATCCAATTATTCATAGTATAATACGAATTTGGAAACAAATAAAATTAACTTTAAAATTAAGAAAATTATCGCTTCTTTCTCCAATAGCTAATAATCCCTCATTCAAACCATCCATTATTGATAAAACGTTTATCCATTGGGAAATAATAGGAATTAATGTATGAAATGGGAAAAAAAATCATTCCAACAACTACAACTAAAATATAATTTGAAAAGTAATCAACATTTCAAATGCCTTCAAATTCAAGATTATTTGAAAAAGTATATACAAGGATGTCAAACTTTAACCCCAGATCTATTGGAGGAAGGAATGAATAGAAAGGCAGAATCAAGCAATTTAATATCTTACTTATATAATATAATTCTAAATATAGAAACACCAATGACAGAGGCAATTAGAAGAGACTGGGAACAAGAGTTATTAATAAAAATTCCGAACGATATATGGGATAAAAATTTATTATGTAAACAAATGTTCAATGAATGTAAGACATAACCTAATTCAATTTATAATTTTACATAGATTGTATTATTCGAAAACAAGACTGAATAAAATATTTTCAAATGTTTCCCCCATCTGCGACAAATGTCTAACTCAAAATGGCACTATAGCACATTCCTTTGTCTCTTGTACAAAACTGTATACAGTTTGGAATGAAATTTTTGGAATTTTTACAAAACTATTTAACACAAAATTGAACCGCAATACTGAATTGATTATCTTTGGATAAATGGAAGAGGGAAGTAAACTAATTATATTCCAAGAAGCTTTTCTTAATTATGGTATAATAACAGCAAAAAAACTTATACTTAAATTTTGGCAAAATGCACCTACGCCAACATTCAAAATGTGGATCTCAAACATGTCTGAAACGCTACATCTTGAAGAAATGAGATTCCTCCTACTAGGCAAAGTAGACCAATTCTTAAAGATTTGGTCTCTTTTTATCAACTTTATGCAAGCATATGGTGCAACATAACATAACCTTAGAAATTAAATGGTTTAGAACCGGTGACGGGCAAAAATATGAGATAGGTAGATCTCTCCTAATCTCTCTTTTCCTTACTTTTTCCTTTCAATCTTTTAACTTCTCATCTCTGTCCTTTATTTCTTTTGCTTTCTTTCTACTCTTGTCTATCTATTCCGACACTCTTTATTTCTTTTTTCTCTCATTGTTCTTTTATTATTGAACCAAAAGTATGAAGTTGTACTTAAGTACCAGACTATTGTACTTACTTCTAACAAAAATAAACAAACAAAAAAAACAAAACAAATCCATGTTCCTGATCAGACCCTGTTGATCCAGATGCTTATATACATTATCTCTAAGTATCCTTTCCATTAATTTGCCCACCACTGACGTCAAACTAACAGGTCTATAATTGCTAGGTTTATTCTTTGAACCCTTTTTAAACAATGGAACAACATGCGCAGTACGCCAATCCTCCGGCACTATTCCTGTTTCTAATGACATTTGAAATATTTCTGTCATAGCTCCTGCTATTTCTACACTAACTTCCCTCAATGTCCTAGGGAATATCCTGTCAGGACCTGGAGACTTATCCACTTTTATATTTTTCAAAAGTGTCAGTACTTCCTCCTCTTTGAATCTCATAGTTTCCATAGCTACTCTACTTTTTTCCCTTACTTCACAGTGTTCAATATCCTTCTCCTGGTGTTTGTTTTAGTTTGTGAAAAGTTTATGTGTGTTGTTTTCTCTCATTTTTTTTCTATTAAAAAACTTTATTCAATGCAATAATATGATACATCACATCAAAACATATTCAGAATTTACAATATAACAAATAATCATTATAGTACAACAATGCAGTAATTGTTTACAATGCTCTCAACCCCACGCGGTGACCAGCGCCCACGGAAGGCCTCCAAAGTCCATGTGGACACTGCGTGTTCCCTCTCCAGGGACACACGTGTACGGACATAGGCCCGAAAGAGGGGCAGGCAGCCGACTATAGCATGACCATCGACCACCCGCTGCCTGGACCCACGAATGGCCATCTTGGCTAGGCCCAGGAGCAAACCGACAGGGAAGTCCCACCCCTCCAATCGGCTCTTCCCACTCCTTGACTTTTGTCCAAACACTAGAATTGTGGGACTAAAATGCAGCCAGAACTTGAGGAACAACCCCTTGAGATATTGGAACAGGGGCAGTAACCTCTCACACTCCATATAAACGTGGAACACAGTCTCCTCCTCACAGCAGAAAATACATGCGGCGGACGAGCCCGTGAACCGATTCAAAAGTTTATTACATGCCACCGCTCTGTGCAACACTCTCCAACCCAGGTCCCCAATGTAAAGGAGGACAACACCCTTGTAGAGGGACCCCCACTGGGGACCTCCCCCGCCTTCGGGTGGTAACACCGTCCGCCATGGGGTGTCGGGACGGGAGACGAAGGCAAGAAGGTGCAGAATGTGCAGGAGCATTCTGTACAATGTGCGTCTCTTCGCATCACGAAATGGCATGCTGGCCATCTCAGAAAGGCGGCTCAGGTTGTGTGGAGCCGGTGCCCGAGAAATATCCTGGAGCCTAGGCCCGATGAGCAAATCTGACGGAGGGGGGTTAAGCTCAGTCATAACCACTCTAAGCGCGCGCCTCTCCTCCACACCCACCATGACAGGGTGAGGACCGGCCACTCCCGCAGCCGCAACATTCCCCTCCCCTCGTGGAGCAACATGCTGGCTGAAAACAGCCAAATTCCTCTTAGCACATCCTGATAGAAACTAGGCAAGCCCCTTATGGCGGGTCGACTGATGCCCGCCACCGGGATCCACGAGACTCCCCTTAGGCCACGAACCCGACAGAAAAAATATGTGGCCAGAGCTTGCCATCTGGGGGGGTTCTCTACATACATGTATCTCCGCAGTGTCCTCAGACGGAGAGCCGCCACCTGGGAACACACGCATACCAAGGACTGGCCACCCTCCTCTATTGGGAGACTCAGGACCGCCGCGGAGACCCAGTGCTTCCTATTTCCCCAAAAGAAATCCACCAGGTTCTTCTGTAAAGCAGTTACAAATATGGAAGGCGGGACAAGTAGCCAGCTGGTAGCATAACATGGAGGCCACCAGCTGGTTTATGACCAGCACCCTCCCCTGAAAGGAAAGAACTCCAAGCAGGCCTGACCAGCGCCCCAGCCGGGTAACCACTTTCATCTCCAACTCATGCCAGTTTGCTGGCCAAGCATCCTCAGTGGGACTCAGGTACACCCCCAGATAGAGCAGGTGCGTGGTGCTCCACGCATACATTGTCATCTCCTCCGGCAGGGAGTCTACCTGCCACTGACCCACTAAAAGTCCAGAGCACTTGCTCCAGTTAATCCTGGCAGAAGATGTAGCTGAGAAAATCTTCTGGCAGTCGCGCATCCTCCGCAGATCACCAGGATCAGTGAACATAAGGAGTACATCATCGGCATATGCCGAAAGAACCACCTCCACCCCCGGGCCAGGCCTGTCAACCTGCTCCAAAGAAGACACAGGTACGGCTCCACACAGACCGAGTATAACTGACCCGACATGGGGCACCCCTGGCGGACCCCCCTCCAAAATGAAAGGCAGCCAACAACGCACCACTAACCTTCACAAGGCACTCCACTGCAGCGTACAAAAGCCGGACCTGGGCCACAAAGTACGATCCAAAGCCAAACGCTTGCAGCGTCCCGAAGAGGTATTTATGCTCTACCCTATCATAAGCCTTCTCCTGATCAAGAGACAGAAAAGCAGCTGACTGACCAGTACCCTGGGCTAGATGAATCAGGTCCCTTACCAGGTGGATGTTATCCTGAATGGACCGGCCAGGGACTGTATAGGACTGGTCAGGATGAATCAGTTGGGACACCACGGAGCCCAGACGATTTTCTATCCTCCGTGCAAAAACTTTATACTCTGTACATAGGAGAGAGACCGGGCGCCAGTTCTTCAACAAGCGGAGTTTGCCCTTCTTGGGCAGCAAGACAACAACTGCCCTATGCCATGAGAGGAGCATCTCCCCGGTTGCCAGACTCTCCCCCAGAATCAACATGTAATCACCCCCCAGGATATCCCAGAAAGCTCTAACAAATTCTACCATCAACCCATCCAGCCCGGGGGACTCCACAGAGAACAGGGATCCATAAAAGGACCTGACCAAGGCATTGATCCTCACCAGATCAGTGACAGAGGAGCCATCGTCCGCGAGCTGCTCTACGAGCTGCTTCTGGGCTCCCCGCCATTTCTCCAGAGAGAAAAAGAAAGGCGAACCCAGTCCAGTTCGTGCAGCATCTGGACCCGCGACCTCACGTAAGCGCCTTAGGACCGCTCAAGCAGCAGTTTCCTCAAGGCCTCCTTCTTCCCCTGAAACTCTCCCCATCCACAGGAGTCATCACCAACCCGACCCAGATGAGTCTCTTTGTCCAGTACCTCCATCTCAAGCCTCTCGACCGCTGAGTCCCACTGTCCGGTCGACCCCCACGTGTATTCCTTACAAAAGAGACAGATGTGAGCTTTCCCCACATCCCACCACTGCCTAACGGAAGAGAAGCACCTCTGCCTCTCTCGCCACTTCACCCAAAACCGGCTGAATGACTCCTGGAAACACCGATCCTCCAGCAGCCTGTTGTTAAAGTGCCAGTATGCGGACCCAGCCCGAGCGCGCGCTGGATTGAAATCCACATGCACCAGACAGTTGCCCGAGCACTGCACCAACCGCACTGTGGCCATTGAGACATGGGAAACATACGCTCTGGAAATATACGTGCGATCAATGTGGGAACCGCCACCCTCAGACCTCCGTGAAAAAGTATTGGAATCCGGGTGGAGGTTCTGCAATGCATCAACCAACTCAAAGGAGTCAAACAAACTTCTCAGCTTCTTCGCAACAGCAGGGGCACACTGACTACCAGAGCGATCTCGCGCCTCAAGTGTGCAATTAAAGTCCCCCCCCCCCCCCCCCAAGGAAGACACACTCTCCCCTACCAATAGTGCTCAACAGAGCAGTCACCTCCCGAAGTTGGCAGGCCTGCATCGTGCCGGAGCTAGGGGCATACACGTTAATAAAATGGAACGGCATGCCACCCAGGCTCACGGCCAGATGGAGCAAACGTCCTGGCACAACTTCTTGTACTTTTAGGACCTCTGGCTGAAATTTTGGGGCCAACAGAAAGGCCACCCCACTCGAATTCGAGCTGAGATGGCTCATGTAGACCCCCCCTTCCCACTCCAGTCGCCAGGTAGGTTCGTCACTGACAACAGTATGCGTCTTCTGCAGAAAACACACTGCAAATTTCCCCTCTCTAAGGACTGATCAATGCTGAAATCTGTGAAAGTTCGCTCCTGTTTAAGTTTAATGTGGCTAGAATGTGCAAACACACTAGATTGAGAACCTCACACTCCCCGTAGACTCGAAAACTCTCTCTCTCTGAGGAACTACAAAAAGTCCCCAAACTGACACTTCTCAGACTCAGGAAGATCACTACCCTTGTTGCCAAGGATAGCCTCGAGAGTTGCAATCAAACCTGGCCTCTCAGCCCACCGTCTGTTACAAGCATCCGTTTTTGTTCTGGCGGTATGGCTTTTTCGTAGAAACTCCCGCTCCTGATGGATAACAACTGCTTGGGACACGGGCTTGGACCCTGGGCACTCGGCCAACCCACTCACACCTGAACCAACAAAGTCTTCTGCACAGCGCTCAAGGTCGTTGTCAGAATTAGAAAGACCACAACTCTCTGAAAATTCCCCTATCACCCTCCACGTCTGGGCCTGGGGAAGAAAAAACAAGAGGCACCCCCATGGCCCGTGGTGCACTGGCACCCTCAGAATCCGAAACAGACCCGAACTCCACAGCACCCAGAGTACCCTCTCCACTTGCAACACCCAGAGAATCCCCACATGCTTTTTGACTCTCCCCTGCTAACTCAGCCAGTGAGGCAGCACACCCCCCCCCCAGAACCTCCACTGGCTCTGATATGGAGCACAGACTGGAACAATAATGCCACGAACCTTCCCCTTCGGGCTGACTTTGCTCATCCCCTGTCTCAGGGGGCACACTACCAGGGGAGCGTACCCCATCATCTGGTGTGCCTCAGTAGGCCTCTGAAACGAGGGGATCTCCTCCGACCCAGAGGACACACACCCAGGGGAGCTAACCTCAACACCCGATGAGATAGCTCCCTCGGACGGTCCCTGAGACGAAGGAACATCAACCCGCCCAGAGGACACAACTCCAGAGGAGTCAACCCCAGCACCTGGTCTAGTATTACCCACAGATGATCCCTGAAATAGAGCCCCAACCTCCAACCCGGAAGACACTAGTTTGTGACCACAAACCGCATCAGTGGTGGAAGGTCTCTAAATAGGCATCCCCCTAGCTTTCGACCCGTGACCTTGCTCTTCCTCGCCAGGCGCATGCCTCCTTTTTATCCCACTAACATGCGGCGGTACGGTGATCTGCATAAAGGAAGGGTCTTCCGCCTCCACACTACCCACTGCCACTTTACCACTCACATGTTTTTCCTTCCCTGCGCCCGTCCGAACCACCTCAGCTCCTTGCTGGGCCTTGACAGGTGCATTGTGGACCTCACTGGAGCTGATAGGTGCCCGTCGGGTGGTCTCAGATCTGGGCAAGTGCCCACCCGCTTGCGTTTGACTCGCTTGGGTGGGCTTATTCTTCTTCTTCCCCATCTTCTTCGGCTTCTTCCATTTCCCCTCCCTCCTTCACCCTCCCCCTGTGCCTCGCCATCAGCCACCACCACAGGTTCAGTACGTAGGAGGCGGGGGCCATCACTGCCCCGGGTCCTCAAGACGGAACTTGCAGACCCAGATGGGCTATCACTGTCGCCCCGGATCACCGATGCGGAGCTGGCAGCCCTAACCGGGTCAGCAGTACCACCCCGCACCACTGAGGCATGATGAGCCACCCCGGATGGGTCAGCAGTGCATTCCTGGGCCGCTGCGTTAGTACCTCTAGCAGCGACCCCGTGATTATGACACTCCCACTCGGAGATGTCCAAACGCATGACACCGTACCTTTCCCCAACTCCAATACACGGTTCTGAGGAGTCCCTTACACTCCACCTCGAAGCTCCCCTCAGCGCCTTCCCCCTCACCCATCTTCATGAACACCCTCCTCTTGAAGCTCAAGACCCCTTTTCCTCCTGGTCATCCCCGGGGTGCATAAGCCTAAAGCACTTGGACTGCACCTCCCCAAACTTAGACACGTGTGGAAGAACCGGTCTCACCCTGGATACCCACGGATCCACCTGTATGTGGGCCCCCCCCCCCCCCAACTGAGATCCCTCTCTCCCGGGACTTTAGTATCATCTCAACATTTCCTCTTTCGAGCTCGGAAGAGACAACTTGAAAGGTTACCTTCTTGAGAAGGTAATTCATGCCCTTCGTAATTGCTCCCCTGGTCCACAGTGGCCCAGTTTGGACCGAGATACCAAATCTTTCCCAATCCAAGTCAACATGAGGCTCATCCTCAAATGGCTGATACCACCGCTATATAGCTCCGGAACTCCGGCCGTGCCTAAGCCACCCTGACGGTGGCACAAACCAGCTCCAGGCACCCCAGCAGCTCAGCACCAAGTGAAGTCCCAGAAACAGTCACAGTCTAAGATAAGCAGCAGAAAGCAGATTCGGTGCTAGAATGACAAAGACACCGAAATCATTCCTACCCCCGATCTTCAGGCACTCTTGGCAGTCCGCCAACGAAATCCACACCCGCGGCAATGCAAAGAACTCAGGAATTTCACACTAGTGGAGGAATCCTTAAGGAAAGGAAAGTTTCAGCAGTCCAACGATAAGTCCAGCAATGAAGTTCCTCTGCCTGTTCCTTCTCCATCGACAAAATCCTTGAAAGGCTGCCTCTCTCTCTCTCTCTCTTCTCTCTCTCTCTCTCTCTCTCTCTCTCTCTCTCTCTCTCTCTCTCTCTCTCTCTCTCTCTCTCTCTCTCTCTCTCTCTCTCTCTCTCTCTCTCTCTCTCTCTCTCTCTCTCTCTCTCTCTCTCTCTCTCTCTCTCTCTCTCTCTCTCTCTCTCTCTCTCTCTCTCTCTCTCTCTATCTCTCTATCTCTCGATCTCTCTCTCTCTCTCATATCTTTATTCTGTTCAGTTTTATTTAGCGTTATTTATCACGTTGTGGTGGTAGCTTTTGAAAGATTTAAACAGGTATCGGATATTTAAAATTCATATAACATCCCTAAATGTTGGCAGGTGGGTTTAGTGTAGCTGAGACATGTTGGCCGGTTGGGTTGAAGGGCCCAAAGTGTGGGCCGGTTGGGTTGAAGGGCCTGTTTCCACACTGTATTACTCTATGACCCTCTATGTTTATGAGCACGGCTGCCTCCATGCTGAAAGTCTCCAGCGCCAATGTCAAGAGATACTTTCACGTCTGACTCCACTAATGCAGAGCAGCTGTGGAAGTTGGGAAAACTGGCACTGACAGTGGTCCATGTGAAAGATCAGCACCTATTAACAATGAAGGCACTATCAAACCAGTTGCCTCCAGCCCTTCCCACAGGAGTTTTAACGGCATTAAAAATCAAAAAAGAGTTACATTGATTTAAAAACAATAATGTTACATGTATAAATAGTTCTTACATTCGGGAGCCTGGTTAATTAAGTGGTGGGATTAATTCCCTGTCTTAACTATGCCTTTGCTTTAGCCGGTGGTCACATTCATTCCATCCCTCCCTCACAAAGATGTGAGATTTCATTAAGAGCACACTTGGATGGATAGAGGCAAGCGGCATGTAAACATGTAAATCTCTAGCGTCGCTTCCATGTGCGCAATGTATGAAGCCGATGAAATGAGACAACTGTCACACCAAAGACAGACACAAAATGCTGGAGTGACTCAGTGGGACAGACAGCATCTATGGAGAGAAGGAATGGTGACGTTTTGGTCAAGACCCTTCAGACACAGTCTTCAGGTCTGAAGAAGGGTCTCAACCCGAAACGTCAACGATTCCTTCTCGCCAGAGATGCTGCCTGTTCCGCTGAGTTACTCCAGCTTTTTGTGTCTATCTGTGGTTTAAACCAGCATCAGTAGTTCCTTCCTACATAACTGTCACACCAAACTAATTGTCCAGGTTGACTTGCTGAATATTCCATAAGACATGGTCAGAAGAAAGGGGAGGTTATATATATATATATATATATATATATATATATAATATATATATATATATATGTGTGTAGCAGCACCTGCTGGCGCATGCAGGCATCGAACCCGGCGTTCGGAAGCCGTGGTCACGTGACTCGGGAGGGGCTGCTGTTTTCGCGCGATTTCACTTTCGCGCCACATTTGTGTTGCTGACCTTGTCGTGGTCAGACGTGTTTGCAGAGACCTGTAAGCCAAGGAACTATTGTGTTAATAAATCAGTTTGGCAAACTTGGTTATCGTCTTTGCATCCGCCAAATTGGTGACCCGACCTGTCTAGCCGTCGTTAGACAAGAGATCTTGCAGGAGGACTACGTCCCCACAGAATCGGCCGGCACGAGGCAGGGCTCACCAGGCTTCAAGCTACCTCCTTTTGGCCAGATCAACCTCAGGTGTGGTTCGCCCACGTTGAGGCACAGTTCCATCTGCATTGAATAATTGCGGTTGACACAATGTACTTCCATGTGGTAGGAGCTCTGCCACAGGACTGTGCCTCAAGGCTGTTGCCGTATATTAAAGACCCACCAACGATCGCAAAGTACGAAGGTTTGAAGGCCCTGCTGTTACATACCTTCCGTCTCTTCCGTAAAGACAGGGCGGAGAAGATCCTGCACATGGACAGCGTCGGCATCGGCGTCCATCCACCATCACGGCGAAGAGGCTGGCCCTGATGGACGGGCATCGCCCGTGTCTGCTTTTCGAACAGGCGTTCTTGGAACAGATGCCAGACGAGGTCCGTTTGATGCTCGCCGGGGCCGATTTCAGCGATCCCCAGCACCTTGCGGAGAGAGCCAACAAGTTGTGGACCCATTAGTGGCGGACGTTTGTTCTTTCACGCGCCCCAATGCCACGGCGCGGGTGCAACCGAGATGACATTGGGATGAAGGTCAGGATCCGCCCAGCGCCAAAGAAGCATCGCGGCTGCCAGAGGTGTACACCCGACAACGTCGGTGCTACTACCATCTCCGTTACGGTGTGGAAGCCCGAAGATGCCAAAGCCCCTGTTTGTTTCAGGGAAATGCCTGGCCGATCGCCCATAGAGGTGAACGCGATTGGCCCAAACGAACGCCTCTACGTCCATGAAAGCCACTCCGGCCACCGTTTCCTGGTCGACTCCGGTACCATAGCCAGCAACCTGCCACCGACCATCCGAGGTACCCGCGTCGGTAAGGTAGGACGTTCACGGGAGTGACATTCGCACTTACGTTACGCGGACCCTGGACTTAAATTTCAACTCTCATACGTATAGGTGGAAGTTCACCGTTGCTGACGTCACGCAGCCGATATTGGGGGCCGATTTCTTGCACGCGTTCTTCCTGCTAGTTGATGTGCGAGGCGGGCAAATGATTCCATTTTCGTACCTGTGCCTTGCCAAGCCGCGCAATCCGTTCACGCCCCAACAGCAACTCGACGAGGTAGCTGAGATCCAGCAACTTTTCGCAGCCCTTCTTACTGAATTCCCAGGGTTGCTCATGCCCTGGTTCGATGGGGCTGTGCCCCGTCATGGTGTGGTCAACCACATTCCCACCGATGGCCCACCGGTTCACGCCCACGCACGCCGCCTCCCACCTGATAAACTGCGCATCGCACGAGACGAGTTCCAGCTTATGGAGGACATGGGGATGGTCCGGAGGTTGGATAGCCCTTGGGCTTCCCCGCTGCACATGGTACCCAAAGCGGCCGGGGGTTGGAGACCTTGTGGTAATTACAGGCATCTAAACGCTGTAACCACAGCAGATCGGTACCCAGTCCCGAAGATCCAAGATTTCACGGCTCATTTGGAGGGCGCCGCCTTCTTCTCAAAGGTCGACTGGTCCACGCGCGGGTATAATCAGATTCCGGTCCATCCCGACGACGTCCCTAAGACAGCCACCATCACCTCTTCCGCCTTTTCGAATGGCTAAGAGTGCCTTTTGGCCTTTTGGCCTGAAGAAACCGCTCAAGCGTTCCAAAGGTTAATGGATCAGGTTGGGCGGGGTTTGCCGTTCATATTCATCTATCTCGATGATATTCTGGTGGCCAGCAGCTCACAGGCTGAACGCGTTAAACACCTCCGCCTGCTTTTCGAATGGCTGCGTAAGCACGGGTTGGTGATCAATCCCGCGAAGTGCGAGTTCGCATTGCGCTCCATCTCCTTTTAGGTCACAGCATAACCTGCCATGGCGTGCAATCGCTGCCTGAGAAGGTTGATGCAATCCATCGCTTCCTGAGGCCATTATCAAGGGCCTGCAGGAATTCATCGGAATGGTCAATTTATACCACCGATTTGTCCCGTCAGCAGCCACCCTAATGCAGCCATTGTTCCAGTGCCTGGCAGGCAAGCCTAAGGACCTGGTTTGGTCCAAGGAGGCAGGGATAGCTTTCGAGAGGGCTAAGACCTGCTGGTACACCCTAGGGCATCGGCCTTCACGACTCTCACTGTGGACTCATCGGACATCGCGATGGGTGCTGTCCTCGAAAAAGTGGGTAGGTAACTGCTGGCTGCCGCTGGCGTGTTTCAGCAGGAAGCTGTGGGCCCGGAGATCAAGTACAGTGCTTTCGATCGGGACCTCCTCGCACTTTACCTAGCGATCCGACATTTCCGTTATTTCCTCGAGGGCCACGCGTTTACCACATTCATGGACCACAAGCCGCTCACAGTCGCTTTGAATATGATGTCGGACCCCTGGACGGCCAGCCAACAGCGGCACCTTGCCTACATATCCGTGTTCACGTCTGACATTCGGCATGTGGCAGGGAAGCTGAACATTATGGTCGACGCGCTATCCCGTCTGGCGGTCCCTAGTGTGGATTATCCGGAGCTGGAAACAGCCCAACGGGCAGATGCGGGCATGGAGGATTAGTGCAATGCTAAATCGGGTCTCAAGCTGGCTGGCATCCTCCGTACCCCTGTTCTTGCGTGGCAGCCTTTGAAGTGTGCCAGGACCAGCGTCTCAAAGCACTTAGTGATGATGGGCATAAGTGCAACTGGGTGGAAGTCGTTAAGGCTCGTCGCAGTGGAGTGTTTTGGCACAGGCACGATGGAGTTGGTTTTAAGGCACGTGGGTCTCAAGCTGGCTAAGGTGCCTTGTGGCACCGCAGGCGTGTGAGTCATTTGCGATATCTCAATGGGTAAAGCCCGCCCAATCGTCCCGATTGCCTGAGGCGTCAGATTTTCGACACCATCCACAGCCTAGCTCACCCGTCCATCCGCGCCACCTCTGCCCTGGTTCCTTCCAAGTTTGCCTGGCACAGGTTACGAAAGCAGGTCTTCCAAGGGCAGAGGCATGTGCGCCCGCCCGTGCAGGATTTTGCTGTTCCGGATGGCAGGTTCCTGCACGTCCATGTTGACCTGGTGGGTCCCTTGCCATGTTTGCGTGGGGCCAGTCACTTACTTACTATCGTGGATAGGTTCACCAGGTGGGCGGAGGCAATACTGTTAACCGATACCTCCGCTGAGGCTTGTACCCGCGCTATTGTCTCCAATTGGATCGCTCGTTTAAGGGTCCCCTCAGATATTACTACAGATCGTGGGGCCCAGTTCACTACCTCCCTATGGTATGTATGACGCAGCTGTATGGCGCAAAGCTGTACCAGACCACCGCATATCATCCGGAGTTGAATGGTTTAGTCGAGCGGTTTCACAGTCAGTGTTGAAGACCCGGCTCACTGGCCCAGATTGGGTCGACCAGTTGCACTGGGACCTCCTAGGCATCAGAACTACGCGGAAGGAAGACCTCGACGCCTCCTCGGCCGAGCTGGTTTATGGCTCGGTTTTGCGGGAACCTGGGGATTTTCTGCCCGCCACCTGTGATCAGGAGGTCCCGACTTCGGCAGTGCTAGCTGACCATCGTGAGCGGGTGCGCAAGTTGGTCCCGGTTCCCACTTCCCGACACGGGTTGTCCACGGTGCATGTGTCTACTATGTTATGGGATTGTGCTTATGTTTTCCTTCGTAAGGATGCTCACCACTCGCCATTGCAGCAGGTGTATGAAGGTCCGTACAGGGTACTAGAGACTGGTACCTCGACGTCCACGTTGGACATGGGTGGCAGGGACGAGTTCATCTCTGTCAGTCGCCTTAAGCCAGCACACGTTGACGAGGATAGCCCGGTGGCTGTGGCCATTCCACAGCGTAGAGGTCGTCCAGCGGCCGTTTTGCTGCCCTCAGCACATGTTACCACCGGTTATGTTTCACCGGTCCCCTATGTTACCCCTGTCCCTCGTTCACGTTTGTTATGTCCCTCCGGTTATGTTTTGCCGGTCCCAGGTGTTACGCTCGCCCTGCGACCTCGGACTATGCATTCTGGTCGAACCGTCCAGTTACCCGTGAGTTTCTGTACCGCGGATTCTGGGGAGGGCCATGTAGCGGCGCCTGCTGGCGCATGCAGGTATCGAACCCGGCGTTCGGAAACGGCGGTCACGTGTCTCGGGAGGGGCTGCTGTTTTCGTGCGGTTTCGCTTTCACGCCACAGTTGTCTTGCTGACCACCGTTGTGGTCAGACATGTTTGCAGACGCCTGTAAGCCAAGGAACTATTGTGTTAATAAATCAGTTTGGAAAATTTGGTTGTCGTCTTTGCATCTGCCAAATATGCCTCGTTTATGCATAGTCGAGAGAAAGATTAAACATGTGGCAAATATGTTATTACTTTTGTGTCGGGGAAGGGGGGAAAGTTGAAGTTGAATAATTTGAAATTTCCATTTCATTCTTTTCCACTGTGTGCGATGTGGGCTGATCGATACCGTGTCGCCCGGCTATCTTTCACTACTTACACTCGTGCTTATCAGATTGATTTCAAGATGCTCGGATGATCTTCTAATGCGGTCATTTTTCCGTGCACCAAATCCCTTCAGCTGTACGTGCATCTGAAGCTATGGCTATTAGTAGACCTTGAAGAGGCATTGACACCAAATAGCGGCACATTTGGAGAGTAGTAGCAGGATCGGTCCGAGTCAGTATGGATTTACAAAGGGGAAATCATGCTAGACTAATCTTCTGGAATTATTTGAGGATATAACTAGGAAAATGGACAAGGGAGAGCCAGTGGATGTAGTGTACCTGGACTTTCAGAAAGCATTTGATAGGGTCCCATATAGGAGATTAGTGGGCAAAATTAGAGTACATGGTATTGGGGATAGGGTGCTGACACGGACAGAAAATTGGTTGGAAGACAGGAAACAAAGAGTAGGGATTAACGGTTCCCTTTCTGAATGGGAGGCAGTGACTAGTGGGGTACTGCAAGGCTCGGTGCTGGGACGGCTGCTATCTATATTACTAAAAGTCAAATCTTGACCATTTCCTGTTTTGCTATTTCATGATTTTAGAAAAAACGCTGCTACTTATGGCTGTGATTTTTGGCCAACTTACTCAGAGTCCCCCTCCGCTGCACAGGACAAGAGGATTTTTTTCCCATCGATGAAAAATAAAGAGTTATTAATGTTTAAAAAATGTTGACATTCTCTCTTCTGCCCCTGCTGGTGGGAGGGGGGGGGGACTATAAAACCCGGAAGTGGTTGTTAACGTAGAAACATAGAAATTAGGTGCAGGAGCAGGCCATTCCGCCTTTCGAGCCTGCACCGCCATTCAATATGATTATGGCTGATCATCCAACTCCGTATCCTGTATCTGCCTTCTCTCCATACCCCCTGATCCCTTCAGCCACAAGGGCCATATCCAACTCCCTCTTAAATATGGCCAACGAACTGGCCTCAACTACCTTCTGTGGCAGAGAATTCCACAGATTCACCACTCTCTGTGTGAAAAACGATTTTCTCATCTCGGTCCTAAATGACTTCCCCCTTATCCTTAAACTGTGACCCCTTGCCCTGGACTTCCCCAACATCAGGAACAATCTTCCTGCATCTAGCCTGTCCAACCCCTTAAGAATTTTGTAAGTCTCTATGAGATCACCCCTCCATCTTCTAAATTCCAGCGAGTACAAGCCGAGTCTATCCAGTCTTTCTTCATATGGAAGTCGTGCCATCCCAGGAATCGGTCTGGTGAACCTTCTCTGTACTCCCTCTATGGCAAGAATGTCTTTCCTCAGATTAGGAGACCAAAACTGTTGCAATACTCCAGGTGTGGCCTCACCAAGACCCTGTACAATTGCAGTAGGACCTCCGTGCTCTTGTACTCAAATCCTTTCGCTATCAATGCCAACATACCATTCGCTTTCTTCACAGCCTGCTGCACCTGCATGCCTACTTTCAATGACTGGTGTACCATGACACCCAGGTCTCGTTGCATCTCCCCTTTTCCTAATCGGTCACCATTCAAATAATAGTATACTTTCCTGTTTTTGCCACCAAAGTGGATCTCACATTTATCCACATTATACTGCATCTGCCATGCATTTGCCCACTCACCCAGTCTAGCCAAGTCATCTTGCAGCCTCGTAGCATCCTCCTCACAGCTAACACTGCCCCCCAGCTTTGTGTCATCTGCAAACTTCGAGATTTTCCCTCGTCCAAATCATTGATGTATATTGTAAATAGCTGGGGTCCCAGCACTGAGCCTTGCGGCACCCCACTAGTCACTGCCTGCCATCCTGAAAAGGACCCATTCACTCCTACTCTTTGCTTCCTGTCTGCCAGCCAGTTCTCTATCCACATCAATACTGAACCACCAATACCGTGTGCTTTAAGTTTGTATACCAATCTCTTGTGTAGGACTTTGTCAAAAGCCTTCTGAATCCTTCTGATATACCACATCCACTGCTTCTCCCTTATCCATTCTAGTTACATCCTCAAAAAATTCAATAAGATTCGTCAGACATGATTTACCTTTCGTATATCCATGCTGACTTTGTCCAATGATTTCACCACTTTCCAAATGTGCTGCTATCCCATCTTTAATAAGTGACTCTAGCAGTTTTCCCACTACCGATGTTAGACTAACTGGTCTGTAATTCCCCGTTTTCTCTCTCCCTCACTCTTTAAAAAGTGGGGTTACTTTAGCTACCCTCCAATCCTCAGGAACTACTCCAGAATCTAAAGAGTTTTGAAAAATTATCACTAAGGTATCTGCTATTTCTGGGGCTACTTCCTTAAGTACCCTGGGATGCAGCCTATCTGGCCCTGGGGATTTATCGGCCTTTAACCCATTCAATTTACCTAACACCACTTTCCGGCTAACCTGGATTTCACTCAGTTCCTCCATCTCATTTGACCCGCGCTCCCCTGCTATTTCCGGCAAATTATTTATGTCTTCCTTAGTGAAGACAGAACCCAAGTAGTTATTCAATTGGTCTGCCATGCCCTTGTTCCCCATGATCAATTCACCCGTTTCAGACTGCAAGGGACCTTCATTTGTTTTAACTACTCTTTTTCTCTTCACATATCTATAAAATCTTTTGCAGTCCATTTTTATGTTTCCTGCCAGTTTTCTTTCATATTCCATTTTCCCTTCCCTAATTAAGCCCTTTGTCCTCCTCTGTTGGTCTCTGAATTTCTCCCAGTCCCCTGGTAGGCTGCTTATTCTGGCTAATTTGTATGCTTCATCTTTTGCTTTGATACTATCTCAGATTTCTCTTGTTATCCACGGATGCGCTACCTTCCTTGATTTATTATTTTGCCATACTGGGATGAACAATTGTTGTAGTTCATCCATGCAGTCTTTAAATGCCTTCCATTGCATGTCCACCGTCAACCCTTCAAGAATCAATTGCCAGTTGGTGGGAGGGTGCTTCGAAATGCTGCACTGCAAATGGTTGTTGGTGGGTGGTTGCTTTGAAATGCTGCACTGCAATTGGTTGACGGTGGGTGGTTGCTGTGAAATGCTGTACTGCAAATGTTGTTGGTGGAAACTTGACAACTTCCTGTTTGCGCTGTATATTGATTTTAGATAAAACACTAACACTTACGGCTGTGATTTTTGGCCATCTTACTCAGTCCCCCTCCGCTCATCAGTTGCAGAGGATTCTTCCCATTAATGAAAAATAAAAGTGTTATTAGCGTTTAAAAAAATGTGAGGATCTCTCTCCTGTCAATCACGCCATGAAAACTACGCCCCTTCCAGTGGGAGGAGGAGGGATTATAAAACCTGGATGTTTGGGTGTGGCTCAGTGTCTACAAGATGGGGGAGGGAGAGCTCACGACTGTCTGAGCTGTGAATCAACTGAACATACTGAATGTCTACTGAACTGTGAGTGTGGTGTTTATGTGGTATGTGGTGTTTTGTGTGGTTTTATGGCGGTTTCACCCTCTTTGACATGGTATGAAACCGCATTTTAATGTGGTGGCCTTGCACCCTGCATGAAATGGTATGAAACTGCACTTGAATTTGGCGGCCTGGCACCCTGCTTGAAATGGTATGAAACTGCACTTCAATTTGGTTGTCTTGCACCTGCTTGAAGTGGTATGAAACTGCACTTGAATTTGGTGGCCTTCTACCCTGCTTGTAATGGCATGAAACAGCACTAGCATTTAGTGGCCTTGCACCCTGTTTGAAGTGGCATGAAACTGCACTTGTGTTTGGTGGCACTGCCCCCTGCTTGAAGTGGTAGGAAACTGCACTTGAGTTTGGTGGCCCTGCACCCTGCTTGAAGTGGTATGAAACTGCACTTGAATTTGGCAACATTGCACCCTGCTTGAGTTGGTTGGAAACTGCACTTGAATTTAGTGGCCTTGCACCCTGCTTGAAGTGGTATGAAACTGAAACTGAATTTGGTGGCCTTGCACCCTGCTTGAAATGGTAAGAAACTGCACTTGAATTTGGTGGCCTTGCACCCTGATTGAAATGGTAGGAAACCGCATTTGAATTTGGTGGCCTTGCACCCTGCTTGAAATGGAATTTGAAGGATTAGCCATGAGTCAACTGCTAGCCCACAGCCATCATCATTCTCCCCTAAATTATTATTTTGTTCGTCAACCTGTGCACAATCTACTGCTGCTAATTTCACCTTTTGTTGTTGGTTCTTTGCCATGGCGGTGAGTAATGGTGGATGGCTGTTTGTCAGGTTGGAAGCCGGTGACCAGTGGGGTGCCTCAGGGATCTGTGTTGGGTCCACTGTTGTTTGTCAAGTACATCAATGATCTGGATGATGGGGTGGAAAATTGGATAAGTAAGTATGCAGATGATACTAAGATAGGTGGTATTGTGGATAATGAAGTAGATTCTCAAAGTCTACAGAGAGATTTGGGCCATTTGGAAAAGTGGGCTGAAAGATGGCAGATGGAGTTTAATGCTGATAAGTGTGAAGTGCTACATCTTGGCAGGACAAATCAAAATAGGACGTACATGGTAAATGGTAGGGAATTGAGGAATGCTGTGGAACAGAGGGATCTACGAATAACTGTGCATAGTTCCCTGAAGGTGGAATCGCATGTAGATAGGGTGGTAAAGAAAGCCTTTGGTGTGCTGGCCTTTATAAATCAGAGCATTGAATATAGGAGTAGGGAAGTAATGTTAAAATTGTACAAGGCATTGGTAAGACCAATTCTGGAGTATGGTGTACAATTTTGGTCGCCTAGTTATAGGAAGGATGTCAACAAAATAGAGAGAGTACAGAGGAGATTTACTAGAATGTTGCCAGGGTTCCAGCAACTATGTTACAGAGAAAGGTTGAACAAGTTAGGTCTTTATTCTTTGGAGCGCAGAAGGTTAAGGGGGGACTTGATTGAGGTCTTTAAAATGATGAAAGGGATAGACAGAGTTGACGTGGATAAGCTTTTCCCTTTGAGGGTAGGGAAGATTCAAACAAGAGGGCATGACATGAGAATTAAGGGACAGAAGTTTAGGGGTAACGTGAGGGGGAACTTCTTTACTCAGAGGGTGGTGGCTGTGTGGAATGAGCTTCCGGCAGAGGTGGTGGAGGCAGGATCGATTTTAACATTTCAAAGTAAAGTGGATAGGTATATGGACGTGAAGGGAATGGAGGGGTATGGTCTGAGTGCAGGTAGATGGGACTAGGGGAAAACAAATGGTCGGCACGGACTGGAAGGGCCGAGAGGGCCTGTCTCCGTGCTGTAATTGTTATATGATTATATGATTATATGAGTATAATTCACTTTCTCTATCATTTTCCCGATTATTCAGTCGACCATAGTTTGTACTAGGGATCCCTCGAGCCCATTTCATGTCAGCACTTTTCTTATCCAAAGCTATCCTCAGCACATCAAGTGCCCTACGGGTATTTTATACTGTGTTAAACCTCTTTTTACACCAACACTTATCTGCCCCCATATCTGCCTTACCGCACAAGAAGCTGATGTCTATCGCATCAGAGGCTGATGTTTACTGCACCCGAAGCTGAAGTCTACCCACACCAGAGACTGATATATACTGCACCAAAGGTGATGTCTACCACACCAAAGGTGATGTCTACCATACCAGAGACTTATATATACTGCAACAAAGATGATGTCTACCATACCAGAAGCTGATGTCAATCGCACCAGAAGCTGATGTTTATCGCACCAATAGCTAGTGTCTCACCCCACCAGATGCCGATGTCTCAGGCAAGATGATGCTATCTAATGCAACTCGCTGTGGTAGTACCTGCTGTTTTACGCTACCTTTGTGACAGTATCTAATGTGTTATATCCCCATATTAATACCTAAAGTCGGACACCTTCACCGATCTTGTTCAGTAAAGTCACCACACTTTTCCTTTTTGTTTTCCTCCATTTTGTTCTTTTGATATGACAACTTACGGTTGTCGGACAACAATTTGGAATCTACTCCTAACTGCGAGTAGTAAAATTAAACATACTCACCCGATTAGGAGCTACATTGTTGACGGTTGTCCTGTTTATGATCCTGCCGACTACACCAATTGTTAGAGGGAATTTTGTACTTTACCCGTAATCTATATGTGACTTTACTCGGAAAGGCACAGACAAAAAGTAAAACAACTCATTGATCAGTGGTGAGTCCATCGAACAAGTCATAAAGACTTTAGCAAAGTACATCAGGAAGCAGTGTGAGCAAACTCAAGCAGCTTCGAAATCCTACAGTCACTGTAGGATTCTTATACCCTCATGACATAATGGTTACTTGTGGAGTTGAAATAAACAATCATTAATCAATGTCTCCCCAAAGTTAACTTTAATCTTGCATTTCCTGGTGGTTAGAAATCACACACCCACATATCTAATGTGGGTGATTTTTCATTTGGGTCCATATTTTCCTCGCCAAATGGAATCACCTTGTGTTGACCTTTGTGGGACTTGTCTGCTAAACACAGTGACCAAGAGCAGCTTGTAATGCACGATTGCAACAGATAAGAACCTAGACAGAACTACAAATTACTATCCTCTCTCTACTGATAAGGAAGCTTGTTTCACAGCAGAATGCTTCAGCCTTATCTATTTTAATTACATTCTATCTTGGGCATTTCCCCATCATGCTCCCCAGTATGTGAGCTTCAGGGTTAACCAAACTATAACCTACTCATCTTCCTTACAATACTTAGAATTCCCGACAATGATAAGAAAAATAACCAATGTGTCAGAGAAGATAAAGAACATCCAGGAATCTGCTCCTGAGGGGGAAGTTCAGGGGAAGTTCAGGATTGCAATGGAATTTGGCTGAAGGATGGTAAAATCATGACTCCACCTTATATCCAGAGAATCCTATGAAAAGCATTGGACTCAGTTGAAAGAGCAAACCATAAAGGAAGAATTTAACTAGCTCAACTGGCAATGGGATGGATGTATTTCTGTTTTTAAGCATGCATCAGGCTAGAATCATGAGCGCTCCAAGAAGACAATGTTTAATCATCAAGTGCTTTAACTGGAATAAGAGGAAAATTGTTGGACTAGATACTGTTGCTAATGATGTACATACAGTCACCTGCACATTTGGAGCTATATTAATGACTAGACCAAGTGCAGACCCGTTGGGTCTGTTCCCCCAATGTGCATCACACACACTAACTACACCCCCCTCCCAGCACACACGCTACCTACCCCCTTGATATTATATTAATATTATAATTTGCTCCTTTCACTCCAAAACGCCCCTATCTACTGATGCATAGCCCCCAACAGGCAGGCGCTTCGGGGGGGGGGGGAGTGGGGGGTAAAGAGTGAAGAGGGCAGAAAGAGAAGGGGCAGAGACAGAGAGAGAGGGGCAGAGACAGAGAGAGTGGCAAGAGACAGAGAGGAGGGTGGAGGGGAGGAGAGGGAGGGTGGGAAGGGAAGGGGAGAGGTGGAGGGAAGGGAGGGGGAGAGATGGGGAGAAGGGAGGGGAGAGGGGAGGGGGACAGGTGGGGGAAGGGAGGGTGAGTTGGGTGGAAGGGAGGGGGAGGGGGTGAGAGGGGGGAGGGGGTGAGGGGGGAGGGGTGAGAGGGAGGGAGGTGTGAGAAGAGGGAGGGGTGAGAGGGGGTCTGGATGGGAGGAGCGAAGGGGGGGGAAAAAAAGGGGGTGGAGAAGGGGGTTGCAGAAGGGGGGGGTGGAGAATGGGGGGTGGAGAAGGGGGGGAGAAGGGGGGGAAAAAGGGGGGGGGAAAAGGGGGAAGGAGGAGGAGAGGGGGGTTGTTACTGAACTGAACTCACTGTGGAATGAATCCATTAACTGAGCCATTCTGCTGCTGGATTGTAAGTTGCCCCTGCCTTCCCTCTGGAAGCCTCCTCATCCCCATCAGATGCCGAGTTCCCAGAGCCCTGGTTACACACGGGGGCCGCTCATGATTAAGTCTGTGAAAGCGGCCCCACCAGAGACTGTGAGCAGCAGCAGGGTTCACTCTAGGAAGGACCATTGCGTCTATTGTAGCAGTTCTGACAACTGCCGGCATTCTGCTCTGTCTGGGGGGAGAGGGTGAGCTGGGGTGAAGTGGCGGTGAAGGGGAGGAGAGGAGAGGGAGAGGAATGAGAGGATGGGGAGAGAGGTGAAGTGGGTGGGGGTTGGAGTGAGCGGGCAGACGGGCGGGCTGGAGTCCAGCAGCGGGAGATGTGACACGAGCGTACTTGGAGGCATACTGATGGGCCTGGATTTTTTCGGCATGAGGGCATTGTGACGTCAGCAGCTGGTAAGAGCCGTTTAGATATAAAAAATTGAGTTTTGTTTGCGTTTTGTGATCAATTTTACTCAAAATCTGGGGAATTATTGGGGAAATAATTGACCAAGGAGTGGATATGCGAATGTAAAAGTAAAATCGCTAGCGAAATGGTAAAAATCTCGGCGTTTTTGCGTCTGGCTTTCGAGGAGTAATGAATCAAAGGCAAAAATCAAAGGCAAAATCAAAGGCAAAATGACATACACCCCCCCCCCCACACACACACACACACACAGCTTTAAAAGTATACTAGACCAAGTGCAGACCCGTTGGGTCTGTTCCCCCAAAGTGTGGTTGCAGGGGAGGGGAGGGGGTGGGGGCGGCATGCGGCATCACACACACTAACAACCCCCCCCCCCCCACAGACATGCTATCTATCCCCCTTGATATTATATTAATATTATTAAATGCTCCTTTTACCCCATAACCGCCCTATCCACTGACACATAGCCCCCAACTCGCAGGCGTGTCTAGAGAGGGAGGGGGGTAGAGTGTGAGGGCAGAGATAGAATGGGGAGAGACAGAGAGAAAGGGGCAGAGATAGAAGGGAAAGACAGAGGGAGGGGGGTGGAGGGGAGGAGGATAGGGAGGGGGAGGGTGGGGGAGGAGGGGTGAGAGAGATGGGAGGACAGAGGGGAGGCGAGAGAGGGGGGCTGAGAGGGGAGGGAAGGGGGAGTGAGGGGAGGGGAGGGGGAGAGGTGTGGGGGGGAGGGAGGGGGAGGGGTGAGGGAGGGTGTGGAGGGGTGGAGGGGAGGGGGAAGGGGGTTTAGTGGAGGGAGGGTGGGAGAGTGCAGGGGGGTGGGGGAGAGGAAAGGGGGAGAGAGGGGGGGAGAGAGAGAGGGAGGGGAGAGAGAGAGTGAGGGGAGAGAGAGATGGGGAGAAAGAGAGATGGGGGAAGAGAGAGAGAGGGGGAGAGAGAGAGAGAAAGAGAGAGCGAAATGCAACCATGCGTCACATTTTCAGAATGTTCTGGAAATGAAGTGTGCGCATCTCATGCACAAAATATGTTGGCAGCTCTATGGAATTCAGGGGAGCAGCCTGCTGCGTCACACACACACTAACCCCCCCCCCCCCTCCTAACCCCCCCCCCTAATCCCCCCCCCCCCCTCTAACCCCCCCCCAATCAAACCACCCCCTTCCCTCTAACCACTCCTCCCTCTAACTACCCCCCTCCTCTCCCCCCTCCCCTACTCCCCTCTCCCCTCTTCCCCTCTCCCCCTCCACACACACACACACACACACACATAGAGCGGGTCCGATCTAAGCTGTCAATGAATACAGTATTTTTTTTTAACTCTTTGAAATTAATAGTTAATGTTAAGAATTAGTGATGTTAAGTGACAAATAATTAAATTCATTTCAATGAAAACCAATGGAATCTACAACCTGGCAGCTGGGGGTTGGGACCAGCAGACAGGACCGGGCGGGGCCAGTTGGGCCAGGTGCAAAGGCATTGTGAAAGGGAGTGGGAGAGATCTCTCACCCTTGTCCCATTGTGATTAGACATCTGTGAGATGGCGCTGTGACATGCAAAAGTTTGATTTTAGTGGGAACACGTGAAGGTTCCAATCTCCCTCACCTGTCCCATTGTGATGTCATATATGTAAATGAGATCCATTGTTATTGGACATCTGTGAGGTGGCACTTTGGCTCATGCAGCAGTTTGATTTTAAATTATTTTTTATGTTTTGTGAACAATTTTATTCAAAATCTGGGGAAATATTTGTCGAAATCTAGAGAGGATTTCTGAACTCGTGTTAAATCCCTACCAAAATTGTAAAAGTCTCCGCATTTTTGCATGTGGTTTTGGCGGACCAACGAATCAAAGGCCTAAAATCTGATCTGAAAATCTAATCACACACACACACACACACACACACACACACACACACACACACACACACACACACACACACACACACACACACACACACACACACACACACACACACACACACACACACACACACACGGAAGAGGGAGGGTGGGGGGAGAGAGGGAGGGGGCGAGAGAGAGGGAGGGAGAGGGGGGGCAGGGGAGGGGGAGAGGAGCAGGGAGGGGGAGGGGGGCAGGGAAGGGGATGGGGGAAGGGGGGGGGGGGGAAGGGGCAGGGAGGGGGAGGGGGGATGGAGGGGGAGAGGGCTGGATTCGAAGTTGTCCCTGCCTTCCCTCTGGAAGCCTCATCCCCATCAGATCCCGAGTTCCCAGAGCCCTGGTTAAACGCTGGGGCCGCTCATGGTTATGTCTGTGAAAGCAACCCCATCACAGACTGAGACCTCGCATCCTCGGTGCTTCAGACCCCGAGTTTGGGGAGGAGGTGGGAGAGGTTGGAGTGGGCTGGCAGGAATGGGGTGGGCAGCATTGAAAGTGCGATGACAGCGTCCGGCCTTTACCCCGCCCGCCCACCCGTCGCCTTATCTCTCCTCCAGATCGGCAGAGCATTTTGAGAATGGGGGGGGGTGTGTTTGGAATGAGCGGGCAGGCGGGCATGGGAGTGGAGCAGTGGGCTTCTGACTCTCTGGAGCACGCAGGGCATGGGAGGGGCAGGCGGGGTTTTGCAAGATCCGTCTGCTGTGAGTTCAGCGGAACTTACGCCTTCTCCCGATCGGTGTTGGAGTGAGCGGGTGGGCGATTCCAGTTGCGGGAGGCGTGGCTCGAGCATAGTTGGGTGGAGGGGAGGAGAGCCAGGCTGCCAAATGGAGAGAGAGAGAGAGAGAAAAGCGGCTTGGATTGGTCGGCATTTGGGATTGGGACATCAGCAGCTCGTGAGTCCCATTTAGATTTTAAAATGAGTGAGTGTGGGGGGGGATGATTTTATTAAAAAATGTGTACATAAAAATGTCTAAATGTAATGAGGAGTGCATTAGTGAATGTAAAAGTGTAATGTCTGACGAAATGGAAAAAATCTCGATGTTTTATCGTGTGGTTTTGGCGGATCATGGAATCAAAGGCCAAAAATCTGACACAAATATACACACACACAATTTTAAAAGTATACCAGACCAAGTGCAGACCTGGTAAGTCTGTTCCCCCAACGTGTGGTTGCGGGGAAGGGGGGAGCTGGGGGGTGGCATGCGGCGTCACACACACTAACTACCCCCTGCCCACACACTAACATTCCCCCTTGATAATTTGCTCCTTTTACCTCATAACCGCCCTATCCACTGATGCATAGCCCCCAACTCGCAGGCGGGTCTAGAGAGGGAGGGAGAGTAGAGAGTGAGAGCAGAGAGAGAATGGAGAGAGACATAGAGAAAGGGGCAGAGACAGAAGGGCAAGATACAGAGAGAGAGGGGGTGGAGGGGAGGAGGAGAGGGAGGGTGGGTGAGGGTGGGTGAGTGAGGGGGGTAGGGTGGGGGAAGGTGGGGGGGTAGACGTGAGAGAGATGGGAGGAGAGAGAAAGAGAGGGGAGGAGAGATAGGGGAAAGGGGGCTGTGAGGGGGAAGGGGGAGGGGGGAGGAGAGGTGGGGGGGGAAGGGAGGAGGAGGGATTGTAGGGAGGGGATGGGATGGAGGGGAAGGCGGTAGGGAAGGGGTGGGGTGAAGGGGAGGAGGAGGGAGGGCAGGAGGGAGATGGAGTAGGGGAGAGAGGGGGAGAGTTTTGAGAAAGGGGGAGAGGGTTATGGGGGAGAGAGGGGGAAGAGTGGGGAGGGAGGAGGAGATGGGGTAGGGGAGAGAGGAGAGTGAGGGTGAGAGGGATAGGGGGATAGAGGGGGAAGAGTGGGGATGGAGGGGGAGAGAGGGAGGGAGAGGGGTGGGGACAGTCCATCTATTCCCCACTCAGTATCACCCCCACTCCTCTCCTTCTATTCCCACACTCCCCCTCCTCACCTCCCCATTCCCATTCTCCCTCCCTACTCCCTCCTCTCCCTCAATTCCCCCACTCACCGTCCAGTAAAATCGCCAGCGAAATAAGAAAAATGTCGGGGCCCGGGGGGGAGCCGGGCGGCAGCAACGAAAATCGCCAGCGAAAGAAGAAAAATGGCGGCGTTTTTGGAGGAGATCCGGGCAGCAGCAGCCATTATGGAGGAGGCCACAAAATGAGTGAGTGTGGGGGGAGGAGGATTTTATTTTTAAAAAATGCCTAAATGTAATTAGTGAATGTAAAAGTGTAATGTCTAGCGAAATGGAAAAAATCTTGGAGTTTGAGCGTGTGGTTTTGGCGGACCATTAAATCAAAGGGCAAAAATCTGGATGTATGGAAGGAAGGAAGGAGGGAGGGAGGGAGGGAGGGAGGGAGGGAGGGAGGAAGGTAGATAGATAGAGAAAATGGTGGATTATGATGGGGGAAATGTAACTTGGATATTTTGGAATTGTAGTGTTTGGGGTTGGCTCACTGGAGATAGAGTTATAGAGTGACATAGTGTGGAAACAGGCCCATTGGCCCAACTTGTCCACACCGCCCAACATTGTCCCAGCTACACGTCCCTGTCCAAACCTGCCCTGTCCATGCACCTGTCCAACTATTTCTTAAATTACGGGATAGGCCCAGCCTCAACCACCTCCTCTGGAAGCTTGTTCCATACACCCACCACCCTTTGTGTGAAAAAGTTACCCCTCAGATTCCTATTAAATCTTTTCCTCTTCATCTGGAACCTCTGGTCCTCGATTCCCCTACACTGAACAAAAGACTCTGTGCATCTACCCGATCTATTCCTTTCATGATTTTGTATACCTCTATAATATCACCCCTCATCAGTCACCAGACTGATTCCTGGGATGGCACGACTTCCATATGAAGAAAGACTGGATGGACTTGGCTTGTACTCGCTGGAATTTAGAAGATTGAGGGGTGATCTCATAGAGACTTACAAAATTCTTAAGGGGTTGGACAGGCTAGATGCAGGAAGATTGTTCCCGATGTTGGGGAAGTCCAGGACAAGGGGTCACAGTTTAAGGATAAGGGGGAAGTCTTTTAGGACCGAGATGAGAAAATAGTTTTTCACACAGAGAGTGGTGAATCTGTGGAATTCTCTGCCACAGAAGGTAGTTGAGGCCAGTTCGTTGGCCATATTTAAGAAGGAGTTGGATGTGGCTCTTGTGGCTGAAGGGATCAGGGGGTATGGAGAGAAGGCGGTACAGGATACTGAGTTGGATGATCAGCCATGATCATAGTGAATGGCGGTGCAGGCTCGAAGGGCCGAATGGCCTGCTCCTGCACCTAATTTCTATGTTTCTATGTTTCTATCCTCCTGCGCTCCATGGAATAGAGACCCAGCCTACTCAACCTCTCCCTATAGCTCACACCCTCTAGTCCCGGCAACATTGTTGTAAATCTTTTCTGAACCCTTTCAAGCTTGGCAATATCTTTCCTTTAATATGTTCCCCAGAACTGAGCACAGTACTCTAAATGCAGTCTCACCAACATCTTATACCACTGCAACATGACCTCACTTCTATACTCAATACTCTGAATGATCAAGGCCAAAGTGCCAAAAGCCTTTTTGACCACCTTATCTACCTGCGACATGACATTGAAGAAACCATGCACCTGCACTCCTAGATCCCTCTGCTCTGCAACAGTACACATAGGCCACCATTTACTGTGTAGGTTCTGCCCTTGTTCGACTTCCCAAAATATAACACCTCACACTTCTCTGTATAAGATTCCATCGACCATTCCTCCGCCCACCGAGCCAATCGATCCAGATTCTGCTGAGATCGTTCACAATGATATGCCAAACCACTAACTATTGTATCATCAACAAACTTGCTAATCTTCCCCTGTATATTCTCACCCAAATCATTGATGTAGATGACAAACAGTAACAGGCCCAGCGCCGAACCCTGAGGCACACCACTAGTCACAGGCATCCAGTCTGAGAAGCAACCTTCCATCATTACCCTCTTGTAAATAAGCAAGTTACACAATCTGGAGTTCAAAGTCATATTTAATCCATACACATGGTATAGCGGTACAGCAGGTTGTTAGTTGTTAGTTCATCGTTACCGCTTCCAAGACTGACCAGTGTAGGAAGTGGGTGTTAGTATAAATCATACAGTAAGGTGGGATTAGTGATGCTATTCTACTATGATTGATTCACATGCAATAACCAATCTACATCCTTCCGCGTAAAGAGTGAATATAGTTAAACACACATGCGACTTCAGAATTTAAACATACGCCATATCTGTCAGGCGATCTACTAATGCGGCCCGAACGCGTACGGACCAACCCCTCTCCCTCCTCGCCAGAAAATTTAGTGGGAGAGGGAGGCGGTGAACTTGGAAGTGAAAAGGCAGCTGGGGACACTTGTGGTGACCGATAGGGAGAGCATGCGGGAGAGGTAGTGTTGTTCGAAAGAGGCCCAGGAGCCGTTGGTGAGGGAGGAGCGATGTCCGAGCGGTGAGTGTAAAAACCCAGCGCGGGGCTTTATTTTTTCAGAGGCCCAGGAGCCGTTGGTGAGGGAGGAACCAAAATCTGTAACGTTCTAAATCTGTAACGTTCCATTCAATTAACTGGGCTTGAGGAAGCCGCTGATTGGTGGGAAGTGGACTAGAGTAAGCAGCTGATTGGCAGTCAGATTCAGCAGTTTGTGGTGTACTGTACTTTGTATTTTGTATTGTATCCAGGGTAAGGGAGGTATGAGTGCCAGGGCAGCTTATTGTTCTGGATGTCAGATGTAGGAGGTCATGGAGTCGGATAGCCCTCCAGACGGCCACATCTGTGCCAGGTGCGTCGACATGGGGCTCCTAAGGGACTGTGTTAGGAACCTGGAGCAGCAGCTCAATGACCTCCGTCTGGTCAGGGAGAGTGAGGAGGTCATTGAGAGGAGTTACAGGGAGGCAGTCACTCCAAAACCACAGGAGGCAGACACGTGGGTCACGGTTAGGAGAGGCAAGGGGCAGAGGCAGGGACTAGAGAGTACACCTGTGTGACTGTACACCTGGAAAATAAGTACTCCTGTTTGAGTGCTGTTGGGGGGGAACCTGAGGGTAGAAACAGCGACCGGGCCTGCGGTACAGAGTACGGCCCTGTTGCTCAGAAGGGTAAGGAAAAGAAGAGGAGGGCATTAGTAATAGGGGACTCTATAGTTAGGGGGTCAGATTGGCGTTTCTGTGGATGCAGTCCGGAGACCTGGATGTTAGTTTGCCTCCCTGGTGCCAGGGTCCGGGATGTGTCTGAACGTGTCCAAGATATCCTGAAAAGGGAGGTAGAGGAGCATGAGGTCGTGGTACATATTGGTACCAATGACATAGGTAAAAAAAGAGAAGAGGTCCTGAAAGGAGAATTTAGGGAGTTAGGAAGAGAGTTAAGGAAAAGGACCGCAAAGATAACAATCTCAGGATTACTTTCTGTGCCACGCGACAGTGAGAGTAGGAGAGCAAGGTGGAGGATAAATGCCCGGCTGAAGGACTGGTGCAGAGGGCAGGGATTCAAGTTTCTGGATCATTGGAACCTCTTTTGGGGAAGGAGTGACCTGTATAAAAAGGACGGGTTGCACTTGAACCCGAGGGGGACCAGTATCCTGGCAGGGAAATTTGCAAAGGCTACTGATGGGACTTTAAACTAGAATGGTTGGGAGGAGGGACTCAAATAGAGAAAGCTAGTAGACAGGGAATGAGGCAGGAGGCAGAGAAGCGAAGCACTCAGACCCAACATGTAGGGGGGGAAAGAAGAAACAAATAATAAACAGAGAATCAGAGGTGGTGGGTTTCTTAAATGTGTGAGCAGAGAGAAAGAGGAGTATAAAATGAGGGTAGATGCAATCGGTAGCAAGGTGAAAATTAATAGTGGCAGGCAGACAAATGCAGGTCAAAAATCAAAAGGGGCCACTTGTCAACATAATTGTATAAGGAGTAAGAGTGTTGTAAAAAACAAGCCTGAAGGCTTTGTGTCTCAATGCGAGGAGCATTCATAATAAGGTGGATGAGTTGAAGGGGCAGACAACGCCAGTGGGAGTTGTGTACAGGCCACCTAACAGTAGTACTGGAGTTGGGGATGGCATCAAACAGGAAATTAGAAATGCGTGCAACAAGGGTAAAACAGTTATAATGGGTGACTTCAATCTACATATAGATTGGGTGAATCAAATTGGCATGGGTGCTGAGGAAGATGATTTCTTGGAATGTATGCGGGATAGTTTTCTAAACCAACATGTAGAGGAACCAATGGGAGAGCAGGCTATTCTAGACTGGGTATTGAGTAATGAGGAAGGGTTAGTTAGCAGCCTTGTTGTGTGTGGCCCCTTGGGAAAGAGTGACCATAATATGGTTGAGTTCTTCATTAGGATGGAGAGTGACATAATTAAATCAGAAACAAGGGTTCCGAACTTAAACAAAGGTAACTTTGAAGGTATGAGACGTGAATTGGCGAAGATAGACTGGCAAGGGTTGACAGTGGATGTGCAATGGAAGGTATTTAAAGACTGCATGGATGAACTACAACAAATGTTCATCCCAGTTTGGCAAAAGAATAAATCAGGGAAGGTAGTGCATCCATGGATAACAAGGGAAATCAGGGATAGTATCAAAACAAAAGATGAAGCATAAAATTTGGCCAGAAAAAGCAGCATACCAGAGGACTGGGAGAAATTCAGAGTCCAGCAGAGGAGGACAAAGGGCTTAATTAGGAAAGGGAAAATAGATTATGAAAGAAAACTGGCAGGGAACATAAAAACTGACTGCAAAACTTTTTATAGATATGTGAAGAGAAAGAGATTAGTTAAAACAAATGTAGGTCCCTTGCAATCAGAAACAGATGAATTGATCATGGAGAACAAGGACATGGCAGACCTATTGAATAACTACTTTGGTTCTGCCTTCACTAAGGAAGACATAAATAGCAGGGGACCGGGGGTCAATAAGATGGAGGAAATGAGTGAAATCCAGGTTAGCCGGGAAGTGGTGTTGGGTAAATTGAACGGATTAAAGGCCGATAAATCCCCAGGGCCAGATAGTCTGCATTCCAGAGTACTCAAGGAAGTAGCCACAGAAATAGTGGATGCATTAGTGATAATTTTTCAAAACGCCTTAGATTCTGGAGTAGTTCCTGAGGATTGGAGGGTAGCTAATGTAACCCCACTTTTAAAAAAAGGAGGGAGAGAGAAAGCGGGGAATTACAGACCAGTTAGTCTAACATCGATAGTGGGGAAATTGCTAGAGTCAGTTTTTAAAGATGGGAATAGCAGCACATTTGGAAAGTGGTGAAATCATTGGACAAAGTCAGCATGGATTTACGAAAGGTAAATCATGTCTGATGAATCTTATAGAATTTTTCGAGGATGTAACTAGTAGAGTGGATAAGGGAGAACCAGTGGATGTGTTATATCTAGACTTTCCGAAGGCTTTTGACAAGGTCCCACATAAGAGATTAGTATACAAACTCAAAGCACACGTTATTGGGGATTCAGTATTGATGTGGATAGAGAACTGGCTGGCAGACAGGAAGCAAAGGGAAGGAGTAAACGGGTCCTTTTCGGAATGGTAGGCAGTGACTAGTGGGGTACCGCATGGCTCAATGCTGGGACCCCAGCTATTTACAATATATATTAATGATTTGGACAAGGAAATTGAATGCAACATCTCCAAGTTTGCGGATGACACTAAGCTGGGGGTTAGTGTTAGGTGTGAGGAGGATGCTAGGAGGCTGCAAGGTGACTTGGATAGGCTGGGTGAGTGGGCAAATGCATGGCAGATGCAGTATAATGTGGATAAATGTGAGGTTATCCATTTTGTTGGCAATAACAGGAGGGTGGACTATTATCTGAATGGTGGCAGATTAGGAAAAGAGGAGATTCAACGAGACCTGGGTGTCATGGTACACCAGTCATTGAAAGTAGGCATGAAGGTGCAGCAGGCAGTGAACAAAGAAAATGGTATGTTAGCATTCATAGCGAAAGGATTTGAGTATAGGAGCAGGGAGGTGCTACTGCAGTTGTACAGGGTTTTGGTGAGACCACACCTGGAGTATTGCGTACAGTTTGGCTATATTTAAGAGGGTTAGATGTGGCCCTTGTGGCTAAAGGGATCAGGGGGTTTGGAGAGAAGGCAGGTACAGGATACTGAGTTGGATGATCAGCCATGATCATATTGAATGGCGTTGCAGGCTCGAAGGGCCAAATGGCCTGCTCCTGCACCTATTTTTCTATGTTTCTATGTTTCTATGTTGTTAGTCAGAGCCGCCGGTCGCGGCGGAGAACGGGACATGCTGGAACTAGTGGTGGCTATGGCAGCAGACGGCTGGTACAGTAGAGATGGAGCAAAAGGATCGGCTGGTGGAGTACGTGGTTCCTTCACAGACAGCAAGTGTTGGCTGCTCCATCGGTACCAGGCACCATCGACGTCGGGAAAGTAGGAGCAGGGTTCCTTAGACGGGCCAACAATGCAACCTAGACAGGAATGTCCCAAAGTAGTTTGCAAGCGGACGACTTGGCCCTGTAGCAGCAGTTTCAGCGGTTTGCTGGACTTGTCATATGATCGTTTCTGGATGTTGTGTTTCTCCTGGATGCGCTTCTGGATCGTGGCTAGCTTCAGCACCTGTGGCACCAGCTTCTGCTGGGCAATTGGTATCGGAAGTCGCGTGGTTCTGGAGTGGGCAGTGGGCTGGTGAGCCCAGGACCCCGCCTCTGGTGATGAGGTCGAGGTACACATCCAACTTGGTAGGTGGGCGCGTTCCATTAGTTTTTTTCACTTCTAACTCAGCGAGCCCGTTACTTTGAGGGTACTTGGGGCTGCTCATGACATGGTGAAAATTCCATCGGTAGGCAAAGTGTTTGAACATGTGGCTGGTAAATTGTCTTCCGTTGTCGGTCTGCAGGTGGACAGGCATGCCGAATGTAGAAAAGTGTCTCTGCAGCTTTTGAATGACCGTTTCTAATGTGATATAGGGTATTAAATCAAGTTCGAACCAGTTAGAGTAGGAGTCGACCAGAACTAGATAATGTTTACCGTGCCATTCAGAAATGCCAGACCCCACTGACGTGTTAAGCCTACAACGCTTCCTGGGCATTGTGAACTATCTGGGAAAGTTCATACCGAACCTCAGTGAACTGAGTTCGCCTCTGAGACAACTCACTCGGAAGTATACTGCCTGGTCCTGGTTCCAGCAACACCAACAAGCATTTGACTATTTAAAGTCAATGCTGGCCAGCGCTCCCACCTTGACATTCTTTGACCTGAAGCGTCCTGTCATGGTAACCTGCAATGCTCACGATACGGGCTGGGCGCTGCCTGCCTACAAACGTCTGCGGATGGCGTGTGTTCATATCCCACTTCTGACACCACATAAATAAGCAAGTTACACAATCTGGAGTTCAAAATCATCTTTAATCTGTACACATGGTATAGCGGTACAGGAGGTAGTTAGTTGTTTTTATATCATCGTTACCGCTTCCAAGACTAACCAGTGTAGGAACGGGGTGTTAGCATAAAGCTGCGGTTAGTGATGCTATTTCTACAATGATTGGTTCACATGCAATAACCAATCTACAATTACCCTCTGCTTCCTTCCATGGAGCCAATTTGCTATCCATTCAGCTATCTCTCATTGGATCCCATGCGATCTAACCTTCCAGAGCAGCCTAACATTCGGAACTTTGTTGAATGCTTTACTAAAGTCCATGTCCACAACATCCACAGCTCTGCGCTCAACCCTTTTGGTCTCGTCTTCAAATAAATCAATCAGATTTGTGAGGCATGACCTCCCACGTACGAAAGCGTGTTCACACCACCTAATCAGCCCTTGCCCATCCAAATGCCTGTCTATCCTATCCCTCAGAATACGCCCCTGTAACTTACCAACTACAGATGTTAAGCTTACCGGCCTATAGTTCCCAGCATTTTCCCTGCAGCCCATCTTGTAAAGAGGTACAACATTTTCCACCCTCCTGTCTTCCGGCACCTCTCCTGCATTTAAGGATGATTCATAAATTTCCTCTCCAGTTTCCACAATGTCTTCAGATATATCAGATCAGGCCGTGGAGATTTTTCTACCTTCAAACGTGACAGAACCATCCAACATGACAGTAGCCCTGACTGGTCTCAAGACACTTCCAATGATTGCTCCAATTTCCTCCGTCCTACTGTTGTTCTCCTTGGTAAATAGAGGAGAAATACTCATTGTGGACCTTGCCCATCTCCTGTGGCTCCACTCAGAGGTGAGCTCCTTGATTCCTGAGAGGTCCCACTCTCTCTCTAGTTACCATTTTCCCCTAATGTATTTATAAAATCTTTTGGGATTGTCCTTAATGCTACCCACCAGAGCTAACTCCTGGCCCCTTTTTGCCCTTTTCCTTTTTAAATTTACTCCTTAGGTCCTGAAACTCCTCCAGGGATGCACTTGATCCCTGCTGCCTATATCTGTCTCATGCATCCTTCTGTTTTTGACTAACGTCTCAATTTCCCTCGTCAGCCGAGCTTCCTTATGTTTGCCTGCTTTGCCCTTCACTCTAACGTGGACGTGCACACCCTGAGCTTTCTTCAGTACACTTTTAAAAACATCCCACTTGGCTGATGTTCCTTTCCCCTCTAACTCCCTGCTCCAGTCAACTTGAGCAAGATCTTCTCTCATAGCCTCAAAGTTGGCCTTACCCCAGTTGAGCATTTTAACAAGTGGACCTTCTCCGTCTCGATCCACAACTATCTTAAACCTAATGGAACTGTGGTCACTGGTCCCAAAAGGCTCCTCCACACACACTTCATTAACTTACCCTTCCCAATTTCCCAATACTAGATCCAGCGTTGCCCTCTCACATGTGGGGGCCTCCACATACCGCTTAAGAAAACTCTCCTGAACACATTTGATGAATTGCACCCCATCTAAACCCTTCACGCTATGATTTTCCCAGTCTATATTGGGAAAGTTAAAATTCCCTTCTACAACAACCTTATTTGACCTGCAGCTGTCTGCAATCTCCCGGCACATTTGTTCTTCTAATTCCCATTGACTATTCGGGGGTCTGTAGTACACCCCGACAAGGTGATCATCCCTTTCTTGTTCCTCAGCTCCACCCATCCATCCTCACTAGACGTACCGTCTGTAATGTCACCTCTGAACGCAGCCGTGACATCCTCCTTAACCACCAATGCAACTCCCCTTCCGCTTTTTCCCTCAACCCCGACTCCCCTGAAGCTCCTGTACCCCGGAACATTGAGCTGCCAGTCCTGCCCTCCCTTAACCAGGTCACAGTCATGGCTACAACGTCCCAGTCGATCGTACCTATCCATGCCCTAAGCTCATCTGCCTTACCCGTCAGGCCCCTTGCATTAAAATACGTGCAGTTTAAACCAACCCTCTTTCCTGTCTCTCCACCTTTCACCTGCCTATTCTGCCACTAACCTTTCCCACACCACCCTCCATAACAACTTTTAGCCTCTCACGTGCCTCTGTCCTGCACGAGATTCCACGCCCCTGCCAATCAAAGGGAAGAGATACAAATGCAGTGGGTCTGGAGAAGCCGTTATTATAATTTGTGGAGATCAACATCAATATCTTTGACACTGTGTTGAATAGACAAGTCTCCCAAAGGTTAACAAACAACCTCTTTAATGAGGGGGCCCCATTCAGCGAGTAGAAGCAATTCTCCCCACAGGGACATTGACATTTATGGTATCTATTTGTTAGATATATGGGGGAGAGATTTTCAAAACGAGAAATGCAAGGTTAAAGTTAACTCTGGGGAACAAGACAAAGTTGTAATGTTACAGAAACATGGATTTTACTTCGGAGTCACGTGAGTGACTACGTGAAGAAGCCCCGCCAGGCGCATGCGCGTCATTACGTCGACGCATGTCGCACTGAACGGAGCTGTAGAGCGCAGCACCACCAGTGGGTAAGTAAGAAACCTCGCAGGTAAGTGTTTTAAAACTTCCAGCGAGATTTAAGCTCCGTAAGGCTGGCTTGTGAGTCAGCAGGAGCCTGTTCAGCGGGAGGAGCAAGCATGGGCCACGTAGTATTGCGGTCCCATCGCAGTGATCAGGAAAATAGATGAGTGTGGTGCCGGTTCCAATACCGGTGGCCGTTATTCCGTAGGTAAATCCCTCCAGCTATTGTAAAGTCGTTCGGACTGAGGCCACAACGATAGGTAAGCATACAAGGTCTGCTCTGTGTATGTATTACCAGATGCAGTTCCTTAGTTAATGTGTATGATATGTTCATAATTAAAATTCACCCCTGCTCTGAGAGAACAAGCAGGTAAATACAAAGGTTGATTCTGGGGCAAGCAGAGGCAGAGAGATGGGTACAAAGTATTATACCCAATACAGCCACATCAACCCTTATGTTGGGAGAACTGTGTGAGGTGAGAGTAATATAAATAATCTGAAAATAGAATGTGCCTATCAGAATTCTAAACATGAACATATGATTATGCAAATACACAAGGGAATGTAATTAAAGTTACTCTCCTCCAAAAAAAGGACAAGATTGTGGGGGAGACTAAAATTTGGAGAAAATGCTCCACACTTACTCAGTCAAGGTTCCAAAGACCCAAAGATTCCCAGGCAGGCTCCGAAGGAGTTTCCATACACTGAGTATGGTGCCTATTCAGAAAAAAAAAATGGGAATTTGACTCTCCAGTGCCTTGTTTAGGTCTGGATGAGGTCTCCTAGAGCAAGACTCGGGAGTATCAGGGCAGGAGGATACTGACCCTGAAGCTGGTGTTCCTACTTATGTGTATACACCAGAGCAGAAGAGCCACGCTCCGGGTGTTCCCGATGTAGCATCAAGTTTGCTATATTGGTATGGCTGTCAACATTATTTGGTTTCTCACCTGCTCCAAGAAACTGTTATGACTGAAACAGTGTATATATTAAACACCTGTGCCTCGCTCAGAGTGCCAACAGTAAACTCAGTAATTTGGGCACCCATGAGTGTTACGATGTGAGGGCAGGAAATATGTTTCCAGCATGTCCTCTAGCTGATATCAGTTGGCATCACTGCATTTGGGGAAAACATACAAGGGTCGATAAATGACCAAAAACGTATAAGACAGGCTTGCGTTACTCTGCAGTGCCTATTCGAACGTAATTGTATGATGAAAATTGCCATTTGGCTAACATTAAACCCAAAAATGCAGGACTATGTAGGACAAACAATAACTAGATTAATTATTACTGAAAATTTGCCAAAACAATTCTGGTTCAATTACGGAGGTAAAGTAACTTTATTCCATCACACATAGAATTCTGGGGTACAACCTCTGGTGGGTGTAAGATTACAATTATTTTATAATGAATGATGCTGCATAATATTGATCGGTTTGGTGTTGCTGCACCAGAAACTTGTCAGGTATAAATATATCCCAAGACAGAAGAAGATGGGGGTTGCAGAATCATTCTGGACCTCACAAATTTAATTCATATGTTCAGTATAGGCATTTAATAACACTGTAACGCAGTTGTTATCACAAGGCTGCTATATGGTTACTATAGACGTTAAAAAAAAACCCTATTATTCAGTACCAGTGCATCATTATCGCAGGTACTTTAAGTTAATTTGATGAGTCAGCTGAGGCAATTTAAAGAATTACTTAATGCGTAACTTCAGCACTGTTCACATAATTATTGGAACCAGCACTGGTGTTACTAAGGACTCAGAATCACATGGTAATGGCTTATCTAGAGGAAATGTTAATTGTAAATGCCACTCAGGAGACAGCTGAAGAACTGGTTCAGCAATCATAAGCCTATTGGAAGGCTAGGGTTCTGCCCATCCAACAACATTTAAGTTACAGCCATCCCAAACAATGATTATTTGGGGTTTGTCATTAATTCAGTAATGATATGTCAGTAACTTGTTAACAGATAAGGTTAGGAATATTACAAATGTCCGTTCTTGTCTCGCTGAGAGACTTTATCCCGCCAAGTAGCTACAGGTATTGGTAAATGGTAGCAGCATTCCTGCTGTTGAGTTTGGACCTCTGCATTATCAAAGTCTGCTGAGAGCCAGAGGGCAAGCACAAAGTAAAAAGTAAAAATAAATAATTTTTATATATATATATATATATATATATATATATATATATATATATATATATATATATATATATATATATATATATATATATATAAATAAATAAATTTAAAAAAGCGTGCAGGTCATTGAGTTACCATTGGAGAAGTCCATGCAGTTACCAACTAAAGCTTTAGCTGAATTGCAATGGTGGATTCTCAATGTTGCACAAGCTACTAGAATATATTTTGGTCAGCAACCTTCAGTGGTATTACAAACTGATGGGAGTGCTATCGGATGGAGAGGTAAGGACAGTGCCACCAGTTGAGGTGGTGATGGACTGTCCAAGACGATTAATTCTCCTAACACAGGGTATAGATTATTAGGAGTTATTGGAGGCGTTTTATGCATTAATAGATTATTGTTCTACAATGAATGACATGTTCAATTACAAGTAGACAATACCACAGCTGTGGGAGAGACAATATTGTGGCAGACAACAGATCACGGAAGTTCAATGACAATACAAAATGGATGGTAACTCCAGAAGGTCAAAGATTGTCAGTCGGTATGGGTACCAAATATTGATCTGTTAGCGTCCAGATTAAATCTCCGGTTGCCTAAATATGTCATAGGAGCCAGACCCAGGGGCAGTAGTGCTGGATGCATTCTCGCTACATTGGGGAAGTGTAATCTTCTATGTTTCCCCATTTTGCCTGATTAGGCAATGTCACCAAAATAGAGCAAGACTCCGCTGCAGGCATTTGGTGGTTCCAAACTGGTCTACACAGCCTTGGTTCCCATTGGTGCTCAGAATAATGATTCAGCCATTCATGACAATCTCCAGCTGCAGTAATTGTTGGTACATCCAGTACAGGAGAAGTCATCCATTACATGATCATATTAATTGTTAATCTGCAGGTTCTGATGGACTGTCGGATAGGACAATGAATGTTATAACTGCAGCTTGGAGAGATAGCATTAAGAAACAATATGTCATATAAGGAAATGGGAAATCTTTTGTATACAGTTAGATATATTTTATGATACTGCAAACATATCGGATGTATTGGAGTTCCTTGCTGTGTTGCACCTGAGATATAGTGCCATTAATAGTGCTCTGAGTACGTTGTCCTCCTATTTAGGACAATTTTATCCCGATTTATTAGAGGAATTTTAATAAAATCCTACCAAACCCAGATATACAGAAATCTGAGATGTCAGTATAATTCTCACATTGCTTCGGCAGTGGGCTCCAATTACATCACTGGCTTTTCAGAACAATATTTAAAGTGGTTATGCTCATGTCATTAGTATCAGCACAATGACTACAAACATTACATATGTTGTGCTTAGATTGTATGCAGTTGTCTGTAGATAAAATTATTTTTTATGTCTATGATCTAAGCAAGCAAAGCAAGCCAGGGAAGGCTGGAACCAGGGTAATCTTTAAAGCATTCCCTGTCGACAAAACATTGTGTATGGTAAGCATCTGACTCAATATATTAAAATAACTAAGAGTCTCCGAGATTGTGAGACACCAATGCTCGTTACCCACAAAATAAATTTAAAAAAAAAAAATTAAAAAAGAGTGACAGTACAAACTATTCTAGATGGTTAAAACAGGTTCTGTATTTAGCTGGAGTTCACACTCATGTGTTAAGTCTCAACTCCACAAGGGCGGCATCAATGTCTGCAGCAAAGGCGCAGGACATGCCGCTCAACCAAATTCTAGAGGCCGCAGGATGGTCTAAAGAAGTAACTTTCTAGATTTATGATAAACCTGTTGTCACAGTGCCAGGGTTTGCACATGCTATGTTGTGTTCTGTTCAATTTGTTTGCTTTGTTTCATATTATTAACCATATAACAACCATATAACAATTACAGCATGGAAACAGGCCCTCTCGGCCCTTCCAGTCCGTGCCGACCATTTGTTTTCCCCTAGTCCCATCTACCTGCACTCAGACCATACCCCTCCATTCCCTCCACGTCCATATACCTATCCACTTTACTCTTAAATGTTAAAATCGATCCTGCCTCCACCACTTCTGCTGGAAGCTCATTCCACACAGCCACCGCCCTCTGAGTAAAGAAGTTCCCCCTCACGTTACCCCCAAAACCTCTGTCCCTTAATTCTCATGTCATGCCCTCTTGTTTGAATCTTCCCTACCCTCAATGGGAAAAACGTATCCACGTCAACTCTGTCTATCCCTTTCATCATTTTAAAGACCTCAATCAAGTCCCCCCTTAACCTTCTGCGCTCCAAAGAATAAAGACCTAACTTGTTCAACCTTTCTCTGTAACATAGTTTGCTGGAACCCTGGCAACATTCTAGTAAATCTCCTCTGTACTCTCTCTATTTTGTTGACATCCTTCCTATAACTAGGCGACCAAAATTGTACACCATACTCCAGAATTGGTCTTACCAATGCCTTGTACAATTTTAACATTACTTCCCTACTCCTATATTCAATGCTCTGATTTATAAAGGCCAGCACACCAAAGGCTTTCTTTACCACCTTATCTACATGCGATTCCACCTTCAGGGAACTATGCACAGTTATTCCTAGATCCCTCTGTTCCACAGCATTCCTCAATTCCCTACCATTTACCATGTACGTCCTATTTTGATTTGTCCTGCCAAGATGTAGCACTTCACACTTATCAGCATTAAACTCCATCTGCCATCTTTCAGCCCACTTTTCCAAATGGCCCAAATCTCTCTGTAGACTTTGAAAATCTACTTCATTATCCACAACACCACCTATCTTAGTATCATCTGCATACTTACTTATCCAATTTTCCACCCCATCATCCAGATCATTGATGTACATGACAAACAACAGTGGACCCAACACAGATCCCTGAGGCACCCCACTGGTCACCGGCTTCCAACCTGACAAACAGCCATCCACCATTACTCTCTGACATCTCCCATTCAGCCACTGTTGAATCCATCTTGCTACTCCCGCCATTAACACCCAAAGATTGAACCTTCTTAACCAACCTTCCATGGGGAACCTTGTCAAAGGCCTTACTGAAATCCATATAGACAACATCCACTGCTTTACCCTCATCAATTTCCCTAGTTACCGCTTCAAAAAAATTCAAGGTTTGTCAAACATGACCTTCCAGGCACAAATCCATGTTGACTGTCCCAGATCAGACCCTGTTTATCCAGATGCTTATATATATTATCTCTAAGTATCCTTTCCATTAATTTGCCCACCACTGACGTCAAACTAATAGGTCTATAATTGCTAGGTTTATTCTTTGAACCCTTTTTAAACAATGGAACAACATGCGCAGTACGCCAATCCTCCGGCACTATTCCCGTTTCTAATGACATTTGAAATATTTCTGTCATAGCTCCTGCTATTTCTACACTAACTTCCCTCAATGTCCTAGGGAATATCCTGTCAGGACCTGGAGACTTATCCACTTTTATATTTTTCAAAAGTGTCAGTACTTCCTCCTCTTTGAATCTCATAGTTTCTATAGCTACTCTACTTTTTCCCCTTAACTCACAGAGTTCAATATCCTTCTCCTTGGTGAATACCGAAGAAAATAAATTGTTCAATATCTCCCCCATCTCTTTTGGCTCTGCAGAGAGCTGTCCATTCTGGTTCTCTAATGGTCCAATTTTGTCCCTCGTTATCCTTTTGCTATTAATATAGCTGTAGAAACCCTTTGGGTTTACTTTCACCTTTCTTGCCAAAGCAACCTCATATCTTCTTTTAGCCTTCCTAATTTATTTCTTAAGATTCTTTTTACATTCTTTATACTCCTCTAGCACCTCATTTACTCCATGCCTCCTATAATTATTGTAGATATCTCTCTTTTTTTCGAAACAAGTGTCCAATTTCCCTTGAAAACCATGGCTCTTTCCAATTTTTACTATTTCCTTTCAACCTAACAGGAACATAAAGATTCTGTACTCTTACAATTTCCCCTTTAAATGTCCTCCATTTCTCTTCTACATCCTTCCCATGAAACAAAGTGTCCCAATTCACTCCTTTAAAATCCTTACGCATTCCCTCGAAGTTAGCCTTTCTCCAATCAACAATCTCCACCCTAGGTCCAGTTCTGACTCTCTCCATAATTATATTGAAACTAATGGTATTGTGATCACTGGTCCCGAAGTGCTCACCAACGCATACCTCCGTCACCTGACCTGCCTCATTTCCTAACAGGAGGTCCAGCACTGCCCCTTCTCTGGTCGATACCTCTATGTACTGCTGCAAAAAACTATCCTGCACACATTTTACAAACTCCAAACCATCCAGCCCATTTACAGAATGTGTTTCCCAGTTTATTTTTGGAAAATTGAAATATCCCACAACCACTACATTGTGCTTACTACTAATATCTGCTATCTCCTTACATATTTGCTCTTCCAATTCACGCTCCCCATTTGGCGGTCTATAATACACCCCTAAAAGTGTTGCTACACTGTTCCCACTTCTCAGTTCCACCCAAATAGCCTCCCTAGACGAGCCCTCTAATCTATCCTGCCAAAGCACTGCTGTAATATCTTCTCTGACAAGCAATGCAACACCTCCCCCTCTGGTCCCTCCAATTCTATCACACCTGAAACAACGAAATCCTGGAATATTTAGTTTCCAATCACAGCCCTCCTGCAACCATGTTTCACTGATTGCCACAACATCATATTTCCAGGTGTCAATCCAGGCTCTAAGTTCGTCCACCTTACTTACAATGCTCCTAGCATTAAAATATACACGTTTTAGAAACCCACCATCCCTTATTCCCTGTCTATTATCTTTTTCATCTTTCTCGCCTACATTTTGGATCCGAGTGCTTCCCTTCTCTGCCTCTTGCCCCACACCCTGACCCCTAGCCCCCTCTACCCGAGTCCCTCCCCCCAGCCTTTCTAGTTTAAAGTCTCCACAGTAGCCTTTGCAAATCTCCCTGCCAGAATTATTGTTTCATATCATTGTTGTAATTTTCCCCTGGGATAGAGGGGTTATTATTTTCATTGTTATTATTATTATTATTATTAACATAGTTATTGAATAATTCAAGCAATGGTCAATAATATTATTTACTCACTACTGTGTCAACTGAAGCAGTGTGTCGTATGGAATGAATCTATGGCATGAAAATCACAGAGCTTCAAAATCTTCACGTAGTCACTCACGTGACTCCGAAGTAAAATAGTAAGATTAAACGTGAATTTACCTGTTCAAAGTTTGATCTTTATTTTATGAGGAGTTGCGAAGAGGGATTACGTGCCCTCCGCTCCCGACCCTCATAATGTAAATGATCATCTGGTAGTTCTAGTAAGCCTTACTATCTTACTTCGGCTATTGGTTTCTGTGTTTTTCACGCCGCTGCTTTGAGGTATGACGCGCATGCGCCTGGCGGGGCTTCTTCACGTAATCCCTCATCGTATCTCTCCATATCTCTCTCACTGACATTACATTTGCCTGGCTGTTTAAGTTGGGTGGTACTGAGTTTACTGGTTTCCCTCCCCTAATTCCCCATTTACTGGTGCCCTCCCCTAATTCCACATTTACTGATGCCCTCCCCTAATTCCCCATTTACTGATGTCCTCCCCTAATTCGCCATTTACTGATGCCCTCCCCTAATTCCCCATTTACTGGTGCCCTCCCCTAATTCCCCATTTACTGATGCCCTCCCCTAATTCCCCATTTACTGGTGCCCTCCCCTAATTCCCCATTTACTGGTGCCCTCCCCTAATTCCCCATTTACTGGTGCCCTCCCCTAATTCCCCATTTACTGGTGCCATCCCCTAATTCCCCATTTACTGGTGCCCTCCCCTAATTCCCCATTTACTGGTGCCCTCCCCTAATTCCCCATTTACTGGTGCCCTCCCCTAATTCCCTATTTACTGTCTCTCCTCAGAGATGACAGTGGGGTGAGAAAGAATTTGTTAAGCCTAATCATGTCTTAGAGTTCCTGGCATTCAAACGATGTGACTTCCCAAAGTACAACACCTCAAACTATCAGATTAAATTCTATCTACCATTCTACCATCTACCTTCACTTTTTCCACATTTTGTTACGTTACAGTCTTATTTTAAAATGGATTAAATTCAATTTTTTGATTATCAATGTACACAGAATACCCCAGATTGAAGAAGCAATAACAGATTTTTAGAAATGTTTGCAAAGTAATTAACAAGAAATAACAGAAATATTTCACATTTCACATCACATTTAGTCTTGTTATTGAATTATTCATTTGGCGGCAGTGGTGATGGCAGGCAAGTTATTGCAGTGCATCTCTTGCAGGATGTGGGAGGTCAGCAAACTGCTGGTGCCTCCAACCATTACACCTGTAGAAATTATGTCCATGTGCAGCTTGTGAAGGACCATGTTAGGGAACTGGAGCAGCAGCTGGATGACCTCAGGACCATTCGGGAAAACAAGAGCTTCATGGACAGGATCTTAGAGCAAGTTTGTCACACCAAAGGTTTAGTATAGTTTAGTTTAGAGATACAATGCGGAAACAGACCCTTTGGCCCCAAGTCCACAACGACTAATGATCCTTGCACATATTAATACTACCCTACACACACAAGGGACAATTTTATGTTTATACTAAGCCAATTAACCTTCAAATCTGTACGTCTTTGGAGTGTGGGAGGAAACAAAAGATCTTTGTGAAAATCCAAGCAGGTCATGGGGAGAATGTACAAACTCTGTACAGACAAGCACCCACAGTCAGGATCGAACCCGGGTCTCTGGCGCTGTGAGGCAATAGCTCCACAGCTGTGCCACCGTGCCACCAAGAAGAAAGAAGGTGGGTGACCATGAGGAAGGGAATTTGACCTGGAGTGGAGGTGACCCCTGTGGCCATACCTATTCAACACAGGAATCCTACATAGGTGCTATCAGGGCAGACAACAAGAGCAGTAGTGGCAGACACCAACCCTAGCACTGAGGCTCAGCAGGGAAGGATGATGTCTGGCAGAGCCATAACGGTGGGTGACTCTATAGTTAGTGGTGCAGACAGGAGATTCTGCGACAGCAGGCGAGAGTCAAGGATGGTAGCCGGAAGTTGTTGTGCATGTTAGCACAAACGATATAGGTTGGAAGAGGGAGGTTCTGCAACATGAGTAAAGGGAATTAGGATAAAGGCTGAAAAGCAGGACCTCCATGATAGTTATCTCTGGATTGCTTCAGCGCCATGTGTTAGAGAGGGTAGGAGCAGAAAGATAGGGGATGTGTGGCTGAGGATTTAGTGTAGGAGGCAGGGATTTAGATTTCTGGATCATTGAGATCTTTTCTGGGGCAGGGGTGACCTCTATAAGAGAAATAGGTTGCTCCTTAACTGGAGTAGGCCAACATCCTGGCAGGCAGGTTCGCTAGTACTACACGGATGGGTTGAAACTAGATTGGCAGGAGGGGGCGATCCTGTACAGGATTAAGGCAGGTGAGGGCTTAGAAATTGTTGTGGAGGATGATGAGAGAAAGTAAGGAGGACCGAAACACTATAACCCCAAATAAGCTCTGAACTACATAGACTATTATTGTTATTATTGCACTTAATTGTTTGTTTTTCATGTGTTTGTATGTATGTAACAAAATACATCTCACATTTCTCTGTATTAAATTAGTTAGAATATATATTATATATATATATTATACATATATATATTTTATACTAGACTGAGTGGGACCCATTGTGTCCCATATTCACACGGTAGGGCTGGTTCCCCAATGCAATATTCCACCTCTCCACCAATTCCAATATTGGTGGCCAATGGGGGGGGGGGGGGGGGGGGGGGGCTTTCTGGAGCGCTGGTATTGGTCTTGTGGGCTGGAGGGACTGGTTTCCAGAGGGCTAGTATGGACATTGTGCCCCAAATGGATTCTTAGGCTGGCAGCTCAGCCACTCAGGGCTGGTGGGCTGGCAGCTCAGTCACTCAGGGCTGGTGGGCTGGCAGATCAGTCACTCAGGACTGGTGGGCTGACAGTTCATTCATGGCTATTTCTTGTATTTCCATTTCAAGCAGAGTGCAGGCCACCAAATTCAATTTCACAGCATTTCAAGTAGAGTGCATGCCACCAAATTCAATTGCACAGTATTTCAAGCAGAGTACAGACCACCAAATTCAATTTAACAGCATTTCAAGCAGAGCGCAGGTAACCAAATTCAATTTCACGGCATTTCAAGCAGAGTGCAGGTAACCAAATTCAATTTCACGGCATTTCAAGCAGAGTGCAGGCCACCAAATTCAATTTCACAGCATTTCAAGCAGACTGCAGGCCACCAAATTCAATTTCATAGCATTTCAAGCTGAGTGAATGCCACCAAATACAATTTCATAGCATTTCAATCTGAGTGCAGGCCACTAAATTGCCAAACAACTTATTGCAATGTCATTAAGGGCTAACAACTCATTTATTGAAAGTGCATTGTAGGCTCACAGTTCAGTTGATTCACAGCTTAGAATCACAGTTGTGGATTTTCCCTCCCGATCTTCCAGAGTGACTGACTCACATCCAGGCATCCGGGGTTTTATCATCCTGCTCCTCCCCGGAAGGGGCGTTACCTTCATCGTGGTGCTTGACAGGTGAGAGGACCAATCATGGAAACATAGAAAATAGGTGCAGGAGGAGGCCATTCGGCCCTTTGAGCCAGCACCACCATTCATTGTGATCATGGCTGATAGTCCCCTATCAATAACCCGTGCCTGCCTTCTCCCCATATCCCTTGATCCCACTAGGCCATAGAGCTCTATCTAACTCTCTCTTAAATACATCCAGTGATTTGGCCTCCACTGCCCTCTGTGGCAGGGAATTACATAAATTCATAACTCTCTGGGTGAAAAAGTTTTTTCTTACCTCAGTCTTAAATGACCTCCCCTTTATTCTAAGACTGTGGCCCCTGGTTCTGGACTTGCCCAACATTGCGAACAATTTTCCTGCATCTAGCTTGTCAAGTCCTTTTATAATTTTATATGTTTCTATAAGATCATCCTTCATCCTTCTAAACTCCAGTGAGTACAAGCCTAGTCCTTTCAATCTTTCCTCATATGACAGTCCCATCATCCTAGGGATCAATCTCGTGAACCTACGCTGCACTGCCTCAATCACAAGGATGTCCTTCCTCAAATTAGGAGACCAAAACTGTACACAATACTCCAGATGTGGTCTCACCAGAGCCCTATACAACTACAGAAGAACCTCTTTACTCCTATACTGAAATCCTCTTGTTATGAAGGCCAACATTCCATTAGCTTTCTTCACTGCCTGCTGTACCCGTAAGCCAACTTTCAGTGACCGGTGTACAAGGATGCCCAGGTCTCACTGTACCTCCCCCTTACCTAACCTAACCCCTTTGAGATAATAATCTGCCCCCTTGTTTTTGCCACCAAAGTGGATAATCTCACATTTATCCATATTATACGACATCTGCCACGCATCTGCCCACTCACTCAACCTGTCCAGGTCACCCTGCATCCTCTTCACAGTTCACACTGCCACCCAGCTTTGTGTCATCCGCAAACCTGCTAGTGTTGCTCTAAATTCCCTCTTCCAAATCATTAATATATATGGTAAACTGTTGTGGCCCCAACACCAAGCCTTGCGGCACTCCTCGCCACTGCCTGTCATTCTGAAAAGGACCCATTCACTCCTACTCTTTGCTTCCGGTCTGCAAACCAATTTTCTATCCATGTGCTACCCCCAATACCATGTGCTGTAATTTTAGTCACCAGTCTCCCATGTGGGACCTTATCAAAGGCTTTCTGAAAGTCTAGATGCACCCCTTCATCCGTTTTACTTGTAACATACTCAAAAAATTCCAGATTAGTCAAGCATGATTTCTCTTTCATAAATCCATGTTGACTTGGACTAATCCTTTTACTGCTATCCAAATGGTCCAATAATAATGGTCTTTAATAATTGACTCCAGCATGTTTCCCACCACTGAAGTCAGGCGAACTGGTCTGTAATTCCCCGTTTTCTCTCTCGCTCCTTTCTTGAAAAGTGCGATAACATTAGCTATCCTCCAATCCACAGGAACTGATCCTGAATCTATTGAACATTGGAAAATGATCACCAATGCATCCACTATTTATAGAGCCACCTCCCTGAGGACGCTGGGATGGAGACCATCAGGCCCAGGGGATTTACATAGAAACATAGAAATTAGGTGCAGGAGCAGGCCACTCGGCCCATCGAGCCTGCACCGCCATTCAATATGATCATGGCTGATCATCCAACTCAGTATCCTGTACCTGCCTTCTATCCATACCCCCTGATCCCTTCAGCCACAAGGGCCACATCCAACTCCCTCTTAAATATAGCCAACGAACTGGCCTCAACTACCTTCTGTGGCAGAGAATTCCACAGATTCACCACTCTCTATGTAAAAAATGATTTTCTCATCTCGGTCCTAAAAGAATTCCCCCTTATCCTTAAACTGTGACCCCTTGTCCTGCACCTGCATGCCTACTTTCAATGACTGGTGTACCATGACACCCAGGTCTCGTTGCATCTCCCCTTTTCCTAATCGGTCACCATTCAAATAATAGTCTACTTTCCTGTTTTTGACCAAAGTGGATAACCTCACATTTATCCACATTATACTGCATCTGCCATGCATTTGCCCATTCACCCAGTCTATCCAAGTCATCCTGCAGCCTCCTAGCATCCTCCTCATAGCTAACACTGCCCCCCGGCTTCGTGTCATCCGCAAACTTTGAGATGTTGCATTTAATTGAGTGGTGAGTCTCTGGAACTCTCTGCCACAGAGGGTAGTTGAGGCCAGTTCATTGGCTATATTTAAGAGTGAGTTGGATGTGGCCCTTGTGGCTAAGGGGATCAGAGGGTATGGAGAGAAGGCAGGTACGGGATACTGAGTTGGATGATCAGCCATGATCATATTGAATGGCGGTGCAGGCTCGAAGGGCTGAATGGCCTACTCCTGCACCTAATTTCTATGTTTCTATGTTAATTCCCTCGTCTTAATCATTAATGTATATTGTAAATAGCTGGGGTCCCAGCGCTGAGCCTTGCAGCACCCCACTAGTCACTGCCTGCCATCCTGAAAAGGACCTGTTCACTCCTACTCTTTGCTTCCTGTCTGCCAGCCAGTTCTCTATCCACATGAATACTGAACCACCAATACCGTGTGCTTTAAGTTTGTATACTAATCTCTTGTGTGTGACTTTGTCAAAAGCATTCTGAAAGTCCAGATATAACACATCCACTGCTTCTCCCTTATCCACTCTACTAGTTACATCCTCAAAAAATTCAATAAGATTCGTCAGACATGATTTACCTTTCGTAAATCCATGTTATCTTTGTCCAATGATTTCACCACTTTCCAAATGCGCTGCTATCCCATCTTTAATAACTGACTCTAGCAGTTTCCCCACTACCGATGTTAGACTAACTGGTCTGTAATTCCCCTTTTTTTCTCTCCCTTCCTTTAGTGAAGGGAGAGAGAAAGTGGGGTTACATTAGCTACCCTCCAATCCTCAGGAACTACTCCAGAATCTAAAGAGTTTTCAAAAATTATCACTAACGCATCTGCTATTTCTGGGGCTACTTCCTTAAGTACCCTGCTAACCTGGATTTCACTCAGTCCCTCCATCTCATTTGACCCGCGGTCACCTGCTATTTCCGGCAAATTATTTATGTCTTCCTTAGAGAAGACAGAACCAAAGTAGTTATTCAATTGGTCTGCCATGTCCTTGTTCCCCATGATCAATTCACCCGTTTCTGACTGCAAGGGACCTACATTTGTTTTAACTAATCTTTTGCGCTTCACATATCGATAAAAACTTTTGCAGTCAGTTTTTATATTTCTTGCCAGTTTTCTTTCATACTCCATTTTTCCTTTCCTAATTAAGCCCTTTGTCCTCCTCTGTTGGTCTCTGAATTTCTCCCAGTCCCCTGGTAGGCTGCTTTTTCTGGCTAATTTGTACGCTTCATCTTTTGCTTTGATACTATCCCTGATTTCCCTTGTTATCCACGGATGCGCTACCTTCCCTGATTTATTCTTTTGCCATACTGGGATGAACAATTGTTGTAGTTCATCTATGCAGTCTTTAAATGCCTTCCATTGCATATCCACCGTCAACCCTTCAAGAATCAATTGCCAGTCCATCTTGGTCAATTCACGTCTCATACCCTCAAAGTTACCTTTCTTTAAGTTCAGGACCCGTGTTTCTGAATTAACAATGTCACTCTCCATCCTAATGAAGAACTCAACCATATTATGGTCACTCTTGCCCAAGGGGCCACGTACAACAAGGCTGCTAACTAACCCTTCCTCATTACTCAATACCCAGTCTAGAATAGCCTGCTCTCTCGTTCGTTCCTCTACATGTTGGTTTAGAAAACTATCCCGCATACATTCCAAGAAATCCTCTTCCTCAGCACCCCTGCCAATTTGATTCACCCAATCTCTATGTAGATTGAAGTCATCCATTATAACGGTTTTACCTTTGTTGCACGCATTTCTAATTTCCTGTTTGATGCCATCCCCAACTCCACTACTACTATTAGGTGGCCTGTACACAACATCCACTAGCGTTTTCTGCCCCTTAGTGTTTCGCAGCTCCACCCATATCGATTCCAAATCCTCCAAGCTAATGTCATTCCTTTCTATTGCGTTAATCTCCTCTCTAACCAGCAACGCTACCCCACCTCCTTTTCCTCTCTGTCTATATCTCCTGAATATTGAATATCCCTGAATGTTCAGCTCCCAGCCTTGGTCACCCTGGAGCCATTTCTCCGTGATCCCAACTATATCATAATTATTAATAGCTATCTGCACATTCAACTCATCCACCTTATTACGAATGCTCCTCGCATTGAGACACAAAGCCTTCAGGCTTGTTTTTACAATGCTCTTGCCCCTTTTACAATTATGTTGAAAAGTGGCCCTTTTAGACTTTTGCCCTGGATTTGTCTGCCTGCCATTTTTCACCTTGCTACCTATTGCTCCTATCCTCATTGTGCACCCCTCTGTCTCTCTGCTCACACATTTAAGAAACCCTCCACTTCTTATTCTCCGTTTGTTATTTTTTCTTCTTTCCCCTCTACGTGTTGCGTCTGACTGCTTCTCTTCCCTGCCTCCTGCCTCACAAACGTCCCTCCCCCCAACCGATCTAGTTTAAAGTCTCCCCAGTAGCCTTAGCAAATCTCCCCGCCAGGATATTGGTTCCCCTCGGGTTCAAGTGCAACCCGTCCTTTTTGTACAGGCCACACCTTCCCCAAAAGAGGTCCCACTGATCTAGAAACTTGAATCTCTGCGCTCTGCACCAGTCCTTTAGCCACGCATTTATCCTCCACCTTGCTCCATTCCTATTCTCACAGGCAGTAATCCTGAGATTGTTACCTTTGCGGTCCTTCTCCTTAACACTCCTCCTAACTCCCTAAATTCTACTTTCAGGACCTCCTCTCTTTTTCTACCTATGTCATTGGTACCTATATGTACCATGACCTCTGGCTCCTCTCCCTCCCATTTCAAGATACCTTGGACACGTTCAGTCACATCCCGGACCCTGGCAGCAGGGAGGCAAACTACCATCCGGTTCTCCTGACTGCATCCACAGAATCGCCTATCTGACCCCCTAACTATCATCCTTCAGTCCCATTAGCCTACCCAATACTATTTCTCGCCTAATGAAAATTTATTTCAGTTCCTCTACCCCCTTCCTTAGTGGAGACAGATCCGAACTACCTATTCAACTCTTCTGCCATTTCCTTGTTCCCCATAATAATTTTACCCGCGTCTGCCTTCAAGGGACTCACATTGACTTTGCTACTCTTTTTCCCTTAACATATCTAAATAAGCTTTTACTGTCCATTATATTCCAGGCCAGCTTCCCTTCATAGTTCATCCTTTCAGCCCGTATTGCCCATTTTGTTTCCTTCTGTTGTCCTATGAAAGTTTCCCAATCCTCTGGCGTCCGGCTACTCTTTGCTGTGTTATACATCTTTTCTTTTAGTTTTATTCTATCCCTAGCTTCTCTTGTCAGCCACGGTTGCCTCCTACTCCCCTTAGAATCTTTCTTCCTTTTTGGAATGAAACGATCCTGCATCTTCCAGATTATGCCCAGAAATTCCTGCCATTGCTGTTCCGCCATCATTCCTGCTAGGTTCTCTTTCCAGTCTACTTTGGCCAGCTCCCCTCTCATGCCTTTATAGTCCCCTTTGTTCAACTGCATCACTGCCACTTCTGATTTAACATTCTCCTTCTCAAATTGCAGATTAAAACTAATCATATTATGATCACTACCTCCAAGCGGTTCCTTTACCTCGAGTTCTCTTATCATATCAATCAGCTGATCTCAAGATTTTTTTAACTCATAACTTTTTAAATTTTCACCGATCGGAAAATCCTCGGGGCTACTTCAGTGGAGGACTGTGAGTAAGATGGCCAAAAATCATAGTGATATAGCGTAGCATTTTTTCCAAAATCAATTAACAGTGTAGACAGGAAGTAGTCAAGATGAGACTTTTACTATAATAAAATATATTAATGCTATATATAGTAGTAATATTTATATGTATACACATGCAAGTGTATATGTATGTGTGTATATATACACACACTGAACTTATATTTCTCATGAATTATAGCATTCACAGTGTACTATGTTTACACATTCAGTGTGTGCTGTTGCAAGTAAGAATTTAATTGTTCTATCTGGGACGTGACAATATACACCGTGTCTGCCATGCATGGCAGCCGCGCCAACAGCCTGTCTCATCTTTTTCTTCTTTTGCCGTTTTGGTCTGTTTATTTATGTTTTTAGTTTTTGTATCATGTAGGGGTGGGGGGGTTGGGGGAAACCATATTTATCCCTTTCCTCAACTGCGATGCAACTTTTTCATAGTATCTCCGTCTACATGCGACTTTAACATCGTGGAGCTGGTGGTCTCTCTGTTAGGGATCGACTGCGGCAGCTCCAACCGCAGGAGCTTGGAGCGCCCCGATCGCCCTGACTGCGGGAGAAAAGGAGGAAAGAAGGTATGTTTTTTGCCTTCCATCACAGTGAGGAATGTGAGGTTGCTGAAAAAACAAAACAAATAAAAAACAGTGCTGCCTGCAGTGGTCACTCAGTGGGAATGCCATGAGTGCAATGATCCCGGAGTCTAGTGCGAGTGTGTTCGGCTTTCTGACTCTTCGGGCGCACTGGGACTGCAGAGACAGTGACAGCAGTTGGTACAACTCTGGTCGCATCACAGTGAAGGAGTGTGTGTGTGTGTGTGTGGCCTGGACATTGAACTGAGGGCTGTGGGTCTCCGCTTATGTGCCCTGGGGATTCTCACACGCCTTTGTGGTGGCTGTTCAAGTCTTGTTTAATTTTTACGTGGTTATGTATCTTGTTGCTTTTTTGTATGACTGTTAGCAACTCAAATTCCTTGTGTTCACAAACTTGGCTAATAAATTAATTACAATTACAATTAAAACACTTGACTCTTCCCGCAGACATGTCCCTGGTCAAAACAATGTGAAAACGTATGGAGTTGTGATCCTGATCCAACACTAGAGGGCATTGCATGGCAAGTTTTTTTACACAGGCCTGGAACACTGCCAGCGGTAGTGGTTGATGCAGATACAATAGTGATGTTTAAGAGGCTATTAGATGTACAAATGGAAGTGCAATGAATAAAGGGATATAGATTATGTACAGACAGGTGAGATTAGTTCAACTTACCAGTACGTCCGGCACAAACATTGTGGGCTGAAACATTGTTCCTGTGCTGTTCTATCTTCTATATTAGGGGTCAGCAACCTACGGCCCCCGGGCCGAATGCGGCTTGTAACCCAAAATCAGCCGGCCCGCAGGGGGATTTTTCCCCCGTAATCATCTGGCCCGCCGAGCGCCCAGAGCAGCAGTGCCCCGAGCAACAGCCAGGTGCCTCAAGCAGCGGCTGAGCGCCCCGAGTAGCGGCCGGGTGCCCCGAGCGCGGCCATGCTCAAGCTGCACCGCATCCTGCGCAAAGCCACCAGCACGGCCGTGCACCTTCTGTGAACACGTTTAAGAAAGAACTGCAGATGCTGGAAAAATCAAAGGTAGACAAAAAATGCTGGAGAAACTCAGCGGGTGAGACATGCAAGGATTGCATGACCCGCTGAGTTTCTCCAGCATGTTGGTCAACCTTCTGTGAACACGTGATTTGATGCCTGCCGGGGCAGGATCCATTTGTACACGTGGCAGATGTAGCCCGCCGTCCACTCACAGACATACGTCCCGGCCCCTATGCAGAACGAGGTTGCCGACCTATGATCTATATCCATAATTTGGATGCAAAGGTATTGCAGATAGTGAGGATTGTTGTCAAAACTTGCAGCAGGATCTTGCTCGGTTCGGCATTTGGGCTGAGGAATGGTTAATGGAACTTAATACAGAGAAATGTGAGGAGTAGCATTTTGGTAAGTCTAATATGGGCAGAACCTACTCAGTGAATGGTAGGGCTCTGGGAAGTGTTGTGCAGCAGACGGCTTTTGGAGTGCAGGTGCCTAGTTCCTTGAAGGTGGCGTCACAGGTAGATGGGGTGGTTAAGAAGGCTTTCAGCACATTGGCCTTCATCAGTCAGAGTACTGAGCATAGAAGTTGAGATGTGAGAGGTCATGTTACAGTTATATAAAACATTAGTGAGACCACATTTAGAGTATTGTGTTCAGTTTCAGTCATCATGTTATAGGAAAGATGTTGTCAAGTTGGAAAAGATGTAAAGAACCACACGCCAGGTGTATCCCGGCCAGCCGTAAACCATGGCAAGATCTTGATCTGTTGGGCAAGTTGGCTGATGAATGGTTGATAGAATTTAACACAGATTGTGCGAGGTGTATTTTGGGAAGTCGTACCCGGGTAGGACCTACACAGTGAATGGCAGGGTGTTGTACAGCAGAGGCAACTAGAAGTACAGGTTCATAGTTGCTTGAAAGTGGTATCACAAGTAGATAGGGTAGTGAAGAAGGCTTTTATTACATTGGGGTTCATCAGTAAGAAGGATACAAGACGGGGAGGTCATGTTACAGTTGTAAAAGACATTGGTGCGGCCACATAGTGTGTTCCGATTTTGGTCACCATGTTACAGGAAAGATATTGTTAAGCTGGAAAGGGTACAGAGAAGATTTACGAGGATGTTGCCAGGATTCGAAGGCCTGAGCTATAGGGAGAGGTTGAGCAGGCTCTGACTTTATTCCTTGAAGCGCAGAGGAAGAGGGGTGATCTTATGCGGGTGGATAATATAATGAGGGGGATAGGGTAAATGCACATATTTTCCCTTGAGTAGGGGAATCAAGAACCAGAGGACATACGTTTAAGGTGAGGGGGGAACGATTTAATAGGAACCCGAGGGGCAACTATTTTAGTTGAGGCAGGTACAATCACAACATTTAAGAAACATTTCGACATACATGGATAGGATAGGTTTAGAAGGTTATGAGCCAACACAGGCAGGTGAGAGGGACTACTGTAGATGGGACATGTTGGTAGGTGTGGGCAAGTTGGGCCAAAAAGGCCTGTTTCCATGCTGTTTGTTTCTAGGACTCTATCTCATGGCCAGAAATAAAAACACAAAAGCCTGTGAGGTGAGGAGAGAAGTGAAATATGACACCTGAGGAAGAGGTACAGGTGGAAGAGGACTAGTGGGTGGGGGTAGTGGGAGGTAGGAATATGTGTTATTCCTTCACTTTCCATGTGGCCTCATTCATCCCGTCACATCTGAACCACTCCCTCCCTTCACCCATCTCTCCCTTACCTCCCTACATCACTTTACCCTTCCCCTTTCCTCTTTCCCCTTCTCTTCCTCCCTCCTCTTCCACCCTCCCATCTTCCTGCCCCCTCACCACCACCCCCTCCTCCTTCCCCATCAATACCCCATCCTCGCACCCCATACCTTTGCCTCCCCACCCTTCCCCACCTCACCTCCCCCCACACATAAACCCTCTCACCCACTTCCTCTGTTCTGCACACTCCCCCCCTCTCTGCCCCTACCCCCCACACACTCCTCCCTTCACCCACAGTATCCCTCACTTCCCTCCTCCTCCTCCCTCACCCTCCTGCCTTCCTTTACCCCTTATCCACACCACCCTACACACTATCCCCTCCCCTACCTACACCCCCACTCCCCTCTCTCCATTCACCTACTGCTCCCCCTCTATCCATCCCCTCCCTCTCTCCCTTCCTCTCCTCTGACCCCTCCCCTCCATGTCCCCTCCCCTCCTCCTGCCTCTTACTTGCATAGAGTCAAAGAGTGATGCAGAGTGGATTGCCCTTCGGCCAAACTTGCCAACAACGTCCAACATATCCCAGTACACAAGTCCTACCTTCCTGCGTTTGCCTGTCCTATCCATGTACCTGTCTGTTTCTTAAATTTTGCGACGGTCTCTGCCTCAACTACCTTCTCTTGCAGTTTGTTACATATCCCTACCACCCTTTGTGTGAAAATGTTACCGCTCAGATTCCTATAAATCTTTTTCCTTCATCTTAAACCTATGTCCACTGGTCCTTGATTCACCTACTCTGGACAAGAGACTCTGTGCATCTACCTGATATATTCCTCTTATAACTTTATACACCTCTATAAGATCACCCCTCATCCTCTTGCGCTCCAAGGAATAGTCCCAGCCTGCTCGGCCTCTCGCTACAGCTCAGACCCTCTCGTCCTGGCAACATCCTCATTAATCTTCTCTGTACCCTTTCCAGCTTGACAACAACTTTCCTGCAACATGGTGTCCAGTACTGAAAATAATACTCTAAATGTGGCCTCACTAATATCTTATATAACTGTAAAATGACCTCTCAGCTTCTATACTCAGTACTCTGACTGATGAAGTCCAAGTGCTAAAAGTATTTTTGACAACCCTATCCACCTTCAAGGAACCATGCACCTGCACTCCGAGATCCCTCCGCTCTACAACACTCCCCAAAGCCCTACCATTCCTGCCCTTGTTAGACTCCCCAAAATGCAACACCTCACATTTCTCTGTATTTAATTCCATCAATCATACCTCAGCCCACTGGCCAATCAATCAAGTTCCTAGAAACATTGAAAATAGGTGAACGAGTAGGCCATTCAGCCCTTCGAGCCTGCACCGCCATTCAATATGATCATGGCTGATCATCCAACTCAGTATCCTGTACCTGCCTTCTCTCCATACCCCCTGATCTCTTTAGCCGCAAGGGCCACATCTAACTCCCACTTAAATATAGCCAATGAACTGGCCTCAACTACCTTCTGTGGCAGAGAATTCCACAGGCTCACCACTCTATGTATGAAAAAAAGATCTTCTCATCTCGGTCCTAAAAGACTTCTCCCTTATTCTTAAACTGTGACCCCTTGTTCTGGAGTTCCCCAACATCGGGAACAATCTTCCTGCATCTAGCCTGTCCAACCCCTTAAGAATTTGGTAAGTCTCTATAAGACTCAATCTCATAAATTCCAGCGAGTACAAGCCAAGTCTATCCAGTCTTTCTTCATATGGAAGTCCTGCCATCCCAGGAATCAGTCTGGTGAACCTTCTCTGTACTCCCTCTATGGCTAGAATGTCTTTCCTCAGATTAGGAAACCAAAACTGTACGCAATACACCAGGTGTGGCCTCACCAAGACACTGTACAACTGCAGTAGAAACTCCCTGCTCTTGAACTCAAATCCTTTTGCTATGAATGCCAACATACCATTTTACTTCGGAGTCACGTGAGTGACTACGTGACGAAGCCCCGCCTGGCGCTTGATCGGCATTACGTCGACGCTGACGGCAGAGCAAGAGTTGCAGAGGCAGCTCCTCTACAGCGGTATGTACGGGCCCGCAGGTAAGTGCAGTTGAAATACTTACAGGGCATGTCCAAACTCCGTGGCTGGTGTATAGAGCCACCAGGAGTTAAAAAGAAATGAATTTAAAAGAAAAAATGAAATAAAAGTTAAAATGAAAAGAAAATACTCCGGTGGGGGGGGGGGGAAGAGTTTAAAAAGCGTCCTGGGGAAAACTCAGCGATCGGGACGGCAGATTAGTGCGGAGCCAGTTCCGATACTGGTGGCAGTTAAAATTACCGTTAGGGAGACTTTAGTTGCTCCACAAACTTTTGGCTATGAGGAAAAACGGAGTTTAAAAGTTAAAAAGAAAAGAAAATACTCCGGGGGAAAAAACGGAGTTTAAAAGTTAAAAAGAAAAGAAAAAACTCCAGATGGAAAAACTCCAGTGGGGAGGAAAATATTAAAAAAAGTCAGAGAGGCCATGATTTAAAGTTCTAATAAAAAGTCCTCCAGACAAAAAAGCTTTATGGCTTAAAATTAATGGATAAAGACTCCGAAAATAAAACATTCAACCAAAGGGTTTACAAAGGCACAGAATATTCCCAAAAACAGACCCTGAGGGGTTTCCATATATTAATATATATGGTGGAATTTATCAATGTGGGAATATCTACATCGGATTGTTTTGGAGGTAGTCTCCTTGAGGAACAACTCAGGAGTAACCAGGGCGGTAAAAGAATATGAAAAAACTGACCCTAAAGGTGCATTGATAGTGGTGGCTCGTCATAAAGTACCCACCACAGCACAAACATATATACAGGTGTACTAGGTACGATACGAAGGAGTGAGGCCATGGAAAGTAACCATGGAAACCAAAATTAATTGGTCTCTCACCAAAGCTGTTATGGTTGAAACTGCAAAGTTATTGATAAAACTTTTTATGTTTTATTAAGATATCAACGGTGAATCCGATTAAGGTACCCAAGTCTCAATTATATGGAGACACAAGGAAATACGATTTCAAAGTATTTCAAGCTGGTGCGTGGCATCACTATAACCATATAACCATATAACAATTACAGCACGGAAACAGGCCCTCTCGTCCCTTTCAGTCCGTGCCGACCATTTGTTTTCCCCTAGTCCCATCTACCTGCACTCAGACCATACCCCTCCATTCCCTTCACGTCCATATACCTATCCACTTTACTCTTAAATGTTAAAATCGATCCTGCCTCCACCACTTCTGCTGGAAGCTGATTCCACACAGCCGCCACCATGTACTACTTATGTAAAACAAATAAAACATTGTGCAATAACCAAAACATTTTAAATAAAAAGACAAATTGCCATTAGTTTATGGAGCTCAATGGGATATATATATAATTGTTATTGGGACCAATTTTGCACTTTAGATTTGCAGGTCAAAACAGAATAAGTTATGTTAAACTCCTGATTATTATGGAGTAAATCTGCCTCTGGATAAATCAAAGACATTGATTACAAAGGAAAGGCATCATTTTAAATACACTTTTATAGTTCACATAATTACTGGAACAACAATTGCACTGATAAGAAGATCAGCACTTGCACTAATGAGGACATGGTCATGGTTTATCTTGATCACATTTTAAATTGGAAGGTTGATCAGGAGTCAGCTGCAAATTAGTGCAGCATCTACAAGCCTGTTGAGAGGCAAGGGTCCTGACCCATCCAATAAAAACTATGTTTTAGGCATTCATAAACATTCCTAAATTACTATTCTGGGTTTAGGAGTAATTCAGCACCATATGAGGGGGAAAAATGTTTTCCGAGATACAAATATGTCTCTGCTTTGTTGACAAACTTTGTCCCTCCATCAGAGAAGGAGCTTAGGTAAAAGAGTAAAAAAGCTCCAAAAAATGGAAAACACGAGCATTATAAGAGTATGCAGGCCTTTTTTGACAGGCCTATGCAAATACCAAAGGATACGTTATCAGAATTAAAGTGGTGGATAGAAAAGGTTCCACAAGCTGCTTTAAATATATAAGCTTAGCAGCCATTGCAAGCTGAAGCAAGTATTATCGGATGATGGATAGCTTCTGTGATTATTTGGGTTAAGATATGTATAATATCTATTCTTATCGTTAATATTTGATACATCCCTTGTTTAGGGGACTACGGACAATAACACCAGGGAATTGCAAATGGATTGTCCTAAGAAATTTTCTCCAAACATTTGTATTAATTATTGGAGTATCAGGAGTTTTTATGGATTAAATGCCTATTTTTCTATTATGAAAGTGTACATGTCATATCAGGTGAACAATACCACGGCTGTGGCATATATCAATCACATGAGTCAAGTAAGTTCATTATCAAGTGATTATCTGGGTAACCAGATGTGGCGTATTCTAAAAATGTTTTAGTTCAGCTGTTTATCTCTAAGGAAGAGACAATGTTGTCGCAGACAACAAATCAGGGGAAAAACATTGTCAGTAATATGGATTACTTACCATTAATCTGGTTATATCCATATTAAATCACCGATCTCTCAAATGCTCTCGTGGGGAAACCGAGAGGAGGAGCGGTGGATGCATTTCGCTAAATTACATGAGGAAAGATGTTCTTTTATGTTCCTCATTTTTGTCTGATCGGGCAGTGTCTGATGAAAATGTAGCAGGACGCTGCCGGGGCGCTTTGGTGGCCGAAACCGGACCTTCATGGTTCTCATTAATTAATGTTGAGAGTGATGTTGAACCAGTTATGATGACTCATACAGAGATGCCAACCCTAAATTTAGTTCACAGTAACATTCAACCCATTTGTCCGTAACAAATGGGGTTAAATGCATTTCTCTCCGTACTCACTTGGGGTTGTTGCCGGCGGGTCTGCGCCTGCGCACTGGTGCAGATCAGCGGGCTGCCGGCGGGCGGGTGCGGCACATGCGCACTTGGCAACGTTGCCGGCGGGTCTGCGCCTGCGCACTGGGTGGGGGTGGGGGGGAGGCCCGGTGATGGGGCTGCCGCGAGCGGCCGGCTGGCGGCAAGAAAGTGCTGCTGATCGCGCGGGCCGGCGCCGCCCGGGCTCTGGGCCGGGCGTGGCGTGGCTCGAAATAGCGCCAGGCCCGGCAACCCTCCCCCACTGCGCACGCGCGGCCACTGGGGCCCGGCAACCCTCCCCCACTGCGCACGCGCGGCCACTGGGGCCCGGCAACCCTCCCCAACTGCGCAGGCGCGGACACTAGGGCCCGGCAAAGTGCCGCTGATTGCGCGGGCCGGCAAACCGGGGGCACATGGCGCCGGCGTTCACCACGGGAGGAACACCGGCGCGGCGGTGTTCCGTAACAGCATGTTTGGCTGCCGGAACACCGTAAAAAGGTTATTTCGCCGGGACAAAATACGGCGAATCCGGGACACTTGGCATCTCTGCTCATAGTTGCAGTAATTTATTGTTGTACAAATTCATCCAGGGCATGAAGATATGAATTTGGTTATCTGCAGGTTTGACCAGACCATTATAACAGTTTGACGGTTGAAGAGGTCTATGAATGTTTTAACTAATATAACAATATAACAATTATGTACAAAAGGAATGTTATACCTGCAATTTGGAGAAATAGTTTTAAAAAACAATATTTTGTTTGTAAGAAATTGGAAGTCTTTTGCAGACAGTAAGTTATTTTATCATATTAGATATATGGGAGTTCCTTGTGGATTGCATTTTTTCTCAGCATCTAAGTGATAGAGCCAATAACAGAGCTCATGGTGTTTTAGTCCAATTTAGGACAAATTGCTGACCAAGAATTTATCAGGCTCATTCGTAATATCCCGATATGAAAAAGGGATATATATATATACATATATAATCTGTCCAAAATTGAAATACAGAAGTTGGGAGATCAGCTTAGTCCTGATTTGCCTTGGGCAATGGGCTCCAATTCTATCAATGATTCAAAAGATTAACATTGAAAGTGATAATGCTCATGACATTAGTGTCAGCATAGGAGTGCAAACATTGCAAATGTTACGTTATATAATTGCATGTGGCTACAGATTACATTATCTTATATGTTTATGAATTTACCAAACAAAGCAGACCAGGAAGAGCTGGAACCAAGGTAAAATTTAAGCATATCCTGTCGGCCACAAATTGTGTGTGGGTCAACATTGACTCAATATGTTAAAGTAGGTAAGAGTCTCTGTGGTGGTGAGACAGTACTACTTATTACACACAAAAACCACATGAAGTATCAGTAAAAACTGATGGTTCTAGATAATTATATTCTAGATGGTTAAAACATGTTTAAAACTCAGTGGAATTAGACATTGAGATGTGGAAAATCACTCCATTAAGGAGGTAGATACATTCACAGGAATGGCACAGGATGGGCCGCTCGAGCAAAGATTCAAGGCCGCAGGAGGGTGTGAAATAAATATTAAAGTTACAAGGAACCAGTCATGGTGTCGGGATTGGACACGGAGTGTTGGGTTCTCTGTAATTGTTGCTTTGTTTATACTATCAAATTATATTATCAATGGATATTTGGTGATAAATTTGCCTTTCAATGAAAAGGGCATTATTTTCATTCATTTATAATGGAAAAAAATTATCGCATAAACTGAGGCAATGTTTGGGAAAATATTTGTTAGTTGCTCATTACTGTGTTGATTGAGCCAGATTGTGGTATGGAATGAGTCTACGACATAAAAAACACAGAAGCTACAAAATCTTCACGTAGTCACTCGCGTGACTCCGAAGTAAAATAGTAAGATTAAACGAGAACTTACCAGTTTGAAGTTTGATCGTTATTTTATGAGGAGTAACGATGAGGGATTACGTGCCCTCCACTCCCAACCCTCATAAAATAAATGATCATCTGGTAGTTCTAAATCTATGTTGAGCCTTACTATCTTACTCCGGCTATTATGTTCTGTGTTTTTCATGCCGCTGCTTTGAAGTATGCCGATCAAGCGCCAGGCGGGGCTTCTTCACATAATCCCTCATCGTTACTCCTCATAAAATAACGATCAAACTTTGAACTGATAAGTTCTCATTTAATCTTACTATTCGCTTTCTTCACAGCCTGCTGCACCTGCATGCCTACTTTCAATGACTGGTGTACCATGACACCCAGGTCTCGTTGCTTCTCCCCTTTTCCTAATCAGCCACCATTCAGATAATAGTCTACCCTCCTGTTTTTGCCGCCAAAGTGGATAACCTCACATTTATCCACATTATACTGCATCTGCCATGCATTTGCCCACTCACCCAACCTATCCAAGTCACCTTGCAGCCTCCTAGCATCTTCCTCACAGCTAACACTGCCCCCAGCTTCGTGTAATCCGCAAACTTGGAGATGTTGCATTCAATTCCCTCATCCAGATCATTAATATATATTATAAATACCTGGGGTCCCAACACTGAGCCTTGCAGTACCCCACTAGTCACTGCCTGCCATTCTGAAAATGACCCGTTTACTCCTACCCTTTGCTTCCTGTCTGCCAGCCAGTTCTCTATCCACATCAATACTGAACTGCCAATACCGTGTGCGTTATGTTTGTATGCTAATCTCTTATGTGGGACCTTGTCGAAAGCCTTCTGAAAGTCCAGATATAACACTTCCACAGGTTCTCCCTTATCCACTCTACCAGTTACATCCTCAAAAAATTCTATAAGATTCGTCAGACATGATTTACCTTTCATAAATCCATGCTGACTTTGTCCAATGATTTCACAGCTTTCCAAATGTGCTGCTATCCCATATTTAATAACTGACTCTAGCATTTTCCCCACTACCGATGTTAGACTAACTGGTCTGTAATTCCCCGTTTTCTCTCTCCCTCCCTTTTTAAAAAGTGTGGTTACATTAGCTACCCTCCAATCCTCAGGAAGTACTCCAGAATCTAAAGAGTTTTGAAAAATTATCACTAATGCATCCACTATTTCTGGGGCTACCTCCTTAAGTATCCTGGGATGCAGCCTATCTGGCCCTGCGGATTTATCGGCCTTTAATCCATTCAATTTACCGAACACCACTTCTCGGCTAACCTGGATTTCACTCAGTTCCTCCATCTCATTTGACCCCCGGTCCCCTGCTATTTCCGGCAGATTATTTATGTCTTCCTTTGTGAAGACAGAACCAAAGTAGTTATTCAATTAGTCTGCCATGTCCTTGTTCCCCATGATCAATTCACCAGTTTCTGACTGCAAGGGACCTACATTTGTTTTAACTAACCTTTTTCTCTTCACATATCTACAAAAACTTTTGCAGTCCGTTTTTATGTTCCCTGCCAGTTTTCTTTCATAATCTATTTTCCCTTTCCTAATTAAGCACTTTGTTTCTCTTCTACTGGACTCTGAATTTCTCCCATTCCTCTAGTAGGCTGCCTTTTCTGGCTAATTTGTATGCTTCATCTTTAGTTTTGCTACTATCCCTGATTTCCCTTGTTATCCACGGATGCATTACCTTCCCTGATTTATTCTTTTGCCAAACTGGGATGAACAATTGTTGTAGTTCATCCATGCAGTCTTTAAATGCCTTCCATTGCATATCCACCGTCAACCCTTTAAGAATCACTTGCCAGTCTATCTTGGCCAATTCACGAGTCATACCCTCAAAGTTACCTTTCTTTAAGTTCAGAACCCTTGTTTCTGAATTAACAATGTCACTCTCCATCCTAATGAAGAACTCAACCATATTATGGTCACTCTTGCCTAAGGGGCCACACACAACAAGACTGCTAACTAACCCTTCCTCATTACTCAGTACCCAGTCTAGAATAGTCTGCTCTCTTGTTGCAATCCTGCTACAATTTTTCACAACCATCTATACTATCTGCAAAACCCACATTTGTATCATGTGCAAACTTGCTAATCTTGCCATGTATGTTCTCATCCAAATCATTGATATACTGCAGATGACAAACAGCATCGAACCCTGAAGCTCACCACCAGTCACTGGCCAAGAAGCAACCTTCCACAATCACCCTCTGCTTCATTCCATGAAGCCAATTTTCAATCAACTTTCCCCCTACCATGCTCCCCCAAATCCCGCATCCACCCCAGCCCTCATCAATCTTTTTGGTCACGTCTTCAAAAAACTCGTCAGATTTCCCCCCTTTTCCCATCTTCTTCACCCCAGCCACCCCTCCCTCATCCACCACTCCCTCATCCTCATCCACCCCCCTCCCTCATCCACCCCTCCCTCATCCTCCCCTCCCTCATCCTCATCCACCATCATCCACCCCTTCCACCCACTCCTCCCTCATCCACCCCTCCTCCCTCATCACCCCTCCCGCATCCTCACCTCTCATCCTCATCCCTCCCACATCCACCACTCCCCCTCATCCTCTCCTCTCTCATCTTCATCCCTCCCTCATCCTCATCCCTCCCTCATCCTCATCCCCCTCCCTCATCCACCCCTCCCTCTCCACCCCTCCCTCATCCTCCCCTTCCTCATCCCTCCCTCATCCACACCTCCTCATCCTCCCCTCCCTCATATCCCACCCTCATCACCCCTCCCTCATCCTACCCTCCCTCATCCTCATCAACTACCAACTCATCCTCACCCCTCCTCATCCCTCCGATCCTCCCCTCCCTCATCCCTCCCCATCCTCATCCCTTCCTCATCCTAATCCCTCCCTCATCCTTCCCTCCCTCATCCTCATCCCTCCCTCATCCTCATCCACCCACCCTCATCCTCCCCTCCCTCACCCACCCCTCCCCATCCACCCCTCCCTCATCCACCCCTCCCTCATCCACCCCTCCCTCATCCCCTTCCCCATCCTCATCCTCCCCTCATCCTCCCTTCCTCATCCTCCCGTCCCTCATCCCCCTCCCTCCCCATCCTCATCCCCATCCTCATCCCTCCCTATCCACCCCTCCCTCATCCTCCCCTCCTCATCCTCCCCTCCCTCATCCTCCCCTCCCTCTCCACCCTCCCACATCCTCCCCTCCCTCATCCTCCTCATCCCTCCCTCACCCTCCCCTCCCTCATCCTCCCCTCCCTCATCCTCTCCTCCCTCATTCTCCTCTCCCTCATCCTCACTCTCCCTCAGCCTCACCCCTTCCTAATCCTCATCCCTCCCTAATTCCTCATCCCTCCCTCATCCTCTCCTCATCCCCCCTCATCATCCCTCCCTCATGCAACCCCCACTCATGCACCTCCCTCATCCACCCCTCATCCCTCCCTCATCCTCCCTCCCTCATCCTCCCCTGACATCCCTCCCTCATTCTCCCCTCCCTCATCCTCCCTCACCTCTCCCCTCTTCATCTTCACCCCTTCCCTAATCCTCATCCCTCATCCTCATCCCTCCCTCATCCTCATCCCTCATCCACCCTCCCTCATCCTCCCCTACCTCATCACCCCTCCCTCATCCTCCCCTCCCTCATCCTCATCCCTCCCTCATCCTCCCCCTCATCCATCCCTCCCTCATCCCCATCGTTATCCCTCCCTCATCCACCCCTCCCTCATCCACCCCTCTCATCCTCATCCACCATCTCCCCATCCTTCTCTCATCCTCCCCTCCCTCATCCTCATCCCTCCCTCATCCTCCCCCACTCATCCTCCCCCTCTCCCCCCCTCATCCATCCCTCCCTCATACCCATCGTTATCCCTCCCTCATCACCCTCCCTCATCCTCACCCCCTCCCTCATCCTCATCCCTCCATCCACCCCTCCCTCATCCTCATCCCTCCCTCATCCTCATCCCTCCCTCATCCTCATCCCTCCTTCATCCATCCCTCCCTCATCCATCCCTCCCTCATCCTCATCTCTCCTCATCCTCATCCCTCCCTCACCCACCCCTCTCCTCCCCTCTCCCATCCCTCCCCTCACTCACCCTCCCTCATCATCTCTCCCTCATCATCCCCCCCTCATCCCTCCCTCATCCTCCCTCCCTCACCCACCCTCCCTCATCCTCCCTCACCCACCCTCATCCTCACCTCATCCTCATCCTCCCCCCCCTCCCTCATCCTCATCCCTCTCCTCACCCACCCCTCCCTCATCCATCCCTCCCTCCCCTCCCTCATCCTCCCTCCCCACCCTCCCTCATCCCTCCCTCACCCACCCCTCCCTCATCCTCCCTCCCTCACCCACCCCCTCCCTCATCCATCCCCTCCCTCCCCCCTCCCTCATCCTCCCCTCCCTCATCCTCATTCCTCCCTCACCCACCCCTCCCTCATCCACCCCTCCCTCACCCACCCCTCCTCATCCTCCCCTCCCTCATCCTCATCCCTCCCTCACCCACCCCCTCCCTCATCCCTCCTCACCCACCCCTCCCTCATCCATCCCTCCCTCCCCTCCCTCATCCTCCCCTCCCTCACCCACCCCTCCCTCATCCATCCCTCACCCACCCCTCCCTCATCCATCCCTCCCTCCCCTCCCTCATCCACCCCCTCCCTCACCCTCCCCTCCCTCATCCTCCCCTCCCTCATCCTCATCCCTCCTCACCCATCCCTCCCTCATCCACCCTCCCTCCCTCCCCTCCCTCATCCTCCCCTCCCTCATCCTCATCCCTCCCTCCCTCCCCTCCCTCCCTCATCCTCACCTCTCGGTTGCCCGGGTGACGAGCCCGCCCTCTCCTTCCCACAATGCAGCGTCCAACATGGAGGATGAGGGTGAGCCGCGGCCTCGCTCTCCCCGCCCGGGCCCATGGACCGCCGCCGCCGCCGCCGCCGCCGCCGCTCCACCCCGGCTCTGCCCGCGGCCTCTCTCCCCGGGACCGCCGCTCCTTTCTGCCCCGGCTGCCCGCGGCCTCGCTCCGCTCCCCTCCCCCCGTCCGGATGCCACTCGGCCGCCGGAGCCCGCGGCCTCGCTCCGCACCGCCTGTCCCTCCGCCCCGACCCGCTGTCGCTCCGTACCCCACTCTCTATCCCCGTACCCCCATATCCCCTCGGTCAGCCTAACTCACCTCCCAAGCCCGCCTCCCCGGTCAGCCCCCACCCCCCCCATCAGCCCTTCCCCTCCCCAGCCCCCTCGGTCAGCCCAGTCCGTGCCTCCCCGATCACCCCCAACCCCATTCCCTCCAGTCAGCCCACTCCCCCCCCCCCACACACACCATACGCCTGGTTAACCCTCACTTCCCATGCCTCAGCCTGTGCTTGCCCCACTGGCCTCTGCCCCTTGCCCAAGTCATTTAATTCCATCCTGACTTTCTTTCATTTTGTCTCTGTTTCTCTTCGCAACTAACCCCAGGCAGAATATGTTTATTGACAATGTGTCTTTCCGTTTCAAAAGATAAAGATCTGCAAGGCACTGAAGGTTCGGGATGTCTTGGTGGTGTTGATGTTCGGAGACGAATCCCCATTAAGTTAATTTCCAAGCAGTCAAACCGAAATCGAGTCTCGACTCGAAGTCAGAGAAACATGAGCAGGAATTCTTCAAAGTCGATCCCCACAGATGAAGGTGACGGAATTGTTTATTCATTGTGCAGTTATTATTGAAAACTGCAGATGGTTTAGTACAGTTGAATGTTTCGACAAGGATGGTTGTGGCCCAAGCAGAAACTAGCATTACTTGATATGTACTGAACGATCCATCCATAAATTGTACTCGCTTGTGCAGGTTTTCCATCGTTTAGTTTACTATTCAGTGTCTGCTCTGGCAGATTTCTCTGGAGAAAAAAAATAGGTGACGTTTCGGGTCGAGACCCTTCAGTCTGAATATGGGTCCCGGCTTGAAACATCACCTACTCCTTTTCTCCAGAGATGCTGCCTGATCAGGCATTCTGTGTTGATCTACGGTGTAAACTAGCATTTGCAGTTTCTTCTGATACATATGAGGATATGGGCCTAATATGTACAAATAGGATTAGTAAGCTTGGACAGTGGATTTGACGACCCAGCTGAGCTGCCCAATTCTACTCTATCTGCTTACAGATTACGGTGGAATTCAAATCAGCCGACGGCACACAGTTTTGATGCCTTGATGTGTTATGAATTAGTTCCATACATTAAGATGGCATGATAGAACCATCATTGTGAAGATTGTTTACATTTTTACAAGGACTACTGTGGATATCCTGCTGTTAATGTTATGATCAGCATAAGCACTTAAGTGTAGGAAGGAACTGCAGATGCTGGTATAAACTGAAGATAGAGGAAAATGCTGGAGTAACTCAGCAGGACAAGCAGCATCCCTGGAGAGAGAGAACGGGTGGCGTTTCAGGTCGTGACCCTTCTTCAGTCATCAAGTCTGAAGAAGAGTCTCGACCCGCAACATCACCCATTCCTGTGCCTATAGGCACTTTAAGTGATGGATTGGTGAGGCCTATCCAAATAATTCTCCCGGTCCATTCTGACCACTACACCCTTCGGAGTTTAGCAAGGTTAGCAGTACTGATTTATGATGCAGCCCTTCATCGAGCAAGCTTTTGGTGCTGCTTCTAGATTGGATTCAGTTGGGAAGAATACTGATTAATTGGCATTTAGGATTTTGACATTTGACTGGGTGAGATTTACCTTTGCGTGTCCAGTGCCTAGGTTCCATCTATTGTTATTTTAGCACTGGTTTGTTGGAACTGTGTTGCTTGTTGGGGAATTTCAGTAGTTTTATCTATCTGGTCATACATAGTTTGCACTGGGTAACAACAGTATAATTTCTCCTCTGCAACGCAATAGTGAGTAAGATAGAGTTTTAAAACAGATAGCTTCAGAGTTCAAACTTTGATGAATTAACTGTATTTGTGTTTCTTCCCTCCTGTATAATTTAAACTAGTGTATCTGATTGTTAATGAAAAGCAAAGAAAGCTGGTCAGGCAGCATCTGTCGAAGGAACTGTAGAAGCTGTTTACACCGAAGATAGACACCAAATGCTGGTGTAGCTCAGTGGGACAGGCAGCATATCTGGGGAGAAGGGATGGGTGATGTTTCGGGTCGAGTCCAGAAATGTCAGACTGATTCCTGGGATGTCAGGACTGTCTTATGAAGAAAGACTGGATAGACTCGGTTTATACTCTCTGGAATTTAGGAGATTAAGAGGGGATCTTATAGAAACTTACAAAATTCTTAAGGGGTTGGACAGGCTAGATGCAGGAAGATTGTTCCCGATGTTGGGGAAGTCCAGGACAAGGGGTCACAGCTTAAGGATAAGGGGGAAATCCTTTAAGACCGAGATGAGAAAGACTTTCTTCACACAGAGAGTGGTGAGTCTCTGGAACTCTCTGCCACAGAGGGTAGTTGAGGCCAGTTCATTGGCTATATTTAAGAGTGAGTTGGATGTGGCCCTTGTGGCTAAGGGGATCAGAGGGTATGGAGAGAAGGCAGGTACGGGATACTGAGTTGGATGATCAGCCATGATCATATTGAATGGCGGTGCAGGCTCGAAAGGCTGAATGGCCTACTCCTGCACCTAATTTCTATGTTTCTATGTCACCCATTCCTTCTATCCAGGCAGCATTTGTGCAGCCTATGTTTTGGGTCGTGACCCTCCTTTTGTGTTTTACTGTAATCACGTTCTGTGATTTGATTGGCTCCTGTCCAACACACCCACCCTGTCACAGCTCTGCAACTGAGACTGGCGACCAACTGTATGCTTTCCTTTCATTCAGTATCATTGTGGCTTCTCCAGTATTTGTACTTTTTAATGATGGGAAGACAGATTTTGTTCTAAACTTTTTATTGTTTCTGTTGTGTTCCAGAAGGATTTGAATATAATGACGATGAGATCTACGAATGTAAAGGCGGAGAACTGTTTGGCAGTCAGCGTCGATTTTCTCTACAGTTTTTCTGGGATTTTAAGGTAATTATCTTTGAGAATTTATGTAAATAAATATTTATCTATGGGAGTAATATATTCAATTATTCAATAGTCCATGGTGCTTTATTTGTCACATATGCAGAGTGACATTCACTTTGCATATATTACACATGCAGGTACAGGGCTCTCGCTTAACATTTTTTCCCTGTTGCCAGCCGGACAACCTTGACAGCGTTTTAGGTTGCCAAATGACAGTTTAGGTGGTCATTGAAGAGGGTTTGCATGAAGCGTGCGATAATTTGCTCGGACGAAATGCATAGTTATCAGTTGGAATTATGATCAATGAAGCATTCACATATTATGTTCAAGAAGGAACTGCAGATGCTGGAAAATCGAAGGTAGACAAAAGTGCTGGAGAAACTCAGCGGGTGCAGCAGTATCTATGGAGCGACGGAAATAGGCAACGTTTCAAGCTGAAACATTGCCTATTCAATAATAATGGGGGGATCAGTACAGGATGGATGGGGGGGATCAGTATAGGATGAATGGAGGCGGGGTCAGGACAGTGTGGATCGGAGGGTCTATGCAGGATGAATGGGAGATCACTACAGGATGAATGAGGGGATCAGTATAGGATGAATGGGGGATCAGTACAGGATGCAGGAGGGGATCAGTACAGGATGAATGGTGAATCAGTAAAAGATGACTGGGTGGGATTGGTGCAGGGTAAATGGAGGGTGGGTCAGTACAGGATGAATGGGGGAGGGGGGCAAGTGAATCAATGCGAGGTGGGTAGGGTGATGAATAGATTGGGGGGGGGAGCACAGGGGATGTCAATGAGGACTGAATAGAGGAGGGAATGGGGATCAGTGCAGGGTGGAGAGAAGGGGTCCCAGGATAAGAGGGGTGGAGTGGGGCATACAAGAGAGAGAGGGGGGGAAGGGGCAGAGGAGGTGGGGAGGAAGGAAGGTCCGCGCTCCTCGGACGACATCGCCCCGCTGCCTTGGCTGTTCCTGTCCAACGCCAAAGTGTCGCCGACTCCTCATCACCACCTCCCCTCCTCCAGCCAACAGCAAGGTGCAGGGCCGAGCGGTGCAGTTCAAAGATCCTGTAGGATCTGTCGTGCAGCTGCTTCAGACGGCGGAAGGAGACCTCCCTCCTGGCCTCGACACGGGTTGATTTGAAAGTGCTGTTCGCGGAGTTGCAACCAGCGATCAGAGCGATAGCAGCCACTGATGGAAAATCCGCAAAAAGGCGGTTTCAAACAACCCGTCTCACACGCCGGGGGGGGGGGGGGGGGGGGGGGGGAGGAGGCCTCGTTCCACCGGGCGGGGTGAGGGAGGAGGCAGTGGAGCCGCTTTCGCGGCCCGTCATTCGCTCCGACCCTTCGTCACCCCGCTCCTTGCATGGATATCTTTGGATCCCAGTATCTTTGCCTCGCAATTAAAGATACTAGAGGAATACAGCCTCCGCCCACACGAAATGTCAGTTCCTATACTCCAGAGATGCTGCCTGACCGCGGAGTTACTCCAGGTTTTTGCGTCTACCGGTATAAACCAGTATTGGGGTGCCAAGCCAGGCAAAATGAGTTGGCGTTTAGGTTGCCCGGGGGCACTTTGGGTGGTCAATGGCACCCGGGCAACCGCTAATTTCGAGCCCTGGGGTACCGATATTATGGGCACTATTATTCAAAGTCTGGTCGGCCTACCCGCTCCGAGTACCGGAACTGTTCCCGCGAGCCGATGTTGCTCTCATCTGTTTTACAGATACATGTGCTGTGAGAAAATATTTGGGGTAATCTATTCAATTGTGTTTTACAGATAAATTTGTTGGGAGAAAAAGATGACACCCCTGTGCATTTTTGTGATAAATGTGGATTGCCAATCAAGATATATGGACGGATGGTGAATTCACATATTTTTATTTCCTCATTTGAGAATCTGGTAGATTTTTTTCGTGGGTGTAATGATACTCTTGCTGTTTCCTATACTCTTGATATTTAAAATAATTAAAGGGATCAAAGACGCAAGAGACAGTCACTGTAGTATGGAACAAAAAATACAAGCTTCTGGTGGAACTCTGGCATCTGTAGGGGAAAAGCAATGGTCAAAGTTTCAGATTAAAAATCTTGCATCTGGTGTTGACCAAAAATATTTATTGTTCCTTTGCTTCCTGGATGCTGCCAGGCCCACTGAGTTCTTCCAGCAGCTTGTAAACTATTCACAGAATGGAGTCAAAGATACTTTATTGTGTTGTGTACTGTAGGTACAGTGAAATTCATTGTTTTCCATACAGTTCAATCATACATATGCACAGGAGTGTAAGAACAGTAGACTAGACCGAGGCAGTACACAAAATAGCTACCTCATTTCTGGTGCCATCTTGTACCCTTCAAGTTAAACATTGTGTAATAACAGTGTCCTAACTTGGCATTAAGAACATTGGTCCTAGCGTTGGCACTGGGTTGCAATGTCAGCCTGCTCAAGCGATGTTGTCGATTACTTCCACAGCTGTTCTGCCGCTGAGCTGCTGTAGGCCACGTGTGATCTGCGCGATTGGTCACTTGGAGCGGAGCTTAATCTAATCGAGCCCCGGGTTGCTGGGGGACGTCCCATCAGCCCATTCCCAACAACGCAAAGATCTAAGCACATTAACCCGCGCACACCCGGCCACTGTGCAGCCTCTGTGCCCCAGGGTGTCTCCTGCAGCCAACCTCGGAACAACCTGAGTGTTATCGGTGACCCTCCACAGTCTCCCCAGCCACACCGATAGCATCCCTCCATCCACTGCCATCTTGACTGTATGGCAAACCAAATTCCTCGCATGTTGCAAAACATCCTTGACTAATAAGTTATGATCTTGAAGAAGGCCTGGATAGTGGACACAGGTGTTTGTAATTGCTCATGTGTGTTTAAATGCCTCCTTAATGCAGGTATAAGAGAGCTCTTAGCACCTAGTCTTTCCATCACCTTTGGAAACTTCTATTGCTGTTTATCAACATGAGGACCAAAGTTGTGCCAATGAAAGTCAAATGAGCCATTACGAGACTGAGAAACAAGAATAAAACTGTGAGAGACATCAGCCAAACCTTAGGCTTACCGAAATTAACTGGAACATCATTAAGAAGAAAGAGAGCACTGGTGAGCTTACCAATTGCAAAGGGACTGGCAGGCCAAGGAAAACCTACACAGCTGATGACAGAGGAATTCTCTCTGTAATACAGAAGAATTCCCAAATACCTGTCCGACAGATCAGAAACACTCTTCAGGAGTCAGGTGCGGATTTGTCAATGAACATTGTCCGCAGAAGACTTGATGAACAGAAATACAGAGGCTACACTGCGAGATGCAAACCACTGATTAGCTGCAAAAATAGGATGGCCAGGTTACAGTTTACGAAGAAGTACTTAAAAGAGCAACCACAGTGCTGGAAAAAGGTCTCGTGGACAGGTGAGATGAAGATTAACTTATATCAGAGTGATGGCAAGAGCAAAGTATGGAGGAGAGAAGGAACTACCCAAGATCCAAAGCATACCACCTCATCTGTGAAACACGGTGGTGGGTGTGTTATGGCCTGGGCATGTATGGCTGCTGAAGGCACTGGCTCACTTATCTTCATTGATGGTACAACTGCTGATGGTAGGAGCATATTGAATTCTAATGTGTATAGACACATCCTATCTGCCCACGTTCAAACAAATGCCTCAAAAGCTATTGGCCGGCGGTTCATTCTACAGCAAGACAATGATCCCAAACATACTGCTAAAGCAACAAAGGAGTTTTTCAAAGCTAAAAAAAATGGTCAATCACCTGATCTGAACCCAATTGAGCATGCCTTTTATATGCTGAAGAAAAAACTGGACTAGCCCCCAAAACAAGCATAAGCTAAAGATGGCTGCAATACGGGCCTGGCAGAGCATCATCAGAGAAGACACCCAGCAGCTGATATCCATGAATCACAGACTTCAAGCAGTCATTGCATGCAAAGGATTTGCAACAAAATACAAAACATGACTACTTTCATTTATATGACATTGCTGTGTCCCAAACATGATGGTGCCCTGAAATGGGGGGACCATGTATAAACACAACTGTAATTTCTACATGGTGAAACCAAACGTATAAAAATGGCCTTTAATAAAATCTGACAATGTGCACTTTAATCACGTGATTTTTTTCTATTACAAATCTCAAATTGGGGAGCACAGAAGCAAATAAATAAATGATGGGTCTTTGTCCTAAACATTATGGAGGGCACTGTTTGAACACATCTGCAGATATGACCTTCTTTCATTAACAGTATTTCTATTTGTATTCAGATCATCTATAATGCACTATTTTAGAATCCAGTTTTATGACTAAAGTCAGGTTATGGAGTACTATTTAGGAAGAAAGAACAAAGGGCATGCATTCATTGGAACCACAGAGCTGTGCAGCACAGAAGCGAATCCTGCCGCCTGACTTGTCCATGTCAACCATGAAACCTCAATACTAATCCCATTTGCCTGCTTTAGGGCTGTATCCGTTTTCTATCCAAGTACGGTCCAAATGCCTTTTAATCATTTTCAGTCGCACAGCATGCAGAAATTGGCTCAACTTGCCAATGCCGACCAAGATGCCCCACATTTGGCCCAATCCCTTGAACCTTCCCTATCCATGTACCTGCTAACTGTCTTTTCAATGTCGTTATAATACCTGCCTCAACTACCACACTGGCAGCTCATTCCATACACCCTCTGCCCTCTGTGTGGAAGAGGTTGCCCCTCAGGTTCGTAATAACCCTTTCCCCTCTTACCTAAACCTATGTCCTCTGGTTCATGATTCCTCTACTGCGTGTTAAAGACTCTCTGCATTAACCCTATCTATTCTCTTCCTGAATGTATACACCTCTATAAGATCACCTCTCATCCTCCTGTGCTCCAAGGAATAAGCCCTCACCTGCCCGATAGCTCAGCCCCTCAAGTCCTGGCAACATCCTCGTAAATCTTCTCTACACTCTTTCCATCTTAACAACATCCTTCCTATAACAGTGACCAAAACTGAAGATAGACACAAAGCTGGAGTAACTCAGTGAGTCAGACAGCATCCCTGGAAAAAAGGATAAGGTGATGTTAAGGGTTGAGACCCTCCTTCAGACTGAGAGTCAGGAGAGGGAAACAAGAGATATGGATGGTGATGTAGAGAGATATAGAATAAATTACTGAAAAATATGTAAAAACATTCCGATTGTAAAGGAAACAAGTCATTGTCAGTTGTGTGTACACAAAAGGCTGGAGAAACTCAGCGGGTGCAGCAGCATCTAAGGAGCGAAGGAGATAGGCGACGTTTCGGGTCGAGACCCTTCTTCAGACCTGTCCTCAAGGCATTGTCAGTTGTGTGTTGGGTGAGACGAGTTATAGGCAATGAGACTCAACAAGACGAGTGAAGCTGGTACAACCTGCGTGAGGGTGGAATGGAAATAGAGGGGGGTGCTACTTGAAGTTAGAGAAATGAATATTCATACCACTGGGTGAATGCCACCACTCCCAAGCGATATATGAGATGCTGTTCCTCCAATTTGCGTTTGGCCTTGCTCTTACAATGGAGGAGACCTAGAATGGAAAGGTCAGTGTGGGAATGGGTAAGGGAATTAAACTGTTATGCAAACGGGAGTTCAGGTAGGAGCAGGTAAGACTGAGCAAAGGTGTTCAGCGAAATGATCACCCAGTCTACGTTTGGTCTCGCCGATGTACGAGTCCACACCTTGAACAATAGATACAGTAGATGAGGTTGGAGGAGGTACAAGTGAAACTGAACATTATGCCCCAAATGCCACCTCACCATCGTCTTGTACAGCTGTAACATAACATCCCAACTTCTATACTCATTACCAAGACTGACAAAGGCCGAAGCCTTCTTGACCACACAATCTACCTGTGACAATGTTTAACCTGAACTCCTAAATCTCTCTGCTCTACAACATGCTCCCCAAGCCTCTGTCATTCACTGTGTAGGTCCTGCCCTGGTTTGACTTTGTAAAATGCAACACCTCGCACTTTCCTGCATGAGACATCATTAACCAACTGATCAAGATCCTGCTGAAAAACAACTCCAGATGTCTGTGATGTTGAGCTTTTATATTCAACGTTGTATATTCAATGTTAGCAGACCTTTTGAGAATCGTGAGGCACAGCATTGAGGATCATCAGGCTTGATCTTAAAACACATGCTGCCTAACTAAAGGTATCACAATGTGGATCATGTCAGCCTTTATGTTATGCTGAGAACAGGAGATGAGTCCAAAAATAATGTCTTCCTTGCAAGCTATCCTCAAAATTTGCAGAAAAGCACAATCTAATCCTTTTGTTATCTCCTTTGTGCATTTATTCACAGATTCCATGTAAGCATGTTTTCTGTTTCAACTGTGCAAGTTTGCAAGAGAGAAAAGGTGACAGGATATGTCCTGGGTAAGATCATCTCTACTGACTACAATCCTTAACATTGCTGTTTAAAATGTTTTTTATTATTTGTCTAATTGTTTTGTTCAATATATAATATTGTGCCATCCATGAGAGAACTGGATAGACACTGGTATACTGCATTATAGGTTATACAGCACTGGTATTGAGCATTACAATTGTATGGGTAGCACAGATTCTAGAAAATGGCGCAGTCTTGTATACTGTTTGATGGTGAAACACGCAATCATTTTAAGAATATGTTTTTCTCTTGTAGGACAATTGTGTTATGTTACAAGCTTCTGATGCATCCCTCATATTGCTGTCCACTGAGGCACCAAATAATTACTTATTTTCTATTGTATTTATAGTTTTCTCATTTCATTGTGTGGGGATTCCGAGTTCGTCACACATGGTAGCCACCAAGAATCATCCCATTGTTCAATTCTCAAGCAACTGATTCCATTCAGAACTATCCTAATTCCTTGTTCATTCCCACCAACTCCAAGTACTTTTCTGCTTAAAAGAGTTACATTATGAGCCAAACTGCAGATACTGGAAGTTTGAAATAAACATTTAAAATGCTGGTAAACACTAAGTTAGTGTCTGTCTAGAGAAAACACACAGAAACTGAGAATGATGAAAGGACATCAATCTAAACCATTGCCTCAGTATCTTTCTGCAGATGGTTCCAGTACTTTTTGTTTTATTATTATCAATAATACATATATCTCTCAAATTTTGGCCCTCTCACCCTTTTAAGTTTAAGCGCTCTAGTTTTTGACAATTCCATCCTGGGCAAAGAAGTTCTGACCGTCTACCAAATCTATGCCTCTCCTAATTGTATATACTTTTTTGTCTCCATGGTGCTTCACAGACAGCCCAAACCAGGTTTGTCCAACCATTCCTCGCAGCTAATGTCTTCTAATCCAGGTAGCATTGTGGTAAACCTCTTCTGCACCCTCTCCAAAGCCTCCGCATGCTTCCTGTAATAGGGCACACAGAAGTGCACACAATATTCCAAAAGGGGCCGAACCAAAATCTTTCAAAGCTGTAACTTGATGCCCTGACCCATATTCTCAATGCCCTGTCTGATGTAAGGCAAGCATGCCATTCTCCTAGTATTTGATACCTATGCTTGTGAACGGTTATACACTGTTATAACAAATAAAACGTGTAGAATAAAAGGACAGGGAAATACAGTTGTTTCGTGGAGTCTGCCTGGACTGCCAATGCTGACCAGATCCATTCAAATTGCGGGGAGAGTGTGCAAAAACTAGGCATAAAATAAAAAAGAAAAGAGAACTACTCTCCGAGACAATGGCAATCAAAACATGGCAAAAGACCCTGATGGTTGTAAATACACAGTCATATACCCACTGAGCTGTATGTTACCATATAATCATATAACAATTACAGTTCGGAAACAGGCCCTCTCGGCCCTTCCAGTCCGTGCCGACCATTTATTTTCCCCTAGTCCCATCTACCCGCACTCAGACCATAGCCCTCCATTCCCTTCCCATCCATATACCTATCCACTTTACTTTTAAATGTTAAAATCGATCCTGCCTCCACCACTTCTGCTGGAAGCTCATTCCACACAGGCACCAGTCTCTGAGTAAAGAAGTTCCCCCTCATGTTACCCCCTGAACTTCTGTCCCTTAATTCTCATGTCATGCCCTCTTGTTTGAATCTTCCCTACCCTCAATGGGAAAAGCTTATCCACGTCAACTCTGTCTATCTCTTTCATCATTTTAAAGACCTCAATCAAGTCCCCCCTTAACCTTCTGCGCTCCAAAGAATAATGACCTAACTTGTTCAACCTTTCTCTGTAACTTAGTTGCTGGAACCCAGGCAACATTCTAGTAAATCTCCTCTGTACTCTCTCTATTTTGTTGACATCCTTCCTATAATTAGGCGACCAAAATTGTACACCATACTCCAGAATTGGTCTTACCAATGCCTTGTACAATTTTAACATTACTTCCCTACTCCTATATTCAATGCTCTGATTTATAAAGGCCAGCACACCAAAAGCTTTCTTTACCACCCTATCTACATGCGATTCCACCTTCAGGGAACTATGCACAGTTATTCCTAGATCCCACTGTTCCACAGCATTCCGCAATTCCCTACCATTTACCATGTACGTCCTATTTTGATTTGTCCTGCCAAGATGTAGCACTTCACACTTGAAGTGACTAACAACCGTGGACCCAACACAGACATCTCTGACATCTCCCATTCAGCCACTGTTGAATCCACCTTGCTACTCCGCCATTAACACCCAAAGATTGAACCTTCTTAACCAACCTTCCATGGGGAACCTTGTCAAAGGCCTTACTGAAATCCATATAGACAACATCCACTGCTTTACCCTCATCAATTTCCCTAGTAACCTCTTCAAAAAATTCAAGAAGGTTTGTCAAACATGACCTTCCAGGCACAAATCCATGTTGACTGTTCCTGATCAGACCCTGTTTATCCAGGTGCTTATATATATTATCTCTAAGTATCCTTTCCATTAATTTGCCACCACTGACGGCAAAATAACAGGTCTATAATTGCTAGGTTTATTCTTTGAACCCTTTTTAAACAATGGAACAACATGCGCAGTACGCCAATCCTCCGGCACTATTCCCGTTTCTAATGACATTTTAAATATTTCTGTCATAGCTCCTGCTATTTCTACACTAACGTCCCTCAATGTCCTAGGGAATATCCTGTCAGAACCTGGAGACTTATCCACTTTCATATTTTTCAAAAGTGTCAGTACTTCCTCCTCTTTGAATCTCATAGTTTCCTTAGCTACTCTACTTTTTCCCCTTATCTCACAGAGTTCAATATCCTTCTCCTTGGTGAATACCGAAGAAAATAAATTGTTCAATATCTCCCCCATCTCTTTTGGCTCTGCAGATAGCTGTCCATTCTGTCTCTCTAATGGTCCAATTTTATCCCTCGTTATCCTTTTGCTATTAATATAGCTGTAGAAACCCTTTGGATTTACTTTCACCTTTCTTGCCAAAGCAACATGTTCTTATTTTGTTACATGTTCTTATTTTGTAGCGGAAGGACAGTGAAGAAGGGTATCAACCTGAAACTCCACCCAGTCCTTCTCACCCATGCTGCCTGTCCCACTGAGCTACAAATCCTACTATCATATCCACCTCTGCTACCACCCCTGGCAATGCGTTCCAGGCACCCACCACACAATTAAAAAAAAAAACCAGCCTGCACATCTACCGTAAACTTTTCCCCCTCACCTTATAACTGTGCTCTCTCGTGTTGGATATATCCACCCTGGGAAATATATTCTGACTGTATCTTATCTATGCCTCTCATAATGTTATATACTGTTCCCGCCATAATGTTTGGGACAAAGACCCATCATTTATTTATTTGCCTCTACTCCACAATTTGGGATTTGTAATAGAAAAAAAAAATCACATGTGGTTAAAGTGCACATTGTCATATTTTACTAAAGGGCATTTTTATACATTTTGGTTTCACCATGTAGAAATGACAGTACATAGTCAGTACATTTCAGAGCACCATAATGTTTGGCACACATGGCTTCACATGTGTTTGTAATTGCTCAGATGTGTTTAAATGCATCCTTAAGGCAGGTATACGAGAGTTCTCAGCACCTAGTCTTTCCTCCAGTCTTTCCATCACCTTTGGAAACTTTTATTGCTGTTTCTCAACATGAGGACATTGTCCCCAAATTCAGGGCACCGCAATGTTTGTGACACAACAATGTAATGTAAATGAAAGTAGTCATGTTTAGTATTTTGTTGCATTTCCTTTGCATGCAATGACTGCTTGAAGTCTGCGATTCATGGACATCACCAGTTGCTGGGTGTCTTCTCTGGTAATGCTCTGCCAGGCCTCTATTGCAGCCATCTTTAGCTTGTGCTTGTTTGGGGGCTGGTCCCCTTCAGTTTTCTCTTCAGTATATAAAAGACATGCTCAATTGGGTTCATATCAGGTGATTGTCTTAGCCACTCAAGAATTGACAATGTTTTAGCTTTGAAAAACTCCTTTGTTGCTTTAGCAGTATGTTTGGGATCATTATCTTACTGTAGAATGAACCACCGGCCAATGGGTTTTGAGGCATTTGTTTGAACCTGAGCAGATAGGATGTGTCTATACCCTTCAGAATTCATTATGCTACTACCATCAGCAGTTGTATCATCAATGAAGATAAGTGAACCATTACCTTCAGCAGCCATACGTGCCTAGGCCATAACACCCCCACCACCGTGTTTCACAGATGAGGTGTTGGATCTTGGGCAGTTCCTTCTCTCCTCCATACTTTGTTCTTGCCACCACTCTGATATGTTAATCTTCGCCTCACCTGTCCACAAGACCCTTTTCGATAACTGTGGTTGCTCTTTTAATCCTATTTTTGCAGCAAACCAGTGGTTTGCATCTTGCAGTGTAGCCTCTATTTCTGTTCATGAAGTCTTCTGCGGACAGTGGTCATTGACAAACCACACCTGATTCCTGAAGAGTGTTTCTGATTTGTCGGACAGTTGTTTGGGGATTTTGCTTTATTATGGAGAGAATTCTTCTGTCATCAGCTGTGGAGGTCTTCCTTGGCCTGCCAGTCCCTTTGCGATTAGTAAGCTCAGTGCTTTCTTTCTTCTTAATGATGTTCCAGTTGATTTTGGTAAGCCTAAGGTTTTGCTGATGTCTCTAACAGTTTTATTCTTGTTTCTCAGTCACATAATGGCTTCTTTGACTTTCATTGGCACAAATTTGGTCCTCATGTTGATAAACAGCAATAAAAGTTTCCAAAGGTGATGGAAAGACTGGAGGAAAGATTGAGGTGCTGAGAGCTCTCTTATACATGCATTAAGGAGGCATTTAAATACACCTGAGCGATTACAAACACCTATGAAGCCATGTCCCAAACATTATAGTGCCTTGAAATGGGGGGGACTATGTATAAACACAGCTGTAATTTCTACATGGTGAAACCAAAATGTATAAAGATTCCCTTTAATAAAATTTGACAATGTGTACTTTAACCACATGTGATTTTTTTTCTATTACAAATCTCAAATTGTGGAGTAAAGACAAATAAATAAATGATGGGTCTTTGTCCCAAACATTATGGAGGGCACTGTATACATCATCCACTGTCTTACCGTTATCAATCTCCTTTATCACCTTAAAAAAACTCAATCAAGTTAGTGAGACACAACCTGAAGCAGAAGTGAGAAGTGATTTCTTCACTTATTAATTAATAGAATCCTTCACCTGAGTGAAGGAAGTGGCTTTAGATCAGAGCCAGTCAGGAATGGGTCCCGGGAGGGTGGGGTGATCTACTACTGTATACACTACACTCTGTGATGCAGCTGTGAATATCCTGGCTTCAGCCACAACTTACTGGTCACTTTATCAATGTATCATTGTCCTGCACCATCATGAAGTTGGGCCAGGTAGGTTGACTTTGTTCTCACACGTAGCTTGATCAAATTATGACCTCAGGTTGCAACTACCTGGCCTTCAATCATGAACAGTAAGCCACGCCTCACGGACTATGCTTGATTGTACTTGGTTTAAAGGGCAATGAAACTAGTTGTTAAACTAAGTGAAGACAGACACAAAACGCAGGAGTAAATCAGCGGGTCAGGCAGCATCCCTGGAGAAAATGAACGTCACTTATTCCTGCTGAGTTACTCCATCATTTTGTGTTTATGTTCAGTGAAAACCAGCATCTGCAGGTCCTTCCTACACATTTTGTAAAGCTAAGTGATATGGTGTGTGATAAAGAATTTTGATTCCTTTTTATAAAACATGAATGTTTGAGCCAATATTTGGCTATAATGCGTGGGTTAATCTTCACGAAGGGAAAGGTTAATACTTGCTTCAGAGTTTCTTTTAAATGCCCACAATGAATAAATATATGCACTGTTTGATTATGCGATGACGATTTAAAAGCAGAAATATTGTGATGATTGAAACATGGTGCAGAGGTTTACAAGAACGTGTGTACCTTTCTTCAGGTGCAATGATCCGGTGCAGCGCATTGAACAGTGTTTGCGGGGCTCACTGTTCATGTGCAGTATTGTCCAAGGCTGCAAACGGACCTACCTTTCTCAGAGGGACTTGCAAGCTCACATCAACCATAGACACATGCGAACCGGCAAAGCAATCATCAGGCCACAGCAAGAACAACTGCACACGACCATGGCACCCCCAGCAGAGATGACTGAGCGCTTCCTGATGCCACAAGACAAGCATCACATTCCTCACCTTCCGCCCAAGCAGCACACCATCATGATGCCTCCACCACCTCTCCAGCACGTATCGCACGATCATTACAGCCAGACCCACGAGGACATCCGTCCACCGCCCTCGGAGATGCCGCTTGCCCCACCGTCCAGGTCCGTCAACCAAGAGACCTTTCGCATTTCCACAGTGACGACAAGGAAGCACAGCAACCTGATCACGGTTCCCATTCAGGATGATTCTTCCAGCTCTGGCACTCGCGAGCCCCCGCCTGCCACACCTCATCACCATCCTGAGTACCAGAACAACCCGGTTGTGCCTCACCCTCACCACCTGCTGCCCCCACAGCAGCACTATGCCCCACCCCCTCCCCCTCCGCCCCCCATAAACCACCCCATGCAGCACCCAGGGCAGGCAGCTGGCAACCCCCACATGGTCTACAACCAGGCTCCCCCCCCACCTCTGTCAACAGCACCGCCTCCTATCAACCCACCGCCTGGCCACATCCTGGCCCAGATGCCACCCTACATGAACCATCCTCCCCACGGACCACCCCCTCCTCAGCACACGGGGCCTCCCGTCAATACCCCTCCCCCTCATCACTACTCTGCCTCCTCCATGCCTCAGTACACGGAAGACCAGGGAACCCTTAGTCCTCCGTTTTCCCAACCCGGGGGGCACAGCCCAGGGATCGGTGTTTGGCCAGCTCCCAGAGGTCCCCCTCCACCGAGGATTCAGGTTCCACCACCTCCACAGCCTCCCTTGCCTGCACCACATCACCCTGACCAGTCACGCTACAGACCATATTATCAATAAGCTGCAAACGGATTGTATGCAGGTTCTTTATTGTCTCATGGTCTAACATTGCTTACCAAATCCAAATACCTTTACATTGTGAAGGAAGCCTTCAGAAACGAGACTGCAGTGTAAGGATTAAATGGAATGGCTCCACAGCTCAGTAGTTAGTGTCTCGGCCAGCAGAGATTTCATGCTTCTCTGCACATGCCGTTTAATTTCCAGATTGCATAACCACAATGCTTTTAACTGCATTAGGTTGATCTGAACAATTGGAGCTTGTGTGAGGAAACTATTTGTAAACATTGAAAACAATCTAAATATTCTCCTGGGCTGGCAATGAGTTGTGTTTTGGGTGAAGGAACAAATAGCCAAGATGGTGCCTTATGCCATTTTGAGGGCATATAGTTGGTGTATGTAATTTACTGAAATATCCTGCATCCATTCTTTCACCCCTTTGAATTTGTAAACTATGCTGTAAATAAGTATCCAATTGAAAGCTTTTTTCTCATGTGAAAGTAAGAGAATCTTACTTTAATTATCCAGCCATCTATCTGTCCCTCCCCCCCCACCCTTACCTGTATATATCTATCACTTAGGTCCTACCCCCACCTCCCTTCCCGATTTTTCGCCTCCCGCACCAATCCATATGAAGAAGGATCCCGACATGAAACGTCGCCTATCCAAGTTCTACAGTGATACTGCCTGACCCCCTGAGTTACTCCAGCGCTTTGTGTCTATTTTTGTAAAGCAGCATCTGGAGTTCTTTGTAAAACCTGGTTAACAGTGTGTAGGGATACTTTGAGATCAATGCCAGATAATAAGATGTCAATTTGTTTCAAGTGTATAATCCACAGGTGATTGAATATTCAATGCAAAATAAGTGATTGCTATCAACCTTTAATGGCTTTGCATTCTCTGTAACGTATTCTTATGTCAATGGTTTTCTTCCTTTGCCCCAACTCTTCTCTCCCCTGCTGAATATTATGTTACATTATTGAAAACTTATTTTAATGTCCAAGAAAATAATAAAACTTCCCAAACGATTTAAATGGAGGTTCCTTGTATTGCATTAAATTCAAAATTAAAATTCTGAGCATTTAATGTCATTTTAACTACATTTGTTTTAAAGAAATGCATGGGTGAAAATGTTAATAGAGCAAGACTTTTATCGAAAGGTCTCGACCCGAAACATCACCTATTCTGTTTCTCCAGAGATGCTGCCTGTCCTGCTGAGTTAGTCCAGCATTTTGGAGCTACCACCCTCTGTGGAAAATGTTGGAAGCCGGGTCTCTACACAGCCGGGGACACGGTGGGAGCCGGGGATGTGTGGGCAGCTCTGACCGCTATATGCCACATCTGTTATAGGGGGGTTGTTAAAATGAGAGTTTACTGTTTCGTCTTTGCGAAACAGGAGAGAAGATTGAGAGCTCAGTTGATTCACGACGGAGGGACATGACTGGGACAAGTGCTCACCACTCACAACGCCATCTGTGGCCGCTCAGGGAATTTCAACTGAGCTCTCGTTTTATCCGGATTATAGGGGGTGAGGACCATCAGCTACTGGAAAGTCATTGTTCAACCTGTACTAATCTACACTCCAAGTTCACCCACCGTAGCTGTCAGCCCTTCTGCATTGAAGTAAATACAATTTAATCCAATAGCCTTACCGTGCTCCTTCCTGCCCTGTCCACTAAACCTCTGTCAATGACTTCTCCATTTACTTCCAGCCCCCCTTATGGCAAGATTGCATCCCATCCCCCTGCTACCTCATTTAGTTAACCTAGTTTAAACCCTTCTTACTAGCACTTGCTAATCTTCCCACCAAACTCCCTCTTCTCCCCTCTACAATTGCGCAAAAGTTATGAAGTGTGAAAACGCACACCTCCAGATTCAGGGACAGTTATCAGGCAACTAACTGGGCCATCCTACCGCAAGTAGAGAGCAGTCCTGAACTATTTACCTCATTGGCTATCTTCAGACTCATTGATCGGACTTTACTGGCTTAGCTGGCCCTAAACATTATTCCCTTTTCATGTACCTATACACTGTAAATGGCTCGATTGTAATCATGTATTGACGACTAACCACTGACTTGTTAGCATTCAACAAATGCTTTTTGCTGTATCTCAGTACACGTGACAATGAACTAAACTGAACTGAACTTTCCCAGAAACGATCCCAATCCCAAACACCTGAATCCCTGTTCCCTGCACCAACTTTTAAACCGGGCATTCATGTTCCCATCTTCACCAGCACATACAACTGAGAGTAATCTGGACAATACTGTCCTGTTTTTTACCATTTTGCCTAACTCCATATGCAGGATCACATTCAAATCAGTTATGCCAATGTGCACAACGATTTCCAGCTGCTCCCCCTTCCCCATCTGAATGTTGTGCAGCCACTCCGGGACATCCTGGACCCTGACACTACTGAGACAATACACCAAATTGCAGTTTGATTTGTGGCCGCAGAATCTCCAAACTGTTCACCAGACCAATTGTATCTGATCTGCAATGTGAATGGTTGGGCTCTGTGGAGTGTTGCGGAGCAGAGGGATCTAGGTTTGCAGGTACATCGTTCCTTGAAAGTGTCGTCAAAGATGGTCAAAAAGGCTTTTGGCATATTATCCTTCATCAGTCAGAGTATTGAGTATGGAAGTTGGGAGGTCAGGTTGCAGGTTTTTTTTTCCCAGATGCAGCGTGGAAACAGGCTCTTTGGCCCACCAAGTCCGCATCGACCAGCAATCCTACACATTAACACTATCCCACACACAATAGAGACAATTTACAATTTTATCAAGCCCATTAACATACAAACCTGTACGTCTTCGGAGTGTTGAGGAAACCGGCACACCTGGGGAAAACGGGACGTTATGTAAGACATTGGTGAGGCTGCAATTGGAGTCCTGTGTTCAGTTCTGGGCACCATGTTGTAGGAAAAATGTTGTCAAGCTAGAAAGGGTGCAGCAAAGATTTACGGGATGTTGCCAGGACTTGGGGGTCTAAGCTATAGGGAGAGGTTGTGCAGGCTAGGACTATATTCCTTGGAGCACAGGAGGATAAGAGGTGACCTTATAGAGGTGTACAAAATCATGAGAGGAATTGATTGGGTAAACGCACAGAATCTCTTGCTAAGAGTAGGGGAATCGTGAACCCGAGGACATAAGTTTTAAATGGGGGGGGGGGAGATTTAATAGGAACCTGTGGGGTAAAGTTTTCATACAAAGGCTTGTGGGTGTATGGAACGAGCTGCTGGAGGAGGTAGTTGAGGCAGGTACTATCGCAATGTTTAAGAAACATTTAGACACAGTACATGGGTGGGTTAGGTTTAGAGGGATCTGGGCCAAATGCAGGCAGGTGGGACAAGTGTAGATGCGAGTGTTGGTCAGTGTTACAGAATTATTCTGAAGCGCCTGTTTCCACACTGTATCACAGACATCACCCACGAAGAGTGATTGGATAGACTGGGTTTGTTTTCCATTAAGTGGAGGATGATGAGAGTGTCCTGATAGAGGTGTACACAATTGTTAGGGGTATAGATAGGGTGAATAATGAGTTTTTCTTCCCCATAATGGAGATAGAACATTGAACGGTAGAGCCTAGGAATAGGCCCTTGAGCCCACAATGTCAGTGCCGTACACAATGCCAACACCAATTCTTACCTGCCTGCACATAATCTATATCCCAGCATTCCCTGCATATCCTCACACCTATCCAAATGTCTCTTAAATGCCACAGTCGTATCTTCATTCCTACACTATTTTAAAGCTGTGCCTTCTAGTATTTAATATTTCCATCCTGGGAGAAAAGATCGTTATTCTTCAGAGATAAAGCGTGGGAGCAGGACCTTCGACCCACCGAGTCAGCACCAATCAGCAATCACTTGGCACTAGTTCTTTCCGGCACATGGGACAATTTTGAAAGCCAATTAAACTACAAATCTGCACGTCTTTGAAATGTAGGAGGCAACTTGAAATGTTTCTTTATTTCTGTCAGGTGGGGGGGTGAGGGGTCTACTGTATGGTAGATCTGACATGGACATCACACGCTGCAGCACTGGTGAGTAAGGCAAGGCAGCGCCTTTCCCACCTCAGGCAATTGAGGAAATTCAGAGTGTGTCTGAGGATCCTCCAGTGCTTCTACTCAGCGGCTGTGGAAAGCTTCTTGTCCGGAAACATCACAATTTGGTTTGGGAACTGCTCTGTTCCAGCTGCTATGGTCAGGCAAACACCTCCGTTGCCATGCTGTGAGAATGGAGAGGATGAGAAGGAGTTTCTTCCCAGAGGCCATTAGGATGGTAAACTCCTATCTCATCAGGGACTAACTTTACTGTACCAATCTACTGTTGTGTGGTGTCTTTTTTAAATTGTAGTCTTTTTCTTTTTTTTCCTCCCACAAACAGTATGTGAATATGTGTTTCTGTTCCATTCTGTTTTGTAGTTTTTTGCACAAATCCGCAAGCATTGCCACTTTTCATTTCACTGCCCATCTCGGATGTGTATGTGACAAATAAACCTGACTTGACTTGACTTGGCTTGTCTTGAGTACCATATCTATGTGTTTCATAATTTTTACACACTGCTACCAGGTCTCCCCTCAACCTCCAGCTTTCCAGAGAAAATAGTCTGTCTGTCCAACTTCCCATAGCTAATATCCTTTAATGCAGGCATCATTGTAGTAAACCACCTCTCCAACATTTCCAAAGCCTCTAGATCCTTCCTGCATTGGGGCGAGCACAACTGCACACAATAGTCCAAATGCGGCCTAACCAAAGTCCTAAAGAGGCGCACCATCACCTCCTGACTCTGACACTAAATGCTATGACCAAGGAATGCAAGCATACCTCTACCATCTTTACCACTCTGTGTAATTGTGTTGCACCTTTTGTGTTTGTTGGACTTGGACCCCAAGATGAATTCTGTGAAGGGCCCGGATTCTTGATATCCCCCTTGCACTCAAACCCCCAAAGTGCAACATTTAATACTTGCTGGAATTAAACCTCATCAGCCATTACTATAGCTCATCTACATTCCGCTATATACTTTGACAGACTTCCTCGCAGTCTATGACCCCAGCAATCTTGGTGTCATCTGCAAATGTACTAACCAAGCCATCTACATTTACATGCACGTCATATAACACACACACTTCACAAACAACAGATATCCCACCACAAATCCCTGCGAAATTCGACTGGAAACTGACCACCAGCCTGTTCCTCCGTCAGAACACTCTGACCACCATCGTTCTTCCATCAAACCCTCTGTCTACTATCAGTAGGCCAGTTATGAATTTTTTCTCTACCAGATCATTTTTACCCTCTGAACGGTGGCACAGTGGTAGAGTTGTTACCTTACAGCGTCAGAGACCCAGGTTCGATCCTGACCATAGGTGCTGTCTGTACCGAGTTTGTATATATTCCCAGCGGCCTGCGTGAGTTTTTACGTGAGGGGGAATTTCTTTACTCAGAGGGTGGTGCCTGTGTGGAATGAGCTTCCAGCAGAAGTGGTGGAGGCAGGATCGATTTTAACATTTAAAAGTAAAGTGGATAGGTATATGGACGGGAAGGGAATGGAGGGGTATGGTCTGAGTGCAGGTAGATGGGACTAGGGGAAAACAAATGGTCGGCACGGACTGGAAAAACATAGAAACATAGAAATTAGGTGCAGGAGTAGGTCCATTCAGCCCTTCGAGCCTGCACCGCCATTCAATATGATCATGGCTGATCATCCAACTCAGTATCCCGTACCTGCCTTCTCTCCATACCCTCTGATCCCCTTAGCCACAAGGGCCACATCCAACTCACTCTTAAATATAGCCAATGAACTGGCCTCAACTACCCTCTGTGGCAGAGAGTTCCAGAGACTCACCACTCTCTGTGTGAAAAAAGTCTTTCTCATCTCGGTCTTAAAGGATTTCCCCCTTATCCTTAAGCTGTGACCCCTTGTCCTGGACTTCCCCAACATCGGGAACAATCTTCCTGCATCTAGCCTGTCCAACCCCTTAAGAATTTTGTAAGTTTCTATAAGATCCCCTCTTAATCTCCTAAATTCCAGAGAGTATAAACCGAGTCTATCCAGTCTTTCTTCATAAGACAGTCCTGACATCCCAGGAATCAGTCTGGTGAACCTTCTCTGCACTCCCTCTATGGCAATAAATGTCCTTCCTCAGATTTGGAGACCAAAACTGCACGCAATACTCCAGGTGTGGTCTCACCAAGACCCTGTACAACTGAAGTAGAACCTCCCTGCTCCTGTACTCAAATCCTTTTGCTATGAAAGCTAACATACCATTCGCTTTTTTCACTGCCTGCTGCACCTGCATGCCTACTTTCAATGACTGGTGTACCATGACACCAGGTCTCGCTGCATCTCCCCTTTTCCTAATCGGCCACCATTTAAATAATAGTCTGCTTTCCTGTTTTTGCCACCAAAGTGGATAACCTCACATTTATCCACATTATACTGCATCTGCCAAACATTTGCCCACTCACCCAGCCTATCCAAGTCACCTTGCAGTCTCCTAGCATCCTCCTCACAGCGAACACTGCCCCCCAGCTTAGTGTCATCCGCAAACTTGGAGATATTGCCTTCAATTCCCTCATCCAGATCATTAATATATATTGTAAATAGCTGGGGTCCCAGCACTGAGCCCTGCGGTACCCCACTAGTTACTGCCTGCCATTGTGAAAAGGACCCGTTTACTCCTACTCTTTGCTTCCTGTTTGCCAGCCAGTTCTCTATCCAGGGTACACAAAACTCTATCCACATCAATACTGAACCCCTAATACCGTATGCTTTAAGTTTGTATACTAATCTCTTATGTGGGACCTTGTCGAAAGCCTTCTGGAAGTCCAGATATACCACATCCACTGGTTCTCCCTTATCCACGCTACTAGTTACATCCTCGAAAAATTCCACAAGATTCGTCAGACATGATTTACCTTTTGTAAATCCATGCTGACTTTGTCCAATGATTTCACCACTTTCCAAATGTGCAGCTATCCCATCTTTAATAACTGACTCTAGCAGTTTCCCCACTACCGATGTTAGACTAACTGGTCTGTAATTCCCCGTTTTCTCTCTCCCTCCCTTCTTAAAAAGAGGTGTTACATTTGCTACCCGCCAATCCTCAGGAACTACTCCAGAATCTAAAGAGTTTTGAAAGATTATCACTAATACATCCACTATTTCCTGAGCTACTTCCTTAAGTACTCTGGGATGCAGCCTATCTGGCCCTGGGGTTTTTTTTCGGCCATTAATCTATTCAATTTACCCATTAAATTGGACCATTAGAGAGACAGAATGGACAGCTATCTGCAGAGCCAAAAGAGATGGGGGAGGTATTGAACAATTTCTTTTTTTCGGTATTCACCAAGGAGAAGGATATTGAACTCTGTGAGGTAAGGGGAAAAAGTAGAGTAGCTATGGAAACTATGAGATTCAAACAGGAGGAAGTACTGACACTTTTGAAAAATATAAAAGTGGTTAAGTCTCCAGGTCCTGACAGGATATTCCCTAGGACATTGAGGGAAGTTAGTGTAGAAATAGCAGGAGCTATGACAGAAATATTTCAAATGTCATTAGAAATGGGAATAGTGCCAGAGGATTCGCGTACTGCGCATGTTGTTCCATTGTTTAAAAAGGGTTCAAAGAATAAACCTAGCAATTATAGACCTGTTAGTTTGACGTCAGTGGTGGGCAAATTAATGGAAAGGATACTTAGAGATAATATATATAAACATCTGGATAAACAAGGTCTGATCAGGAACAGTCAACATGGATTTGTGCCTGGAAGGTCATGTTTGACAAACCTTCTTGAATTTTTTGAAGAGGTTACTAGGGAAATTGATGGGGGTAAAGCAGTGGATGTTGTCTATATGGATTTCAGTAAGGCCTTTGACAAGGTTCCCCATGGAAGGTTGGTTAAGAAGGTTCAATCTTTGGGTGTTAATGGCGGAGTAGCAAGATGGATTCAACAGTGGCTGAATGGGAGGTGTCAGAGAGTAATGGTGGATGGCTGTTTGTCAGGTTGGAAGCCGGTGACCAGTGGGGTGCCTCAGGGATCTGTGTTGGGTCCACTGTTGTTTGTCATGTACATCAATGATCTGGATGATGGGGTGGAAAATTGGATAAGTAAGTATGCAGATGATACTAAGATAAGTGGCGTTGTGGATAATGAAGTAGATTTTTAATGTCTACAGAGCGATTTGGGCCATTTGGAAAAGTGGGCTGAAAGATGGCAGATGGAGTTTAATGCTGATAAGTGTGAAGTGCTACATCTTGGCAGGACAAATCAAAATAGGACGTACATTGGAAATGGTAGGGAATTGAGGAATGCTGTGGAACAGAGAGATCTAGGAATAACTGTGCATAGTTCTCTGAAGGTGGAATCGCATGTAAAGAAAGCCTTTGGTGTGCTGGCCTTTATAAATCAGAGCATTGAATATAGGAGCAGGGAAGTAATGTTAAAATTGTACAAGGCATTGGTAAGACCAATTCTGGAGTATGGTGTACAATTTTGGTCGCCTAATTATAGGAAGGATGTCAACAAAATGGAGAGAGTACAGAAGAGAGTTACTAGAATGTTGCCTGGGTTCCAGCAACTATGTTGCAGAGAAAGGTTGAACAAGTTAGGTCTTTATTCTTTGGAGTGCAGAAGGTTAAGGGGGGACTTGATTGATGTCTTTAAAATGATGAAAGGGAGAGACAGAGTTGATGTGGATAAGCTTTTCCCATTGACGGTAGAGAGATTCAAACAAGAGGGCATGACATGAGAATTAAGGGACAGAAATTTAGGGGTAACGTGAGGGGGAACTTCTTTACGCAGAGGGTGGTGGCTGTGTGGAATGAGCTTCCAACAGAAGTGGTGGAGGCAGGATCGATTTTAACATTTAAAAGTAAAGTGGATAGGTATATGGACGGAAAGGGAATGGAGGGGTATGGTTTGAGTGCAGGTAGATGGGACTAGGGGAAAACAAATGGTTGGCATGGACTGGAAGGGCCGAGAGGGCCTGTTTCCGTGCTGTAATTGTTATGTGGTTATTTGGTTATATAGAGCAATACTGATCAGAAAATATTAACTAAAATCCTATCTTATAGATTGAACTTAGTAATTAACAAATTAATACACTCTGATCAAACAGGTTTTATCCCAAAACGTCACATTTTACAATCTTAGACGATTATTTAATATTATATATTCAAATAGAATTGCTAATGCAGATCTAGCAATTATTTCGCTAGATGCTGAAAAAGCCTTTGATCAAGTTAAATGGCCATATTTATTTTCAGTGATGGAAAAATTTCAATTGGGAGAGAAGTACTGTACATGGGTTAAACTTTTACACTCTAACCCAACAGCTAGAATACTAACAAACCAAATGTTATCAACTAAATTTAATCTTTCTAGAGGTTATAGACAAGGATGCTCGTTATCTCCATTATTATTCGCTTTAGCAATTCAACCACTCGCAGAAAATGTCAGATCTAACCAAGAAATACATGGGTACAGTACTAAAGATACAATGAATAAAATTTCTCTATATACAGATGATGTACTAATATATATTACAAAGCCAGAAATTAGTATTATAAATTTATTAAATCTAATAACTCGATTCGGTCAATTCTCAGGATATAGAATTAATTGGAATAAAAGCAAAATCATGCCAATAACAGATCACAATTTACATATACTACAACAATCACCTTTTAAAATAGTTGAAGAAAAATTTAAATATCTAGGTATTTATCTAAGGCGTATAGTTCTTTATTTAAATCAAATTTCCCACCTTTATTGAATAAACTAAATAAGAATATTCAATACTGGAAAACACTCCCTATTTCAATGTTCGGTAGAATTAATGCTATAAAAATGATTTTTCTGCCGCAATTAATGTACTTATTTCAGTCAATCCCGATATATATTCCAAAATCTTTTTTTGTTAAAGTAGACTCTACTGTTACAAGTTTCATCTGGGATTACAAGAATCATAGAATAAATAAAAAACATTTATGTAAATCAAAGATTAATGGAGGTTTAGCTCTACCAAATTTTCTGTTTTATTTTTGGGCAGTCCATATTAAAAACATGAATTTTTGGCTGGAAGAAATGGATCAACAACCAGACTGGTTAAGGATGGAAAAGGAGGACTGTCTCCCTTTTGAAATCGGTTCGATTATATTTGCACCGACAAAATTGCATAAAAAAACCTATAGGGAAAACCCTATAATATATATATAGAGTGGTACACAATCTGGAAACAACTTAAAAAGGCTTTAAAACTGGATAATATACCACTCTGTCTCCCTATTGTAAACAATCCCTTATTCAAACCTTCCATGCTGGATAAAGGCTTTATACAATGGAAAAACTATGGAATCAAAAAGATGGAACATCTTTATAAGAAAGGCACTTATCTTTCATTTCAGGAACTGCAACAGATTTATGGATTACACTCAAATAATTGTTTTCGATATCTACAACTCAGAGATTATGTTAAATCAAATACACAAGATTATAGGAATAAGGAACCAGAAATCCTTGATGAATGCTTGAATAAGCATCCTAATACAGAAAATGTAACAACTTATATTTACAATACCCTTTTAGATAGTGAGATACCATCGACGGAATCATATAGACATACATGGGAAAATGAAATAAACCAACCCATAACGAAAGATATATGGGACAAAAGTTTACAATAGATACATCAATGCTCGTTAAACTCCAGACATGCTTTAATACAATTCAAAGTATTACATAGATTACATTACTCAAAAGTTAAATTGAATAGAATCTTTCCACAGGTCTCCTCTATCTGCAATAAATGTCAGCATCCAGAGGCTAATTGAATACATACTTTTGCAAATTGTATAAAAATTAAGAATTTCTGGATTGAGATTTTTAGAATAACGTCTGAAGTTATTAATACTAAACTGGATCCAACTCAAAATTAATAATACTTGGAATATCAGAACAAAGTTTAACTCTTACAACAAGTCAAGGAAATTTCCTAGATTACAGTATAATAATTGGGAAGAAATTAATATTAAAATTTTGGAAAGGCCCTATATCCCCCACAATTAAAATGTGGATTACGGAAATGTCGGAGACCCTACACCTGGAAAGAATCAGATTTGCCCTAATGGACAAACAAGAAGTTTCCGTTAGAATATGGTCTTCTTTCATTGATTACTTAAAAGGGTAGATTGGTTCGGCAGGGAACCCTAACTGAAACTTGGACTCAGGATTAGATAAAAAGTTATATTCTATATTCCTTGATCTTATCTCCAATGATGTATTAATGGTAAATTATTCCATCCTTTATGATCTTTTTTTGATATTTATCTTATTTTTCTTTCTGTTTTTCTCTCTTTATAAAAAAAAATTATTAGTCAAAATTATTCACTTGATAATATTAATAATGTATGACTGTTGTATACGAAATATTGCTATCATACTATGTGTTTGCTAAGTCACTGCCTACATACTCTAATAAAAATATATATAAAAAAATAAATAAATTAAAAAAAAATAATAATCCCACATGGAAGAATGGTCCAAAAGATTCGAGCCTGTGGTATCACTAGAAAATTTGAAAATTGGATTGGCTTGGTATGGGACAGAGGATGACGTGGAGGGTTGCTTCTGTGGTTGGAAGCCTTGGACTGTGACAGGTGCAGACGGATACTTGAGACTGAGCCTGTACTTGCTGGAGTTTAGATGGATGAGGGGGCATCTCATTGAAACTTACCGAATAGTGAAAGGCCTGGATAGAGTGTGGAGAGGATGTTTGCACTAGTGGGAGAGTCTAAGACCAGAGGCCATAAGATAAAAGGACGTATCTTTAGAATGAAGATGAGCAGGAATTTCTTTAGTCAGAGGGTGGAGAATTCATTGCCACAGACGGTTGTGGAGGCTGTCAATGGATAATTTTTAAGGCGGAGATTGACAGATTCTTGATTAGCACAGGTATCAGTGGTTATGGGGAGAAGGCAGGAGAATGTGGTTGAGAGGGAAAGATACTCAGTATGATTGAATGGCGGAGTAGACTTGATGGGCCAAATAGCCTAATTCTGCTCATAGAACTATGAACGATGCTCGATCATATGGTTCCTGCTGGCACTGACGATGGCGGCCACGGTGTACTGCTCCTTGCTGTTTGTTTGTTTGTGTTGTCTGTGAAAACCTCACAAAGATCACTTTCACGAGAGAGGTACTCATTAACATCGGACATACGGTACCTCCAAACTTCGTTCTGGATTTCTCTCACTCGCTGGAATATTTGGACATACTCGTCGGCGGGGCTATGGCTGTGTTCGAGGGTTTGAGATGGAGAAGGGCCCGTGGGAAGCGCTCTGGAGCACTCACCCGACTCCGGCGATGAGATTATGCGCACCGCTCCCGAGCATATTCCTGGCAAATCTTCGTTCTCTCAACAACAAAGTGCAACTCCCGCGCCAGACAAACAAGAATTTCTCTTGAGCTGTTGCCCTATATTTCACCGAGACCTGGCTGTGTGAGTCGACCCAGGACAGCGTGCTGCAACTGGCTTGGCTTTCAACTACACAGAGCGGATCGCAAAGTGAAGCAGCAGGGAAATTTAAAAAAAGCATAGTATATATGCTTCTATACTAACCAGGACAGGTGCAGCGACATCGCGGTACTGTCTAACTTCTGTTCTCCCAATCTAGAATCTTTCTTTATAAACTGCAAACCCTTTTATTCTCCGAGGGAATTTACCTCTTTTATTCTAGCTGGAGTTTATATCACCCCCCCATGCCTGCGTACATGAGGCGAAAACGCAACTCGCTGACCAGGTAATGAGGGTAGAGAGTGACTTCCCGGACTCAATGGTCATTGTTTTGGCTAGGCTAACCTCAGCCAAGAGCTTCCAAAGTACAGACTTCATGTTACCTGCCCCACCAGAGGGGAGAGAACACCTGACCACTCTTACACATCGATCAAGAATCGTTCTGTTCCCTGGGCGGCTCTGGGACTCTCTGATCATTGTCTAGTTCACCTTATTGCGGGCACAAACTAAAATCTGCTAAGCCTGTGGTTAGAACAATGAAAAGGTGGACAAATGAGGGGATTGAAAACCTACAATCCTGCTTTGACTGCACGGATTGGAATGTGTTCAGTCAAGCAACCACAAGCCTCACTGAATATACAGACACTGTGACATTATATGTCAGCTTTTGTGAGGACAGTTGCATTCCCACTAGGACCCGGATCTGGTTCAACAACGACAAGCCCTGGTTTATAGCAAAACTCAGACTGCTCCGCCAGTCTAAAATGAGGCCTAGAGGAGCGGGGATGCAGACCTCTACAGGAAGGCCATGTACAAGCTGAGAAGAGGAATCAGAGCTGCCAAGGAAAGGCACTCTGAGAAGTTGAGGAGCAAGTTCTCAGCTAAGAAACATAGAAACATAGAAATTAGGTGCAGGAGCAGGCCATTCGGCCCTTCAAGCCTGCACCGCCATTCAAAATGATCATGGCTTGTCATCCAACTCAGTATCCTGTACCTGCCTTCTCTCCATACCCCCTGATCCATTCAGCCACAAGGACCACATCCAACTCCCTCTTAAATATGGCAAACGAACTGGCCTCAACTACCTTCTGTGGCAGAGAATTCCACAGATTCACCACTCCCTGTGTGAAAAACGATTTTCTCATCTCGGTCCTAAAAGACTTCCCCCTTATCCTTAAACTGTGACCCCTTGTCCTGGACTTCCCCAACATCGGGAACAATCTTCCTGCATCTAGCCTGTCCAACCCCTTAAGAATTTTGTAAATCTCTATGAGATCACCCCTCAAACTTCTAAATTCCAGCGAGTGCAAGCCGAGTCTATCCAGTCTTTCTTCATATGGAAGTCGTGCCATCCCAGGAATCAGTCTGGTGAACCTTCTCTGTACCCCCTCTATGGCAAGAATGTCTTTCCTCAGAATAGGAGACCAAAACTGTATGCAATACTCCAGGTGTGGCCTCACCAAGACCCTGTAAGGGCGCTTCTTCAGTGTGGAAGGGCTTGCGAGAAATCACCAGCTACAAGAGGAAAACCCCCGCTCCTTGGACAAACGTCAGCAGACCAACCAGTTCTACTGCAGGTTTGACAAGCAGAAATGTGGTACCCCCTCCCCAATCACCACTTCACCTACTCACAGCCTGACTCCAGTCTGCAAAGACTGGACCCTTCCCCACCTACACCTCCCCAATCACCCCTTCATACCCACTCACAGCCTGACTCCAGTCTACAAAGATTGGGCCCTTGTCCACTACCCACCCCCGCCTTGCTGCCCAACATCAGTCTGGCGACTTCTCCATCACTAATAATGGCAATTGAGGAGGTGGAAAAGCTATTCAGGAGACAGAAAAGCCGGAAATCTCCAGGACCGGACAATGTTTCCCCCTCTACCCTCACGCTCAGTGCCGAACAACTGGCACCGGTCTACACAGACATTTTCAATCTGTCCCTGCAAACCTGCACTGTCCCTGCAAACCCTGCAATCTGTCCCTGCCTACTTCAAAGTCTCCACTATTGTTCCCATACCCAAAAAGCCAAGGATTACTGGTCTTGATGACTACAGGCCTGTCGCACTGACCTCTGTAGTCATGAAGACACTAAAATGGCTTGTGCTGGCCAAGCTGAAAAATATCACAAACTCCCTGCTGGGCCCTCTGCAGTTTGCATATTGGGCCAATAGATCTGTGGATGATGCAGTCAATCTAGGCCTGCACTTCATCCTCCAGCACCTAGACTGCCAGGGGACCTATGCGAGGATTTTGTTTGTGGATTTTAGCTCTGCATTCAACAGCATTGTGCCAGAGCTACTGTACTTCAAACTCTCCCAGTTGACTGTGCCTGAACCCCTCTGTCAGTGGATCACCAACTTCCTGACAGACAGGAAGCAGCATGTGAAGCTGGGGAAGCACATCTCGGACCCGCAAACCCTCAGAATAGGAGCACCGCAAGACTGCATACTCTCTCCTCTCCTCTACTCTCTCTACACCAATGACTGCACCTCCACAGACACCTCTGTCAAGCTTCTCAAGTTTGCGGACGACACAACCCTGATTGGACTGATCCAGGATGGGGAGGTACCGGCCTACAGACAGGAAGTGACATAGCTGGCATCCTGGTGCCATCGCAACAACCTGGAGCTCAATGCTCTTAAGACGGTGGAATTGATTGTAGACTTTAGGAGAGCTCCCCCTCCCCCCACCCCACTCACCATCAACAACACCACAGTCACATCTGTGGAGTCTTTTAAGTTCCTGGGAACCATCATCTCCAGGGACCTTAAATAGGGGGCTACCATTGACTCCACAGTCAAAAAGGCCCAACAGAGGATGTACTTCCTGCTGAGAAAACACAATCTGCCACAGGCAATGATGGTCCAATTTTACACGGCCATCATAGAGTCTGTCCTCACCTTCTCCATCACGGTCTGGTTTGGCTCAGCCACCAAGCACGACATCCAGAGGCTGCAGCGCATCATTTGATCAGCTGAGAAGATTGTTGGCTGCAACCTTCCCCCCATTGATGAACTGTACACTGCAAGGGCCAGGAATTGAGCGGGTAAGATCATCTCTGACCCCTCTCACCGTGGCCACAAATCTTTGAATCACTTCCCTCTGGAAGGCGACTCCGGACTGTCAAAGCTGCCACAGCCAGACATAAAAACAGCTTTTTTTCCATGAGTAGTTGCTCTACTCAACAGCCAAAAGTCTGTAGCCTCCCTTTGATCTGGTATTTTGTTTAATTCACATGTATAATAGTAAGATTAAATGAGAACTTACCAGTTTGAAGTTTGATCTTGATTTTATGAGGAGTTACGTTGGTGATTACGTGAAGAAGGCCCGCCAGGCCGCATGCGCAGCAAACTTCAAAGCAGCGGTATGAAATCACAAATAAACAACACCGAAGTAAACAGTAAGATCAGTGACTCGAGAACTACCAGATGATCTTTTATGAGAGAGGGTTGTGCGTGGTGGGCACGTAATCACCAACATAACTCCTCATAAAATCAAGATCAAACTTCAAACGGGTAAGTTCTCGTTTAATCTTACTATTTTACTTCGGAGTCACGTGAGTGATTCCGTGAAGAGTTCAAAGTTTTGTGATTTCATGCCGCAGATTACAAAATCGGCATCCCACTGCATTTGATTGACTCGAAAGAGAAATAAATGCATTAGTAATAACATTGTATTCAATGTAAGGATAGGGTTTATTTAACAATGTAAACAAACAACAGTATCCCTAAAATTTAGGTACTTAAAATGATATTGGCAAACAGCCCTGGATTGACAATTGGCCGATGATACATTTCTGAAACATCAGCTTATTTGCCCATCCGACGGCCACTAAAATTTGGTCGAAGGACACATACCTCCATTTGACCGCCAACTAGCTGCTGCCCTAGTATAATGAGATGTAAACACACTCTCTAAATGATATACTGACGTTGATGCTGACCTGGTGGAATGAGATATACAATCATCAATGTTAATACCTGTTGCAGCCACCTTGAAATAGTCTGAACCGACCTTTTCTTGTGTAATTGTTTATTAACGAATACACACTGCTGAATCAATACTTCTAAGGATTCTGGTGGCCTTGATAACATAAAATTGAGACTGTGGGGTATTCAAATGATCTTAAAAACCCATGCCAGCCCTGGTCTGCTCTGCTAGTGTAGACCAGAATGTAAAATGTAATGGCATGAACAGCCAATTCCATCCTGTCCAGCCACAGCATTTGCAACGTTTTGCCGTCGTTGTGCTGATATTAGAGTCATGACTAAGGATGTAGCTGGAACTCCTTGATGAAGTAATGTTTACACATTTACAATAACCAACTGCATAATCTTGTGATGCGAGTACTTGTATCAAGATCTTTTTAACAGCTTGATATCCGGGTTGGACCCGACAATGTAGTTCCCTTATGTTACAGCCGTAATTTCTCTATAACGGAACTATAGTCAATATCACTTAAAACAGACTGGAAATGTCAGTAATTTGTATCGTATCAAATGTATTATAATATTTAACAATATTTCTGATCCCCTCAATAGGGATGTACTGCTTTTTTGGATGCTATCCATGCATACTGCAGTGAACACCCTCATGACTAAATGTGACAACTTGAGGCATAAGTCAATCCATTGAAATGTGCAAGTCAATAATCATTTTACTTCGGAGTCACGTGAGTGACTACGTGAAGAGCCCGCCTCACGCTGGCAAACGGCATTACGTCGACGCTGACGGCGGAAGGAGGAGCTGCAGTAAGGAGCAGCTCCTCGCAGCGGTCGGAACGGCCCCGCAGGTAAGTGCAGCAAAGTCGGGATGTTTTTTAGCGTACGCTGGGTGGGTCCAGCAAGCGAAAGTAAAAGTAAAAATTCAGAGTCGCGTAACGTGCTGATTTAGCACTGATAATAAAGAAAATGGAGAAATCGGCAAAGAAAAATTCGCGGGTAAAAAAAGATCTTCCCGGGGTGAAAATAAAAATACGGGACAAGAAGCTAGTGCGGATCCGGTTCCGATACCGGTGGCCGCTGTTATACCCGATAGCGAGTTTCTAGATTCTCCAGCAATAATAACCACGGAGGGAAATGCTCCTAAAAAATGTAAAAAGAAATCTGAGAGGCCCGTGGTTTCTGATGACTCTGATACTGAAAGTCCTCCAGATAATAAAACTATGTGGTTAAAAATGGAGCATATGGAGAAAGTTCTCCAAAAAATCATGAGACAAGGGTCACAGAACCCAGAAGGATCCCAAAAGAGCTCTGAGGGGTTTGATTATTCTGAATATGGCTGTGGGCCAAGTTGGGAGTTTGAAACTCCGGACCCAGGATTTGGGCTGGAAGAAGTCTCATGGGGTGAAATCCCAATTGATTTAGGGCTGCAGAAGGCAGACCCTGCTGGTGGTGATTTGGATTTTGAATGCACACCACAAAGTAAAAAGAAAAGGCCAAATGTGCCTGGGATAGCAAAAGAATTTGCTATACCTGAAGGAAGTGGTGAGGCTATGGAAGAAAACCTAGCTGCCAGTATTAATTATATGGTATCTCACCAACTTCAAGATTCTGTGATGATTGAAACATCAGAATTATATAAAACACCAGGAAATTGTGCCTCATTGGAAGTGCCTACGGTTAATCCGTTGATATGGACATCCATGACTCCAAGTATGAGAGCTCAAGAAGTGAGATTTCAAAAAACCCTCAAACTAATTTCTGCTGCCGTTACGGCCTATGGGAGACAAATGGAGAGATTGGAGATGGATAAGATTCAAAAAGATACTTTGGGCTTATTGTGCAATTCTTTCTATGAAATTAACTGTATGAGGAAAATGGCGATTCGGCCCATATTTCACCCTAGATTTGCAAGCCTGTGTCGAGCAAGTGGTGTTCAAGCTCCTGGGTATCTGTTTGGAGAAAATCTGCCTAAACAACTGAAAGAGTTGGATGAAGAAGCTAAATATTTTAGCGGTGTGAAACCTTTCGTCTTTGGACAAAAAATATATTTTTCGCCCCGAAGGGGTTTTGACTTTGGAAATAGAGGCAGAAATTTGTCAAGGAAGTATTATCGTCCTGCACAGCCCAATGCTTACCCATATTCAGGGAGAAGGAGACCACCACGCTCATATGGAGAGGTATTAAAGACTTGTTTTATCCTTAAAGAAACTGCGGATAAATCTCCAGTTGGAGGGAGATTACAAAAGTTTTATAAAAACTGGCTTACTATTACTTCTGATCGATTTATATTACAAGCAGTTTCAGGAGCCACTATTACATTTAAAGAAGGGGTTAATCCGCCTGTATAGAATAAAACCTGCTTATGCTTTCGTGTTTACTGCTATTGATAAAGCAGAGATTAATGTGGAAATTGACAAATTATCTGGAAAAGGGGTAATTGAAAAAACTTATGAACACGAGCATCAATTTGTCTCTAATATTTTTTTGGAGAAATAAAAAAGATGGTGGTTGCAGAATTATTCTGGACCTTACAGATCTAAATAAGTTTGTAGAATACAAACATTTTAAAATGGAAACATTTAATACTGTAAGATATTTAATTTCAGCAGGTTGTTATATGGCTAAGATTGATTTAAAAGACGCTTATTATTCTGTACCTATACATCAGTTTTTTCCGGAGGTACTTAAAATTTAATTGGCTGGGACAATTATGGCAGTTTAAAAGCTTTGCCAAATGGACTGAGTTCAGCTCCCAGGCTCTTTACGAAACTGTTGAAACCAGTTTTAGCCCAATTAAGAGCACAAAAACACATCGTTATGGCTTATCTCGATGACATTCTAATCATTAATGATAATCAAGAGTCAGGTGAGAACTCAGTTTCAGTTACTAAAGCTTTGTTTGAAAAGCTAGGGTTCTTGATTCATCCAATTAAGTCCCAGCTGCAGCCAGCACAATCAATTAACTTTTTGGGGTTTGTAATTAACTCAGTGACTATGTTAATAACTTTACCAACAGATAAAGTTGATGATATTTTGGTAACTTGTAATAATCTCATTCACAAACCTTATCCTTCCATCCGAGAAGTAGCGAAAACCATTGGTAAACTAGTAGCAGCATTTCCTGCAGTAGAATTTGGTCCATTACATTAACAAAATCTTCAAAGGGACAAAATAAGAGCTCTCAAAGAGAAGGCAGGCCACTTTGATAGGCCTATGCAATTAACAAAAGAAGCTGTGTTGGAATTACAATGGTGGGTTAAAAATGTCCCACAAGCTGCTAAAAACATTCTGATTAAACAGCCAGAAATGGTTTTACAAACTGATGCTAGTGCTCTCGGATGGGGGGGCAACAGATTCATCCTCTAGTTGTGGAGGTAGATGGAAAGTTCAAGAAGAAATGTTTCTTCAAACTTATGGTATTAACTATTTAGAGTTATTGGGTGCTTTCTATGGACTAAAAGCATATTGTTGTTCAAAAAAGGGTCTACATGTATTAATACAGTTAGACAATAAAACGGCTGTTGCATATATTAATCACATGGGGGGAGTTAGATCAGTATCATGTGATTGTCTGGTCAATGAAATATGGCAATGGTGTATTGACCGCCAAATTTGGATTTCAGCAAACTACATTCCAGGTAAAGACAATGTGGTGGCAGATAAAAAGATCAAGGATATTTAAAGATAACACAGAATGGATGCTTAATCCAGCAATATTTAAGAATATTGTAACCCAATTTGGTTTACCAGAAATTGATCTGTTTGCATCAAGGCTTAATCATCAATTGCCTAAATATGTGTCTTGGGAACACGATCCAGATGCAGTAGCAGTAGATGCTTTTTCATTGAACTGGGGGAATATGTTCTTTTATGCTTTTCCACCATTTGCTTTGATTCAGAAATGTCTGAAGAAAATAGAACAAGATTCTCCCACTGGATTGTTGGTAGTTCCAAATTGGCCAACACAACCTTGGTTCCCATTAATGCTGAATATGATTAAAGAACCATATATGTCAATTCCTAACTGTAGTGATATTTTGATTAATCCAGTAACTAAATAAATTTATCCATTATATACATATATGAATTTATTAATCTGCAGGTTTTGACCAGACCACTACAGGAGCTGGGATTGTCGGACAAAACTATGGAAGTTATAGTCGCATCATGGCGAGATAGCACACAAAAACAATATATGACACATATAAAGAAATGGGAAGAATTTTGCACACAGTCAAATATTTCTTATGATACTGTGAATATTGCAAATGTTTTGGAGTTCCTTGCCAAATTGCATTTTGAGCAACATTTAAGTTACAGTGCCATTAACACTGCACGCAGTGCCTTATCATCTTATTTAGGACTAATGTCTGACCAGAAATCAATTGGATCACATCCATTAATATCTAGATTCATGAAAGGAATCTTTAACATCAATCCACCCAAACCAAGGTACACAGAGATTTGGGATGTGAGCATTGTACTTACCTTACTTAGGCAATGGACTCCAATTGAAGGATTGTCATTGGAAAGATTAACATTGAAATTAATAATGTTAATGCCATTGGTTTCAGCTCAAAGAGTGCAAACTTTACAAATGTTGCGTTTAGACTGTATGCATGTGACTACAGATAACATTGTGTTCTATGTTTACGATCTGATCAAACAAAGCAGACCAGGGGGATCTGGAGCTAAGGTAACCTTTCAAGCTTATCCTATTGATCCTACTTTGTGTGTGGTTAAACATTTGAATCAATATGTTAAAGTTACTGAAACTCTTCGAGGAAATGAAAAAACGTTAATGATTACGCATAAAAAGCCACACACAAAAGCTTCAGTTCAAACTATCTCAAAATGGTTGAAAACAGGTGTTGCTTTTAGCAGGAGTAGACACTGATGTGTTCAAATCTCACTCCACCAGGGCTGCAGCTACGTCCGCGGCGAAGGTGCGGGACGTACCACTCGAGCATATTTTAAAAATCGCAGGGTGGAGTAAAGAAGAAACTTTTTCAAAGTTCTACAATAAACCTGTTCACACTATGACAAGCTTTGGCCACGCGGTGTTGGCATCAATATAATCACCTGCTTTGTATACTATTGATTACTATAACCAGTTATGTAGTCACTTATATCTTTTATCACTTGTAATCATTCCCTCGGATATAAGGAGGGTTATTATATGTTCTTTAAAACCATTAAAAAAGTTAATTATGGAAAGAACTAATATTAGTCTGGTTTCTCATGTATGTATTTACTTAGCCGGACTGTCGTACTGATTAATTCTACGACATAAAAAACACAGAAAGCTTTAAAATCTTCACGTGGTCACTCACGTGACTCCGAAGTAAAATAGTAAGATTAAACGAGAACTTACCAGTTCGAAGTTTGATCGTTATTTTATGAGGAGTTACGATGAGGGATTACGTGCCCTCCACTCCCACCCTCATAAAATAAATGATCATCTGGTAGTTCTAAGTCTATTATGAGCCTTACTATGTTACTTCGGCTATTTGGTGTTCTGTGTTTTTCATGCCGCTGCTTTGAAGTATGCCGTTTGCCAGCGTGAGGCGGGCTCTTCACGTAATCCCTCATCGTAACTCCTCATAAAATAACGATCAAACTTCGAACTGGTAAGTTCTCGTTTAATCTTACTATTTTACTGTGCAAAGCCCAGTCTCCTGAACCACAGTTTAAAACAGCAAGTTCTTGCTTTTTGGCATAACTGAATACCGTTGTGCCATAATGCCTGATGAAGCAGGCAACATGGACGCTTGGCCAGTCCGATAGTACGAATCCAAACGAGGTCTTGCTGACTGTTTTAAGACCCAGCTAATGAGGAAGACATAAAGTCCATTCCTCCTATTGAAGCGAGAATGTATTTATCCACACTGTTGTGTCACATATTTTTTCAACAGTGAAACATGCATAAACATGACGAACATTTGATGGTATTGAATCATGCTTTCATCATACTTTGAGATCCAACATTTATTCTGTGTTATCATCAATCTAAACTGGACGATACACCAGTGGCAAGGAGGTTAATTACAGGATATTCTTCCGAATTACCATGAGACTAACATATGTCACCATTGTAGAGCAGCATCTTAACTTTGTGCATGAAGAATATGTATATTCACTCAAAACCGTACTCAACTGTGCATTAAGTGTATATATTTAGTTGATACCAACAACTGAAGAATTGGTACTCATGCAATCTCCACTACCTTTGAGTAGGTGATGGTATTTGGAATTTCTCATCTTAGAGTTCGAACATCATTTCATAATAACTGAATTCAACCGACCACACTACTGTAACGAGTTTCAAGTTCAAGTTCAAGTTCAATGAGTATGGTCATGTTCAACAGTGCTGAATACTGTTACCTCATCATTGTGGCTGAAGTAGCCTCAGCTGACAATAGCACAAGGTTGTTAGCAACGATCTAATTGCTACTTACACAATATCAGTTCCTTGATTAGCTCAGCTGCAACACAGCTGCTATATTGCCAATTACTTTAATCAGTTTTGTAACAGATTGCTATAAGCCCAATCTCTGGCCACAAGGTGGAGACAAGGATAATAATAATTACAGGTAAATCCCAATGACCAACAACAGTCTATCCCATACTGCAAAGCCCACTGTTATAGTACAGTTATGTCTTTGATAACCTTTGTAGTGGGATTTGTATAACATGAATCTCTTAACTTATGAACCTGTTGAAGTCAGGAGTAAATGTTTTACATACAGAAGTTCATATGCCAGATACTCATCATTCGTCATAATAACATGCCAAACCTGCCTTTTGCATGGGTGGTTTGCATGAAAACTTCTGTACAATTTCCAAACCCTGGCCATAATCCAACTTACTTGGAATGCTCCGGCTGTGCCTCAACCAAATATTTTACCCCTTTTGTGTTGTATAAACAAATGTAAATATTACAACTTGTGAACGGTGCACTACCCAAATTTTGGAAGTGCTATCATGCTGCCCCCAGCTCCAGTGACCGCTACTGCCGATGAGCACCTGGGGTGTGTTTCTGAACGATGACTTTTGCCCGTTGATGGCCGAATTAATTCATCTGCCAGGCTTCTTCCCCTGTAGAATAGACCTACCTGAATAACCAATTCAGCGGCTAGCTCTCACATCCCCTGTTCGTGTTGTTCACTGCCGGCACATATGTACTTGAGTCTGTTCTATTGACATCTTAAGAGCCCGGAGTCATCTTAATCTTTTGTTCTTCCCTTCTAAGAAGGGTGATTCGCAGGCCGTAGGATACAATGCTGATATGAACCCATTGGCCTTACCCCAATAGAATATTTTACTGGGATGGCAACTTAATTGTCAGGAAAGGTACCTCTGACACGTGCCCTTCATCCCTTTGGGCATGCCCCACGGCCATACCCTGAGACTCAGTGTCAGCCGGATACTGACCCATCTTGGTCTCTGCCTCCGAGAGGGAGACCTTTGCAGCACTATATACAACAGTTGCTGTATAAGGATAGTCGTTTCAACGCACTATCAAGCCACGTTGAGGAATTCATCCCCCTACTCGGTGGGCCTTGCTCTCTAACCCCGGTGGAGAATCATCTTCCGACTCCGTGGGTGAGCAGATATGTGTGAATTTGAGCAACCCTCTGCCAGGCGTTGCTGGCGCCGCCTTTCATAAAGGCCGGCACTTTTGTCATGAACAGCCCCGCATCAGGCGCTGTTGGCACGGCTCTCCCGTAGGCCGACACTTCACACATGAAGCAGCCCTGTCAGGCGCTGCTAATACGGCTCTCCCATAGACTAGCACTTTCATATATGAAGCAGCCCTGTCCGGCGCTGCTGGCGTGGCCTGTCCCATAGACCCGCACATTTTACACATGAAGCAGCCCTGTCAGGCGCTGCTGGCACGGCCTGTCCCATAGACCTGCGCTATTGCTGTGTAAGCTCACTAAATCAACATTTAGTGTACAGCTTTACCTGTGAAAATATAAATCATAGCAATCTGTGCTAAACAATAATAACATTGTCAGAACAATGTCATATAACAATAACTTTTTACTTTGTCTTAAGTTTTTTACTTAAAGAAAAAACACTATAAAATACATGTTTTAATTATAAGGAGAATCCTTAAACCCCTGTCTCACGGTGCGAGTTGACCCACGAGTGACCCCGAGTTGTCACTCGCAGTAATCACGTACACTAAACGTAGCGGGAACGTCGGAACTCTTGCGAGCAACTTAGCGACTCGTGGCGCTAACGGCAGGTACCCGTGAAACTTGGTAACTCGTGAAAAAAATCAAACATGTTTGATTTTTTCCACGAGTCAAATTTACAGTTCAAGTTAAAAATTGAAACATTTTAAACTCGTTTATAACGTGGTGGCCCGTGCGTTTACCTTAGTGATTCGTGAGTCTACCGTGGGAACTCTTGTAACTCAGCGGGCAGGCAGCATCTCTGGAGAGAAGGAATGGGTGACGGGATGACATTTCCAAATTTCTCCAGCCCCATGTGTTCACTTTTTTCAACTAGCATCTGCCCTTTCTTGTGTATGACATTATTTGTATCTACAGTGCCTTGTGTCTTGGCAATTCATGATTCACACACACACAATGTTGGGGTAACTCACACACACACACACACACACACACACACACACACACACACACACACACACACACACACACACACACACAATGCTGGGGTAACACACACACACAATGCTGGAGTAACTCACACACACACACACAATGCTGGAGTGACTCTCACACACACACACAATGCTGGGGTAACTCACACACACGCACACACACAATGCTAGGGTAACACACACACACACACACACACACACACACACACACACACACACACACACACACACAATGCTAAGGTAACTCACACACACATACACTCACTGCTGGAGTAACTCACACACACACACACGAACAATGCTGGAGTAACTCTCACACACACACAATGCTGGAGTAACTCAGAGGGATAGGCAGCATCTCCGGAGAGAAGGAATGATGATGTATCGGGTCGAGACCCTTCCTTAGACTACTACCCAGAGATGCTGCCTGTCCCGCTGAGTTACTCCAGCATTTCGTCTATCTTTAAACCAGCATCTGGACTTCCTTCCCACACAATAACCAATGAGATTCCCCGCTAAACTTCCGTGTCCTCATTGTTCCCCTCTCTGTCTTCCCCAGACCTCGGCTGCAATGTCACCGCTGGCAAATCCGTTCATTCTCGTTCTACTGCACCCGCTCCTCGGTGAAGCGACTAACTTCATTCAAAAAATTGGAATGTCACATTGGCGGCGCAGCAGTAGAGTTGCTGCCTCACAGCGCCAGAGACCCGAGTTCAATCCTGACGACTGGTGCTGTCCGTATGGAGTTTGCACGTTCTCCCGGTGACCTAGAAACACACCTGTCCAACTCGCCCGGAGTTTCGTTCGGGCGAGTTGGCTGTTGTGCTCGGGGAGAGATTTGCTCTTTAAAACATTTGAATCGAAATTCTACTTATAGTGAACTACACACATGAAAGGGATAAGATGGTATAGTGTCTGAAGAACCGACCCGAAACCTCACCTATTTCTTTTCTCCAGAGATGCTGCCTGAGCCGTTGTGTTACTCCAGCTTTTTGTGTCTATCTTCGGTGTAAACCAGCATCTGCAGTTTCCTTCCCGCACAATATAGTATGAACGTCGGGTTTCTGATCTGCTACACAATAGAAAGGGCACTATCTCGGGCCAACCTGGAGTCAGGCTGTAGGAAGCAGCTGCAGATGCTGCTTTAAACCGAAGATAGACGCAAAATGCTGGAGTCACTCAGCGGGACAGGCTGCCATCGTCCATATTTTAGTGACACGCAACACATTGGTGTTCCCGTGCAGCTCTACACCAGAACAAAACACTGAAGAAGGATCTCGACCCGATCTGTCACCCATTCCTTCTCTCCAGAGATGCTGCCTGTCCTGCTGAGTTACTGTCACCTAGTCCCATCTACCTGCACTCAGACCAGAGCGTGGCAAGTGGGTTACAGACCCCAATCCCCTCCTTCACAACGCCAGACTCCCCAAACACTGTGAACTGAGCTCCCCCCCACCCCGGGAAATACAGTAATTAAAAACATAAAGCACCAAGAAATGCACTTACCACGTTATTGGTTACTGGAGGGTGCGCATTTTCCCTTTGTAGGTCGTATCAATAGATGCGGCCGTGCTGAAATACAGTGGCTTGCAAAAGTATTCATACCCCTTGAACTTTTCCACATTTTGTTATGTTACAACCACAAACTTAAATGTATTTTATTGGGATTTTATGTGATAGACCAAAACAAAGTGGTGCATAATTGTGAAGTGGAAGGAAAATGATACATGGTTTCCAAATTTTATTACAAATAAAAAACTGAATAGTGTGGCGTGCAAAAGTATTCAGCCCCCCTGAGTCAATACTTTGTAGAACCACCTTTCGCTGCAATTACAGCTGCAAGTCTTTTGGGGTATGTCTCCACCAGCTTTGCACATCTAGATACTGAAATTTTTGCTCATTCTTCTTTGCAAAATAGCTCAAGCTCAGTCAGATTGGATGGAGAGCGTCTGTGAACAGTAATTGTCAAGTCTTGCCAGAGATTCTCAATTGGATTTAGGTCTGGACTTTGACTGGGCCATTCTAACACATGAATATGCTTTGATCTAAACCATTCCATTGTAGCTCTGGCTGTATGCTTAGGGTTGTTGTCCTGCTGGAAGGTGAACCTCCGCCCCAGCATCAAGTCTTTTGCAGACTCTAACAGGTTTTCTACCAAGATTGCCCTGTATTTGGCTCCATCCATCTTCCCATCAACTCTGACCAGCTTCCCTGTCCCTGCTGAAGAAAAGCATCCCCACAGCATGATGCTGCCACCACCATGTTTCACAGTGGGGATGGTGTGTTCAGGATGATGTGCAGTGTTAGTTCTCCACCACACATAGCGTTTTGCATTTATGCCAAAAACTTCAATTTTGGTCTCATCAGACCAGAGCACCTTCCTCCACATGTTTGCTGTGTCCCCACATGGCTTGTGGCAAACTGCAAACGGGACTTCTTATGGCTTTGTTTCAACAATGGCTTTCTTCTTGCCACTCTTCCATAACGACCCGATTTGTGGAGTGCATGACTAATAGTTGTCCTGTGGACAGAATCTCCCACCTGAGATGTTGATCTCTGCAGCTCCTCCAGAGTTACCATGGGCCTCTTGGCTGCTTCTCTGATCAATGCTCTCCTTGCCCGGCCTGTCAGTTTAGGTGGACGGCCATGTCTTGGTAGGTTTGCAGTTGTGCCATACTCTTTCCATTTTCGGATGATGGATTGAATAGTGCTCCGTGAGATGTTCAAAGCTTGGGATTTTTTTAATAACCTAACCCTGCTTTAAACCTCCCCACAAGTTTATCCATGACCTGTCTGGTGTGTTCCTTGGGCTTCATGATGCCCAAGGAACATTGTTTGTTCACTAATGTTCTCTAACAAACCTCTGAGGCCTTCACAGAACGGTATTTATACTGAGCTGTATTTATACTGAGATTAGATTACACACAAGTGGACTCTATTTACCAATTAGGTGACTTCTGAAGGCAATTGGTTGCACTGGATTTTATTTAGGGGCATCAGAGTAAAGGGGGCTGAATACTTTTGCTTGCCACACTTTTCAGTTTTTTATTTGTAAAAAGATTTGAAAACCATGTATCATTTTCCTATCACTTCACAATTATGCGCCACTTTGTGTTGGTCTATCACATAAAATCCTAATAAAATACATTTACATTTGTGGTTGTAACATGACAAAATGTGGAAAAGTTTAAGGGGTATGAATACTTTTGCAAGCCACTGTAACTCAAAGCCACAGAATGGAGATGTCTTCTTTAACATTGTTGCTTTATTAAAACATACCTTCATTCATGAGTAATGGGAGAGGACTTGGTAACTCGGGAGAGGAAGTTGGAACATCGCTGGAATGACATACCCATGGGAACTCGGTTAAACACTTGATCATAAACTTGAAGTCTCGTACACAATCACGAGTCTTTCACTCGGGGTACCTCGTGGGTCAACTCGCACCGTGAGACAGGGCCATTATATTCCAACTCACCTGAGGGCTGAACGAGTCCCAGTAATTTTTTGACTGGGGACCAACGTCTGTGAGCCACTGACCCCACTGTCAGTGGCTCCAGCGTTGCTTCTTTGCCGTTCCAACGGCATACCACAGGCTTGGAGCCGCTGACCCCCCTGTCAGCGACTCAGTTTAATATTCCTTACCATTCCCACCGCATCCCTGCAGGTTGCAGAGCCGCTGACCCCTCTGTCAGCGATTCTGCTTAGTTTCCTGCCGTTTTTATGGCATCCCAGCTGGCTGGGGAGCCGCTGACCCCTCTGTCAGCGACTCTGCTTAGTTTCCTGCCGTTTTTATGGCATCCCTGCTGGCTGGGGAGCCGCTGACCCCTCTGTCAGCGACTCTGCTTTATTTCTTTTCGTTTTTACGGCATCCCTACAGGCTGGGGAGCCACTAACTGCACTGTTAGCGGCTCCTAATCTCGCAACCCGATCAATTTTGCCGGTTTTTCCGCATTTGCGGTCGGACTGAAATTTCACCACAGTCCATAACCGGCAAGTTGTCGGGCTGCGAAACTGGCAGTAAACCTCTGTAAAAAGAGGCTCCTGCCTAAAACCCCTGGTAAGTAAAAATAAACTTACCTTTAAGTTTAACTTACCACAGGCAGGAGCTCAGTCCTGCCAGACTGGTGCTTGCGCCAATGCGGCTGACGTAATGCTGCGCAGGCGTCCTGGCGGGCCTTCTTCACGGAATCACTCACGTGACTCCGAAGTAAAATCAATAATGTTTTATTCTTAATGTTTTAATGTTTTATGTTTTCTTCTTAATTGTTATGTCGTTATGTTCCTTGTGAGCGGAGCACCAAGGCCAATTCCTTGTATGTGTACATGCTTGGCCAATAAACGTATTCATTCTTTCATTCATGCTGCCTGACTGGATATCTCCATGACACCAGTTTTCCACTAACAACGAACATGTTGCTGAGAACATGTTATTTAGATGACTGGTCATTCACTTTGCATGATGGATGCTGAGATGTTTCCATTCTTTCCTTTACCAATCCTTTGTTCAAAGGATAAAGTACTTATCTTGATTCTGCAAGTTGCGTCATCCTGACAACTGTGTGGCCGAAGCTGATGTGACCAACTCATAGTACAGTCATAGTCATGGGATGATGAATTCATAGTGTGGAAACAGGCCTTCAGCCCAGCTAACCCACACCATCGAACCTGCCCCCATCTACATTAGTCCCACCTGCCTGCGTTTAGCCCATATCCCTCTAAACCTGGCCTGTCCATGTACCTGTCTAATTGTTTCTTAAACTTTGCAATAGTCCCTATCTTAACTACCTCCTCCGGCAGCTCGTTCCATACACCCACCACCCTTTGTGTGGAAAGGTACCCATCCGATTCCTATTATAGCTTCCTCACCTTAAACCTAAGTCCCCTGGTTCTCCATTCCCCTACTCTGGGCGAGCCTCTGTGCATTTACCCTATCTATTCCTCTCATGATTTTGTACACCCCTCATCCTCCTGCATCCTAACCCTAACCCAGTCTGTTCAACATCTCCCTGTAGCTCAGGCCCTTGAGTTCTGGCAACATCCTTGTAAATCTTATCTGTACCCTTTCCAACTTGACAATATCCTTCCTGTAACATGGTGCCCAGAACTGTACACACTACTCTAAATGCAACCTCACCAACGTCTCATATAACATGACCTCCCAATCTCCATACTCATTTCATATACTCTACTCAACTCAACTCAACTCATTCCCATGCCCTTTAACATGTAGTGATGAAGAAAAGTCATGATTTCTGGTAATAACTGCAAAAACGAACCTGGTAAGCAAATTACTGTCTCTTTTTCTTCTAGATATTTTAATTTCCTTTTTTTAATATACACATACATTGCCTGAGCAGATTTATTTTCTTTCATTTTTCTTGGGAATATGAGTAGAGTGATCCTTCGTGTCAAAAGCTGAGGTATGTTAGACAACAATCATCTTGGCCAGGCTTCTGCACACTGTTGCATGGTACAAAATATCACTTGGATTTTTTTTAACATATTTGACAATTCTTCATAACATTTATCATGGAAATACATAGACAAGAATTGGGGATTGTGAGCTAGACGGCTGCTCAGTCCTGTATTGCTGGCAAACCATCGACATCTCCAACCAGCTCTGCTTTCTCACAATCTCATTGATCAAAATTAATCTACAAGGTGCTCTTTCAAAATTAAACATTTCCTTGCCTATTACTGTACATGGTGCCAATCATATTGGGCTGAACTTCCAAGTTTCTGAACCAAAGAGACATACAGCGCAGAAATAGGCTCTTTAGCCCAACTTGCCCACACCGGCCTACATGCCCCATCTATACTAGTCCCACCTGCCTGCGTTTGGTCCATATCCCTCTAAACCTGGCCTATTCATGTACCTGTCTAAATGTTTTTTAAACAAATGATTGTATCTGCCTTAACCATTTTCTCTGGCAACTGATACCATACACCTACCAAGCTTTGGATAACGTAATGCCTACTTCTCTGCATTTACCTGATCTATTCCCATTATACAATTCTATACACCCCTCATTCTCCTGTGCTCCACGGAATAAAGCCCTAGCCTGCTCAACCTCTGCCTATAGCTCAGGCCCTCGAGTCCTGGCAACATCCTCACACCCCGTCTCTGCATCCTTTCCAGCTTAATAACATCTTTCCTATAACAAGGTGACCAAAACTGGACAGAATACTCCAATTGTGGCCTTACCAATGTCATACAACCGCAACATAAGCTCTCAACTTCTATATTCAATACTCTGACTGATGACGGCCGATGTGCCGAAAGCCTTATCTACCTGCGACTCGACGTTCAAAGAACCATGCATGCATCTGCAATCCTAGATCCCTCTACACAACACACCCCAGAGCCCTGTCATTCACTGTGAAGATCCTGCCCTGGTTTGACATCGCAAAATGCAACACCTCGCACTTATTACATATTAAACTCCATTAACCATGCCTCAGCCCAACTGATCATGGTCCTGCTGCAATTTTGGATAGCTATCTTCGCTACCTTTGATGCCACCCACTTTAGTGTCATCTGAAAACTTGTTAAACATGCCTTGCACATTCTCATCCAATCGTTGGTATAAGCCTCAAACAGCAAGGGGCCCAGCACTGATCCCTGAGACACACCACTATTCACAGGCCTCCAGTCTTAAAAACAATCTTCTACCATCATCCTCTGCTTCCTTCCATGAAACCTATCTCTATCAAGTCGACTAGCTCTCCCTGGATCCCATACCATCCATCCTCCTAGAGTAGTCTATCATGCTGAACCTTATTAAATGCCTTGCTGAAGTCCATATAGACAACGTCTACAGCTCTGCCCTCATCAATCCTTTTGTTACTTACTCAAAAAACACAATCAGATCTGTGCCACGTATAAGATTGTGTTGACTATCCCTAATCAGCTCCTGTCTATCCAAATGCATATATACCTTATCCCTCAGAAAAATCTCCACTGACTTGCTTACCACTGATGTTAGGATCACTGGTCTATAGTTCCCAGACTTTTCCTTGCAGCCCTTTAAATAGAGGCACAACATTAGGCACCCTCCATTCTTCTGGAACCTCTCCTGTGTTTAATGGTGATTTCTATATGTCAGCCAGGGCTCCTGCAATTTCTTCCCACCGTATCCTCGGGTATATCTGTGGCCCGGGACATTTATCCACCTTCATGCAACTGATGATATCTGATACAACGAGAGGCAGGAAACCATATGAAACGTTTGGAACTTCCAAAGTGCAGAAATAATATTGATGCCTTTCCATTTCCCCAGTCACCAGCCAATCGGCTGGGTTAATATAGAGCGGTGGCTGCTTGGAATGCACTGCCACGGGAAGTCGTGGAGGAGATACAATTTAAAAGGTTTTTGGATAAGTGCATGGAGATGAGCGAATGAAGGGAGAGTGGTCACGAGCAGTCAGAGAAGGTTACTATAACTAGGCATCAGTTTTGATAGTCATTGTGGACTGGGGGAGCTGTTCCTGTATTGTACTGTTCTATGACCAAACGTAGGCAGGCAGACAATCTAACAAGGAACTGTACTTTCTAGGTACTAGTCCCCATAATTATTAAACATTTTTCCACCACTGAACTACAAATTATGCCATTGTCTCCAACATGTTTGTACTCAAGCAAGCAATTGAATAAATGTAAAATAATAAGTGAATATAGAATAATTCTATTCAGTTCATGGGTGTTGATATTTAAGACTTTCCTCAGGGGCGGCACAGTGGCACAGCAGCAGGGTTGCTGCCTTACAACGCCAAAGACCCAGGTTCAATCCTGGCTATGGGTGCTGTATGGTGCTATACATTCTCCCCATGACCTGCGTGGGGTTTCTCTGGGATCTCTGGTGTCCTCCCACACTCCAAAGGCATACAGGTTTGTAGGTCAATTGGCTTCTGTGAATTGTCCTTAATGTAGTGTTAGTGTGTGGGGATCGCTGGTCGGCACGGACTCGTTGGGCCGAAGGGCCTGTATCTCTAAACTAAACTAAATAGATTGATTTTATCCACTTCATGGGTATTGATATTCACTACCTTTCCAGTAACTTTCAGTGCAATAAGATGAGAGAGGCTGTGTTAAGTTTCATGGTAATTGCTTTGTACCAATCACATATGTGATTTAATATCTCTGGCCCGTGAATGTTAATACTTGTCCAGGGTCGTTCCTATCCACATGTGTTCCTTCTATACTTATCCATAGCATTATGAAGCTTCATCTGCATTCCTCACATACTGGCATGGTGGCGCAGTGGTAGAGTTGCTGCCTCTCAGTGCCAGAGATCCCCGTTCATTCCTGACCACGGGTACTGTCTTTATGGAGTTTGTACGTTCTCCCTGTGACCGCGTGAGTTTTCTCTAGGATCTCCGGCTTCCTCCCACACTCCAAAGATGTACAGGTTTGTAAACTAATTGGCTTTATTAAATTTGTAAATAGTCCCTAGTGTGTAGGATAGTGTTAGTGAGCGGGGATTCTGGTCGGCGCGGACTTGGTGGGCTAAACAAAACTAAACAAAACATTAGCTTTACATGATAGTTTAGTGGTGAGGAGGAGCGGATGGAAATATTGCACTATACCAATGATGAGAAGAGTGTAAACACAACAGCTTCACATCAGGGCAGCACAGCCGGTAGAGACACAGTCTCACTATACCAGCAAACCCTGTCAATCCTGGAGAAACTCAGCGGGTGCAGCAGCATCTAAGGAGCGAAGGAGATAGGCGACGTTTCGGGTCGAGACCCTTCTTCAGACCCTGTCAATCCCGACCTCGGTGCTGCCTGTATGGATTTTACACAATCTCCCTGTGACCACAAGGGATTAGTCTGGGTGTTCCACTTGCCCAAAGTGTGCGAGTTGTCAGGTTAGATTGCTCTCAGTTTAGTTTAGTTTGGAGATACGGGCTCTTTGGCCCCGAGTCCGCGCCCACCAGCCATCCTGCATGCAAACACTATTCTACGCACACTGGACACAATTTATAATTATACCAAGCTAATTAACCTACAAACCTGGAGTGTTTGGACTGTGGGAGGAAACCGGAGCACCTGGAAAAACCCACGCAGGTCTCAGGGAAAACGTACAAACTCCATACAGACAGCACCCAGAGTCAGGATGGAACTCAGGTCTCTGGCGCTGTGAGACAGCAACTCTACTGCTGCGCAGCCATGCCACTGAGTGGAAGAACCTGGGGCGAGTTGAGGGAAACATGGGGATAATATCTTACAGGAAGAATAAGTGTGGGAATGGGATTGCTGTGCGAGAATGGGATCGACAATGGGCCGAATTCGCAGGGAGGGAGATTGCAACCTTCACGTGGTCCGCCCTGTTTCGACGAATGCAATCAACCTGGCGTGCACAATCAAATAAGATCAAATAGAACAAGTTGTCTTACAACTTTAGATTGTGCATGTCATACCCAAGAAGAAGAAGAAGGAGGAGTTTTTCACAGGGCTAATTGGATCAGACCCAACACCTTGATCAACAGACCTCACTCTGCCTGTGGTACGAGGACACTGAATGAGTTTTGTTGTTGCAGCTCTTTGGTTCCATCTCTCATGTCACATCCTTTTCATAAAAATATTTATATATACATTAATTAGCTTAAAAGCAAGATGCCAAGGAACCTCGATAAAATTCTTCACAGGAAGACTGCAAATTAATATAACATAGTCATCGTTAAATGCCACTTCGTTTTCAAAACCGTGATGTGTTCTTTCTGAGTCAGCTTCTATTTACATTTTCCGGCTCAGAACTGTGTATCCGACGGCACCTGAAAGTGAACACACAACAGTCTTTAATACAGAAAAATTACCGTCTATTGGAATGCACTGCATGGTATTTCTAACTTACCATGGTTCCCCTCTTTTTTAACTCTCCTTCAGAATGTAACTTCCCCTTGGTCTCATTCACCTGCAAAAAACATCAGAATGAATGGTCATCTTTGGTGTGTATTCTCATTTGTTCTGTATTAAAAGTGTTTGACATCTTATGGCAATAGTCTCAAGATAACAAAACAATGTGCACATCTTCTCTGCCTTACTTCATTTTTTCTCAGCTAAAAGAAGGGTCTCGACCTGCAATGTCACCTATTCTATTTTTCCTGACCTGCTGAGTTACTCCAGCATTTTGTGTCTAAAATTCCACTTGCAAGGTCACTTTTATTTGGTAAAAATGTTAAATGGTGAGGACTACAGAAATATTATTTTTTTTTACCTCTCCACCAGAGCTTCTGCAGTCATAAATATTAACATTACTTCCACCGTTTTCAGTCTTGAGCTCGTGGTATTTTCAATTGGACTTTCCGCACCTCATTAATGGTTCGCTTTAAAACTTCCTCAGAACACTTGTCTGAGCATTGCTATTCTCACAGCGTGGTCACCCACCCCTGCAACCTAGTGCGCTACAAACCAGCTCATGTCCAGCCGGTCCATGAATGAACAGATCCACACTGGGATGGTCAGTGTCAGTGACCCAAACCAGGGCTGTCCCAGGTCAATGAGTGACCACACACACCAGGGCTGTCTTTGTCCATTCCCACACTGACCTTTCTGTCCTGGGCCTCCTCCATTGTCAGAGTAGAGGAACAGCACCTCATATTTTGTTTGGGCAGCTTACAAACCAGAGGCCTAAAATTTGATTTCTCTAACTTTAAGTAACCCTTACATACCCTGTCTCTCCGTCCCTCCCCCACCCTAGTCCTTGTACTAGTTACACTGTCGTCCTGCTGAGTTTCATTGTCTGTATTCTGGGTCAGTGATTGACCCATCACCGCACCAGGACAGAACTGGGTCAGTGAGTGACTGCGCCCACATACCAAGATTATCCAGGGGCAGTCAGTGTTACACAGAAAATAGGTGCAGGAGGAGGCCATGTGGCCCTTCAAGCCAGCACTGCCATTCATTGTGATCATGGCTGATCATCCACAATCAGTACCCCGTTCCTGCCTTCTCCCCATACCCCCTGATTCTGCTAACCCCAAGAGCTCTATCTAACTCCCTTTGAATCCATCCAGTGAATTGGCCTCCACTGCCTTCTGTGGCAGAGAATTCCACAAATTCACATGATGAAAACGTTTTTTTTCATCTCAGTTTTAAATGGCCTCCCCTTTATTCTTAGCCTGTGGCCCCTGGTTCTGGACTCCACCATCATTGGGAACATTTTTCCTGCATTAAGCTTGTCTAGTCCTTTTATAATTTTATACCTTCCTATAAGATCCCCTCTCATCCTTCTAAATTCCAGTGAATACAAGCCCAGTCTTTCCAATCTTTCCTCGTATGACAGTCCCGCCATCCCAGGGATCAATTTCGTGAACTTACGCTGCACTGCCTCAATAGCAAGGATGTCCTTCCTCAAATTAGGAGACCAAAACTGTACACAATACTCCAGGTGTGGTCTCACCAGGGCCCTGTAAAACTGCAGAAGGACCTCCTTACTCCTATACTTAAAACCTCTTGTTATGAAGCCCAACATTCCATTAGCTTTCTTCACTGCCTGCTGTACCTGCATGTTTACTTTCAGTGACTGGTGTACTAGGACACCCAGGTCTCATTGCACTTCCCTTTTTCCTAATCTGATACAATTGAAATAATAATCTGCCTCCTTGTTCTTGCGCTAAAGTGGATAACCTCACATTTATCTATATTATACTGCATCTACCCACTCAACCTGTCCAAGTCACCATGCAACCTCCTAGCATCCTCTTCGCAGTGCACACTGCCACCCAGCTTTGTGTCACCTTGTGTTACTTTTAATTCCATCATCTAAATCATTAATATATAATGTAAATAGTTGCGGACCCAGCACAGAGCCTTGCGGCACTCCACTCGCCACTGCCCTCCATTCTGACAGGGACCCGTTTATCCCTACTCTTTGTTTCCTGTTTCTATCCATGTCAATACCCTACTCCAATACCATGTGCTCTAATTTTGCCCACTAATCTCCTATATGGAACCTTATCAAAGGCTTTCTGAAAGTCCAGATACACTATATCTACTGGCTCTCCTTTATTCATTTTACTTGTCGCATCCTCAAAAACCTCAACAAAGTTAGTCAAGCAGGATTTCCCCTTCATAAATCCATGCTGTCTTGGACCAATTATTTTCCTGCTATCCAAGCACCATTATTACTTCTTTAATAATTGACTCCAGCATCTTCTCCATCACTGATGTCAGGCTAACTGGTCTATAATTCCCCAATTCCCTCTTGCTCCTTTCTTGAAAAGTGGGATAACATTAGCTACCCACCAATCCACAGGAACTGATCCTGAATCTATAGAACATTGGAAAATGATCACCAATGCATCCACAATTTCTAGAGCTACCTCCTTGAGTGCCCTGGAATGCAGACCATCAGGCCCTGGGGATTTATCAGCATTCAGAGCCATCAGTCTACCCAATACTATTTCTCGCCTAATACAAATTTCTTTCAGTTCCGCTGTCTCCCTAGATCCTCTGACCTCTAGTATAGTGCTTCTTAAACTATCTCAGTGTCATTTACCCTTGAGTATCACAAAATTTCATTCACCCTCGACTAAATTTTCTTTTGTTTTTTGGTAATTTTCGTCTTTGTGTATAATTTATTTAGTCACATGAGCAAAAAATAAAAGTTAACTAATTCACCCCAAAATAATTTCATTCACCCTTGGGTGAACAAATCACCAATTTAAGCACTGCTCTTGTACATCTTGGAGATTGTCTGTGTCTTCCTTTGTGAAGACAGAACCAAAGACCCTGTTCAACTCTTCTGCCATTTCCTTGTTCCACCTGTTCCTGCCTTCAAGGGTCCCACATTTGGCTTTACTAATCTTTTTCTCTTAACATACCTAAATAAGCTTTTACTATCCTTCTTTATATTCTTGACCAGCTTACCCTCGTACTCCATCTTTTCAGCCCGTATTGCCCTTTTTGTTACCTTCTGTTGTCCTTTGAAAGTTTCCCAATCCTCTGGCTTCCAGCTACTCCTTGCCATGTTATACACCTTTTCTTTTAGCTTTATTCCATCCCTAACTTCTCTTGTCAGCCACTGTTGCCTCTTGCTCTTCCTCTTTGGAATGAAATGATCCTGCATCTTCTGGATTATGACCAGAAATTCCTGCCATTGCTGCTCCACCGTCATTCTTGCTTGGATCCTTTTCCAGTCGACCTTGGCCAGCTTCTCTCTCATGCCTTCATAGTCCCCTTTGTTCAACTGCAACACTGACACTTCTGATTTAACCTTCTCCCTCTCAACTTGCTTATTAAAACTTATCATATTATGGTCACTACCTCCTAGCGGTTCCTTTACCTTGAGTTCCATTATTAAATCTGGTTCATTAGACAAGACCAAATCCAGAATAACCTTATCTCTGATAGGCTCCAGTACAAGCTGCTCTAAGAATCCATCTCGGAGGCACTTTATAAATTCCCTTTCTTGGATCCAGAACCAACCTGATTTTCCCAGTTTACCTGCATATTGAAATCTCCCATAACCACAGTGGCATTACCTTTGTCACATGCCAATGTTCCTGCTGCAACTTGCACCCCATATCCAGGCTACTGTTTGTGAGCCTGTAGATAACTCCCATTAGTGTCTTCTCACCTTTACAATTCCTCAATTCTAACCACAGCGACTCTACATCATCTGTCCCTATGTCACCCCTCACAAGGGACTGAATTCCATCCCTCACCAGCAGAGCTACCCCACCTCCTCTGCCCACCTGCATGTCCTTTATATAGGACGTATAACCCTGAATATTCAGTTCCAAGCCCCTATCCTGCCCCTATCCTAATTCCCACAATGTCATATCTACCAATCTCGAACTGAGCCTCAAGCTCATCCACTTTATTTCTTATACCTTGTGCATTCATATATGATACTTTTAATCCATTAATCACCTCCCCTTTCACATCGATTCCTATTTCACTTGGCCATACTCTCCTATCGCTTTGTGAGCTTTTTGTCCCGTTAATTCTGGTGTCTTTTTTAACTTTTCCTATACTCTCTTTCCCTTTAACTCCATCCTTGTTTTTCCAATTTGTCTCTCCCCCCCCCCCCCCCCCCCCCCCCCCCCGTCCTCCACTATTTAGTTGCCCCCACAACAGGGCAGACCTGGGTCAGTGAGTGACCACTACGGCAGGACTGACCTGGGTCAGTGAGTGTTGTCTCTACCAGGATTATCTTGGGTGGGTGTTTGACCAGATCCACACCAGGGCTGTTCAGAGTCACTGAATGATCAGGGCTGGGCCTGGTCAGTAAGTAACCATTTCCCACACCTGGGCCATCCCTGCTCAATGAGTCACCATCTCACACAAGGGCTCCCCAGAGTTAGTGAGTGACCCAGTTTCCTCCCACACTATAATTGAAAAATGTGCCTAGTGTGTGTAGGATAGTGTTAGTGGGCAGGGATCGCTGGTCGGCACGAATCGGTGGGCCAAAGGCCCTGTTTCCGCCGTGTATCTCTAAACTAAACTAAACTAAACGAAACATGTAGCAAGGCCTTTGAAACAGTTCTGTGTGGTAATCTGCTCTGGAAAGTTAGATCGCATGGAGCCTAAGGGAGCTAGTTACAGTAATTGAATGCGGACTTGACTTAATAGTAAAATGGTGAGGACAGGGGTGGAAAGTTATATGTGGGAGACCTATGAACAGTGGTGTACTCAGGGGTCGGTGCTGGACCCATTCGTATTTGTCATTACACCAACGATTTGGATGTTCATTTACAAGACATGGTTAGCAAGTTTTCACATGACACTAAATAGTGTTCGAGGTAGTGAAGAGAGTTATTAAAAATTGTGGTTGTATTGTGATCATCTGGGTAAATGGCCCAAGAGTAAGGTATTGCTTTTCATAGTTAAACCAGGGTAGGACTTCCACAGTGAACAGAAGGATCATGGGGAACGTTGCAGAACTAAGGGACTGAGGACAACAAATACATGGATCTCTGAGATTGGCATAGCTGGTAGACATGGTGGTGAAGGCAGCCTTTGGCGTGTTGGCCTTCATCAGTCAGAGCACCGAATATCGAAGGTGGGATCTTTGTACAAGGCATTTTGGTAAGGCTGCACTTGGAGGATGTGTTTCACATGACACCACAGTGCTGTGTACACCATGGCTGCAGATCTACAACGTGACCTGCGCTGAAGATTGAGACATGTTGTTGCCACAAACATGCAGAATGAGTGTGATCTCCTTCTCTTCCAAAGCTCACTCTGGTTGTCACCATCCTATTTCATCAGCAATAAGAATATAAGCAAAACGGTGAATCAATACGGTGGAACTCATTGCCACAGGCGGCTGTGGAGGCCAAGTCAATGGATATTTTTAAGGTGGAGATTGATAGATTCTTGAATAGTAAGGGTGTCAGGGGTTATGGGGAGAAGGCAGGAGAATGGGGTTGAGAGGGAAAGGTAGATCAGCCATGATTGAATTGCGGAGTATACTTGATGGACCAAATGGCCTAATTCTGCTCCGAGAACATAAGAACATGAACAATAAGAACACACCTTTCCATTCCTGAGGTCCAGTGTATTGATGGACTCGTGTTTTTCCAATATACAGAGCACTGCATCATGGATTGTGAGGAAGAAGATTTCTGGAGTGATTTCATCATCAAAAAATCCACATCTTTCTAATTTTTCCAGTAGTAGACCTAAAGGTAACCACAACAAATCTATTCAAACATTTATATCTAAGATGTTTAATCTCCAGTTTGAAAGGTCTCAGCCATTGACTGAGATGTGAAAGCTCTGACTTGGATCCTGCCCCATATCAGGCATGGTGTGGAGACTGAATGAGTTTCCGAGCTTGTCCCAGTGCTCCACACGCTAACACCCGACACCATTCCAAACCCGCCTCAACATTCCTTCCTGAAAGGAAGAGCAGCTTCCCCTGTGCATTTGCAGCTTCATTTGTGGAACGTAATGTTCATCACTGGCAACATCAACATCGATCCTATCAATGTTTCCACTAGTGGGAGAGGCCTGGACCAGAGGCCTCAGCCTCAGAATAAGGAACCTACCTTTAGAATGGAGATGAGGAAGAATTTCTTCAGTCAGAGGGTGGTGAATTTGTGGAACTCATTGCCACAGACGGCTGTGGAGGCCATCAATGGATGTTTTTTAAGGAGGAGATTGACACACTCTAGATTAGTACGGGTGTCGGGGGTTATGGGGAGAAGGCAGGAGAATGGAGTTGAGAGGGAAAGATGGAACAGCCATGATTGGCGGATTGGACTTGATGGGCCAAATGGCCTAATTCTGCTCCTAGAACTTATGAACTGTCCACACTAGATTGGCCTTCATTTCACTTACTGCAGATCTCTGATACAGAGTCTCGCAGATAGGTTCAGGACTTCAACTGATGGTGAGGAAGAGGTGGCGATGGATGTGAGTGCTGCTGTGTGACATGGAGAGCAAATTGAGGTCATGACTCCCATTAAACTCATGTCCCCTAGTTCTTTTTAGATGGTGGAAGCGCAGATTTGGAGCTGCCTTGGAAAGTTATGAGTGTGGTGCCTTGAATAGAGAAGGTGAATGCCCTCTCTACAGCACCTGATACATAGGATGAATGCCCTCTCTACAGCACCTGATACATAGGGTGAATGCCCTCTCTACAGCACCTGATACATAGGATGAATACCCTCTCTACAGCACCTGATACATAGGATGAATACCCTCTCTACAGCACCTGATACATAGGGTGAATGCCCTCTCTACAGCACCTGATACATAGGATGAATACTCTCTCTACAGCACCTGATACATAGGGTGAATGCCCTCTCTACAGCACCTGATACATAGGATGAATGCCCTCTCTACAGCACCTGATACATAGGGTGAATACCCTCTCTACAGCACCTGATACATAGGGTGAATGCCCTCTCTACAGCACCTGATACAAAGGGAATATGCCCTCTCACATAGGGTGAATTAGGGTGAATGCCCTCTCTACAGCACCTGATACATACGTGTGAATGCCCTCCTCTACACAGCCTGATACATAGGGTGAATGCCCTCTCTACAGCACCTGATACATAGAGTGAATGCCCTCTCTACAGCACCTGATACATAGGGTGAATTGCTATCCCAATAATTGAATGAGTGTCTTTTTTCAGGATAGGCGAGAGTGGAAAGATATCATAGGAGCCTGAGAGGCAACTTTTTCCACACAAAGGCTGATATATATATGGAACGAGATGCCAGAGGAAGTGGTTGCGGCAAGACAAGTGGGTGGCACGGTGGCGCAGTGGTAGAGTTGCTGCCTCACAGCGCCAGAGACCCGAGTTCAATCCTGACTACAGGTGCTGTCTGTACAGAGTTTGAATGTTCTCCACGTGACCCACGTGAGTTTTCTCTGGAAAGCTCTAGTTCCCTCCCACACTCCAAATACGTACTGGTTTGTAGGTTAATTGGCTTGGTATAGATGTAAATTGTCCTAGTATGTATAGATTGTGTTAGTGTGCAGGGATCGCTGGTTGGCCAGACTTGGTGGGCCGAAGGGCCTGTTTCTGCGCTGCATCTCTAAACTAAACTGAACTACAACAACATCTAAAAGGTATTTGAACAGGTACGTGAATCGGGAATTTTTAAGAGGGGTATGAGCCAAATGTGGACAAATGGGACTGGCTTAGATGGGGCACCTTAGTCAGCATGCACAAGTTGGGCTGAAGAGCCTGTTTCTGTGCTCGATGACTCTAGCACTCAATGACTCAATTAAAATGGGAATGAACACCTTGTGCTGGGTGAAGCGAATCGCTACTGTGTTCCAGGTAAAGGTGAGGACAATCCACCAGGTTCTCAGCAAACCCCTCACCCTGGGAACTTCAAGTGGCTCCAAATTCTGCCAGAAAATTAGAGGAAAGCAAACTTACCATCACAAGCAGCAATGTAAACATCAACCTCAATCCTGATTAATTCTTTCAGGATCTGTTAAAGAAAGTGAAGGATTGAAAGAGGTTACATGTTTTGTATACGAGAGTCAAATTTGTGGTAAAAACTTAAGTCTCTTGTTACTGTTATAGTTTGTCAGGACAAGGATGAAAAGCTGCATGAATTATCAGGATGGCTAATGCATTCTGCGTGAATCATCAGGATGAATAATGCATTCCTTGTCAGAGAATGTGGATCATTACACTTTGGAACATTATATGAAGCAAGCCTATAGTCATATTGTTGATGTGTAGGAGGGAACTGCAGATACTGGTTTACACTGAAGTATGTTTACACTCCACCAAATGGTGGAGTAACTCAGCGGGACAGGCAGCATCTCCGGATGGGAGGAATGGGTATCGGTAGACCCTTCTTCAGACTGAGGGTCAGGGGAGAGGGAGACAGAGATATGGAAGGGTAAGGTGTGAAACGAGTGATCAAAGATCAAGCAAACAATGAACTATTCTACATTTTCTTTGACCTTCGTCCCTTTTGATCACTCATTTTCACACCTTACCCATCCATATCTTTGTGTCTTCCTCTCCTCTGACTCTCAACCTGAAGAACGGTCTAGACCCAAAATGACACCCATTCCTTCTATCCAGAAATGCTGCCTGTCCCGCTGAGTTACTCCAGCATTTGGTGTCTATAACCATATAACAATTACAGAACGGAAACAGGCCATCTCGGCCCTTCTAGTCCGTGCCGAACATTTACTCTCACCTAGTCCCATCTACCTGCATTCAGACCATAACCCTCCATTCCTTTCCCGTCCATATACCTATCCAATTTATTTTTAAATTATAAAATCGAACCAGCCTCCACCACTTCCACTGGAAGCTCATTCCACACAGCTACCACTCTCTGACTAAAGAAGTTCCCCCTCATGTTACCCCTAAACTTTTGTCCTTAATTCTCAAATCATGTCCTCTTGTTTGAATCTTCCCTACCCTCAATTGAAAAAGCTTATCCACGTCAACTCTGTCTATCCCTTTCATCAATTTAAAGATCTCTATCAAGTCCCCCCTTAACCTTCGACGCTCCAAAGAATAAAGACCTATCTTGTTCAACATTTCTCTGTAACTTAGGTGCTGAAACCCAGGCAACATTCTAGTAAATCTCCTCTGCACTCTCTCTATTTTGTTGACATCTTTCCGCTAATTTGGCGGCCAAAATTGTACACCGTACTCCCGAATTGGCCGCACCAATGCCTTGTACAATTTTAACATTACATCCCAACTTCTATACTCAATGCTCTGATTTATAAAGGCCAGCACACCAAAAGCTTTCTTTACCACCCTATCTATCTTCAATATAATGTTGATATTTTGCTTGGGCAGCTTGCAACCCAATGGTATGAATATTGATTTCTCTAATTTCATGTAATTGCATTTCATGTCTTGCCTTCGATATCACCTCTTCCACAGCCAACAATGGACCATTGTGGGCTCCACCTTTACTTGGCCATCGGTGTCGACTCTGATTTGTTCTGAACCTTTCATTAGTTTCATTCTTCCCTGAATAAAGACCTATCTTGTTCAACATTTCTCTGTAACTTAGGTGCTGAAACCCAGGCAACATTCTAGTAAATCTCCTCTGTACTCTCTCTATTTTGTTGACGTCTTAACCCAAAACATCACCTGTTCCTTTTTGACCCAGAGATGCTGCCTGACCCGCTGAGTTACTCCAGCATTTTGTGTCTCTCTTCGTCATATTGTTCAGTGATCCAAGTGTAAGCAGCTACTGCGCAAAGCCACCGTGATCAGCAGAAACAGTGATGAGCCGTTATGTTCACCGCACGCATGGCACTACAGAGCAATGATCCAGCTCACGTACCCTCCCCCCCCCCCCTCATGCAGACAATCTACATGGTAGGCAGGGTGGGAGGAGCCCCTTCATTGGCTGGCTCCAGAGAGCCAGTGGTAGTGTTGCTGCCATCCAGTGCCAGAGACCCGGCTTTGATCCTGCAAAGGTGTGCAGGTTTGTAGGTTAATTGGCTTTGATCAAAATTGTAAATTGTCTGTAGGGTGTAGGAGGCACACTTAGTGTGCGGGGCTCGCTGGGCGGTGCGGGCTCGCTGGGCCGATGGCCTGTCTCCGCACTGTATCTCTAAACTAAACTCATGGCTGCAAGATTTTTATCGCAGCTGTACCTCGCCACGTGCTCATAACAATAAACTCAACCTGACTTGACTTGGAGATAGGCACAAAATGCTGGAGTAACTCAGTGGGTCAGGCAGCATCTCTGGAGAGAAGGAATAGGTGACGTTTCAGCTCAAAACCCCTCTTGACTTCAGCTGGTGCCTATCAAAAATATATTACAAAGCTTCAAGGGATAGGGATAGCCTAAAAATGTTTAAAGTCCTCTTCATGTGTTATAATATTTCTGTGCTTTAAAGAAGTTGAGACTGAGCATGTGTAGCTGACACTCACTGCAGACTAACTTTAGTCAGATTCTGTTCTCTGTTGCCAAAGGAAAAATGGCAATCGTAAAACAATAAAAGCAGGTCAAAAGGGTAACAGGCCATTTGCATATCTGTAATTGTTAAGGGCTTGGACACACTAGAGGCAGGAAACATGTTTCCGATGTTGGGGGAGTCCAGAACCAGGGGCCACAGTTTAAGAATAAGGAGTAAGCCATTTAGAACGGAGACGAGGAAACACTTTTTCTCACAGAGAGTGGTGAGTCTGTGGAATTCTCTGCCTCAGAAGGCGGTGGAGGCAGGTTCTCTGGATGCTTTCAAGAGAGAGCTAGATAGGGCTCTTAAAAATAGCGGAGTCAGGGGATATGGGGCGAAGGCAGGAACGGGGTACTGAGTGGTGCTGATCAGCGATGATCATATTGAATGGCAGTGCTGGCTCGAATGGCCAAATGGGGAGGGGGGGGGAGGTGCAGATTTATAATTTTGGAAGAAGAAAAAGTGTTAAAGTGTCTGCTACAGTAAACACACGTTAAAGGAAAATTGTGTATATAGGAGAATAATCTCCCTGATTGCTCCCAGTGATCTTTGGCACTCTTCAATAAAGCTTTGATTGTCTTCCCCAATATGTGTGTTGTGTTTTAAAGTTGTCTTGAATATGCCACAAACAGCAGGGCACGTTGTGAAGACCGTAAATGTCCCCACGATCACTGTCCCCACTGAACCGTCTGCGAGTTAGGACCTTACCGAAATCAGGCCTTTCATGGCAGACATGTCGAGGAAGGAGACAGCAGCAAAGTCGAGGACAATGCTGTGTGTGTCCACTCTGGGGACTTGAATCCCGCCCGGGAGAGGGGACCTCCAGTCAATCTTCAGTGGCAAGTCCTTGGTGTCGGTTGCTGCAGTTACATCATCAGCAGTCTTCTCATCTTCATTGTCAGAGTCGCTCGAATAACTCCCATCTGTTGTCTCAACGTACCCTTTCTGCACAGAAACACAAGCGGCAGTGACAGTCTGAACCTCAGAGCTGCCTGAGGTTCTCAATGGAGAATGTACAAATTGCGTATAGACAGCACCCATAGTCAGGATGGAACCTGGGCCTACGGCGCTGTTCGGCAGCAACTCTACCGCTGCGACACCATGCCACCCTAAATCTCCCCACCAATTTCCATGGTTTGGGAAGAGGATATTTGCCCCGTTTGTGAGGGGAAGATTAACCTCACACAGGTAAAATCCAAACAGCAAGTGTACGTCATTGGAGACCTTCGGACTATCCTTGATCGGACTTTGCTGGCTTTACCTTCTCTTATCATGTATCTGTACACTGTAAAGGCTTGATGGTAATCATGTATTGTCTTTCCGCTGACTGGTTAGCACACAACAAAAGCTTTTCACTGTACCTCAGTACACGTGACAATAAACTAAACTCAAACTCACACTCAAACTGCCTCACACCTTCAGTAGCCCAGGCTCTCTCCTGACCTTGGGTGCTGTCTGTGTGGAGTTTGCACGTTCTCCCTGCGACTGGATGCGTTTCCCAAGAGTGCCCCTGTCTCACCCTCGTCCCAAAATGCACAGCCCATTGAGCTCATCGCCCTCTGTAAGTTATCGCCAGTGTGTAGATGAGTTGTGGAATCTGTGGAGAGTTGGCGAGGGATAGGTGGAGAAGGCAGGTGCTGATGGTAGTGAGGAAGGTGGGCTTAGTCTACAGAATGTGATGAATCAGTTAGTAAGATCGACAAAAAAATTGCAGATCAAATTTAATCTTGACAAATCTTGACTATTTGGGAGGACAAATAAGGGAAGGGCGCATATCATGGATTGTAGAGCCCTAGGGAGCATCAAAGAACAGATAGCCTTTGTGTACATGTCCATAAATCCCTGAAGATAAATAGAAATAGAAATAGCTAGGGTGGTGAAGAGAGCTGATAGAGTAATACAGCATGGAAACAGGCCCTTCAGCCCAACTTTCCCACACCAACCAACATTCCCCATCCACAGTAGTCCCACCTGCCTGCATCCCTCTAAACCGGTCCTATCCATGTACTGTCTAAATGTTTCTTAAACATTGTGATAGTTCCTGCCTCAACTCCCTCCTCTGGCAGCTTGTTCCATGCACCTATCACACTTAGTGTAAAAAGGTTACCCCTCAGGTTCCTATTAAATCTTCCCCCCCTCACCTTAAACCTATGTCCTCTGGTCTTGATTTCCCTACTCTGGGCAAGAGACTCCGTGCAGGACTCTACCTGATCTATTCCTCCCGCTCCAAACAATAAAGTCCTAGCCTGCTCAACCTCTCCCTTTAGCTAAGGCCCTTGAGTCCCGGCAACATCCTTGGCAATCTTCTTTGCACCCTTTCCAGCTTGACAACATCTTTCCAATAACATGGGGCCTAGAACTGAACATAATACACTAAATGTGGCCTCATTAACATATTTTATAACTGCAGATGGGATCCTTGGCACCATTACCTAGGATATAGAATATAAGAACAGGGAGATTTTGGTATATAGTTTTTGCTATAATACTTTGGTGAGGCCACCTCTGGAGTAATGTGTGCATTCTGGGGACACCACAGTGCAGGAGAGGCATGAATTATCTGGAGAGGGTGCAGGGGGCATTTGTTAGCACATTTACCTAATTTGGAGAGTTTCAATTATGAGGAGAGACAAAAAAGGCTGGGTTTGTGTTCACTGGAGTGGAAGAGTGAAGTGGAACCCGACAGAAGTGTACAAAATTATGAGGGACCGAAATAGGGTAGACAGTAAGATTTTGTTTTCCCATGGCAGAGATCACTACAACCAGCAGGCTTGGGTTTAAGTCATAGAGTGTGGAAACATGCCCGTTCGAACCAACTTGCCCGTGCCAACTAACATGTCCCAGCTACACTAGTCCCACCTGCCTGCGTTTGCCCCATATCCGTCTAAACCTGTCCTATCCATGTACTTGTCGAAATGTTTCTTAAACATTGCGATATTACCTGCCTCAACTACTTCCTCCGGCAGCTTGTTCCATACACCCACCACCCTTTGTGTGTAAAAAGTTACACCAGATTTCCGTTAAATCTTTTCCCCTTCACCATAAACCTATGTCCTCCGGTCCTCGATTCACCTACCATAGGCAAGAAGTCTGTGCGTCTACCCGATCTATTCCTCTCATAATTTTGTACACAGTGAAGCGGTTTAGCGGGACATGAGGAGTTATTTTCAATAAGAGGGTGGTTAGAATAGGAAAAGCACTGCCTGAGAGGGTAGTAGAAACAGAGGATGGTGCGGCATTAAATGTATCTGGGCGAGGGGTTGAATGACCAAAATACAGGAAGCCAAGGCCCATGTCTTGGTAAATGCGCTCAGTGTAAGTGGTCAGCATGGAAGAGCTGGACCTTCTCTGCTGTATTACTGTAGCAATTAATTTACTAAACCCAGGGTGATGGAAGTATTCATTCCCAAAGAAGAGCTAGCACGGTGGTGCAGCGGTAAGGTTGCAGCTTTACGGAGCCAAAGACCCAGCTACGGTCCTGACTGCATGTGCTGTCTGCACAGTTTGTACGTTCTCCACGCGGCTACGTGGGTTTTCTCCAGGTGCTCCAGTTTCCCCCATCCCTCCAAAGACGTACAGGTTTGTAGGTTAACTGGCTTAGATAAAAATTATAAATCATCCAAAGTGTGTGTAGGATAGTGTTAGTGAATGGGGATCGCTGGCCGGCGTAGACTCGGTGGGCAGAAGGGTCTGTTTCCGCACTGTATTTCGAAAGTGAAGTGAAAAGCAGAGCCCAAAACTATATCAAGGTTTACGGTTTAAGAAGGAACTACAGATGCTGGGAAATCGATGTTTGACAAAAATGCTGGAGAAACTCAGCGGGTGAGGCAGCATCTATGGAGCATAGGAAATAGGCCCAAAACGTTGACTATTTTCTTTGCTCCATAGATGCTGCCTCACTCGCTGAGTTTCTCCAGCATTTTTGTCTACCTTCACGGTTTACAGTGCTGCTCGAGGTCATTGAAAGGTGGGCTCCGCTCCCTCGGTGTTTGTAACTGAGTCACTTACCGCCGTGATCATTAGCTCTCCTTTCAGGAGCAACTTTTTGATTTTACGAATGGCTTTATTCCTCTTACGGAGAATGCGGAGAGGGTTAAACCCAACCTGTATGAGACAAATTACATCACGATTGACAATGCAAATAAAGGTCCATCAAAGAATAACAATGCCACTTAAAAAAAAACATTTAGACATTTTAGATTGGCAACAAATGTAGCCAGAATACAGACACCAAGCACTGGACTAACTCAGCGGGTCAGGCAGTATCTCTGGAGAAAAAGGATGGGTGACGGTTCAGGTCGGAACCCTTCTTCAGACTTCTTTAGTTATCCAACATCACAAGAAGATCTAAATGAACTGGGGAAGTGGGTAAAGGAATAGCCAATTGGAGTGTGGGAGCAAACAGGAGTTCCGGGAGAAAACCCACGCATGTCACGGGGAGACCGTACAAACTCCATACAGACAGCACCTGTAGTCAGGATCGAACCTGGGTCTCTGGCGCTGTGAGGCAACAACTCTACTGCTGCGCCACCGTGCCGCCACCTTTGTTTTTTTATTTATGTGTTTTTAAAATAAAGTATTTGTTCCTTTAATACTGAAGTTTGATTTATGGGCTGGTAGCTTTTGGAATCACATGCTCAAATTTACAGCTGATAGCGTCGTCAGGTGTATGTTTCATTCACACGATTTTGAATTACGTGTTGTTTTTCAAGCATAAAACTCAAGGTGTCTGTGTGAAAATACAACCTGTATAAAAATATCAGCCTGCAGAATATAGTTTCACAGCATTATGGCATTAGAGTTACAGAGAAAGTGCAGATAAAAAAACATCCAAAGTCCACAGTGTGGTAGGTCGGAAGATCGGAATAACACTCTAATTTATGGGAGACCTTTGGTAACAGCGGAGAAGAGGCTGTTCATAAATCTTGTGGTATGAGCTTTCAAGCTTTTGTATTTTCTGCTTTACTGAAGAGGGAAGAAGGAACGCGCGGGTGGTGAGAGTGGTCGGGCTGTTCTCCCGAGACATTGTATGTGATCAAAACACAAAGAGCATAACACAAAGCAAAGGTAGACAAAAATGCTGGAGGTTCTCAACGGGTGAGGCAGCATCCATGGAGCGAAGGAATAGGTGACGATTCGGGTCAAGACCCTTCTCCACACAAAGCAAAACTCAGCGGCTCAGGCAACTACTGCAGGAGACAGATACAAAGAGCTGGTAGGGGAGGGGGGGAGGGGTGAGGGTGGAGGGGTGGAGGGGTGGAGGGGTGAGGGGTGGAGGGGTGAGGGGTGGAGGGGGGGGGGGAGGGGGAGGGGAGAGGGGGGAGGGGGGAAGGGGTGGGTGAGGGGTGGAGGGGGAGGGGGGAGGGGGGAAGGGGTGAGGGGTGGAGGGGTGGAGGGGGAGGGGGGGAGGGGGGAGGGGGGGGAAGGGGTGAGGGGTGGAGGGGGAGGGGGGGGGGGGGGTGGAGGGGTGAGGGGTGGAGGGGTGAGGGGTGGAGGGGGAGGTGGGAGGGGGGAGGGGAGAGGGGGGAAGGGGGTGAGGGGTGGAGGGGGAGGGGGAGGGGTGGAGGGTGGGGGGGAGGGGAGGGGTGGGAGGAGGGGTGGAGGGGAAAAGGGGGAGGGGTCGACGGGGGGGGAGGGTGGAGGGGGAGGGTGGAGGGTGGGGGGGAGGGGGGATGGGGTGAGGGGTGGAGGGGGAGGGGTGGAGGGGTGAGGGGTGGAGGGGTGAGGGGTGGGAGGGGGAGGGGGGAGGGGGGGAGGGGAGAGGGGGGAAGGGGGTGAGGGGTGGAGGGGGAGGGGTGGAGGGTGGGGTGGGGGGAGGGGGGAGGGGGTGGACTTGGGGGGGGAGGGTGTGAGGGGGAGGGGTGGGAGGGTGGGGGAGGATGTGGGAGGGGGGGAGGGGTGGGCTGGAGGTGAGGGTGGGGTTTCTTCAGAGGAGGAAGAGGGAGCATCAGGACAATATTGAATATTGTTGTGGCTTGGTCATCGCCCTATCCATGGCGACCCTGTGCATACTTGTGTACTGGATGCAAAACCAAGTGTTCCTGACAAAAAGTATCAAACAATCAATCTATGTCCACATTTCTTGTGGGAACTCCGTGATAAACGAGCCCGTTTAAGTTTTGTCAAACCCTGACTTACAGCTTCTGTCAGCTTGGTCCGGAAAAAATCAATGTTTGCAAAGAATATTGGTGAAGGGCATCGGAAGATCCTCACTCCCTCCGGCTCGTAGATCTAGGGTAAGACACAGTGAGGTTAGTGCGTGTGGGCGTCGCTGAATCCTGGGTTTAATGGTGGTTGCCCGCTTCACTTACATTGACGTGGTCCTTCCTGTTTCTGTAGAGGTCCGTGCCGCGAATGTTGGCCAGAACGGAACACTGCGGACTGAAAACAAAGTGCGGTCGTAGCAAGAGGTTAATTGTGGCGCGATATTTATGAAAAATGAACACAGGCGTTACCGTCTTTATGGAGCATGTTAAAGGGGGATTCAGCGTCATCAGAGACCCACACCATCCTGCTCACACACTCATTCCACCCCTGCCATCGGGAAGAAGGTACAGGAGCCTGAAAACTGTAACGTCCAGGTTCAGGAACAGCTTCTTCCCGACAGCCATCAGGCTATTAAACACCACAACCTCCATTAAGCTCGGAACAACACAGGCTATTATTGTTATGATTCTACTATTGTTATTTATGTGTACATATGTGTGCATGTGTACGCACGCATATATATATATGTGGGTATGTGTGTACTGGACTTTTTTCTTGTTTATTATATTATTTACAGTGTTCTATATTTACATATTCGGTGTTGCTGCAGGAAGAAAGAATGTTATTGTTCTATCTGGGACATATGACAATAAAACACTGCCTGTTGAGTGTGGTGTGAAGCGTATGTGAGGAAGTGGAGTACAGGGGACATTCAGAAGCAGGTGCTCACTGTTGAGGAGGTTACAGTCGCTGGATTCTGGATAACCATCCACAATCTTATTCCCAGCAGCCCAATGAAGTGGAGATTGTTTCCCCAGGTCCAATTGCCCAGTCTGAAGAAGGGTCCCGACCCGAAACGTCACCTATTCCTTCTCACCAGAGATGCTGCCTGACCCACTGAGTTACTCCAGCAATTTGTGTCTGTCTCCAATAAGTAACAAGTGGCCAGAGCATTGAATGGCGCTGATGACATTAGGCGACCTCGATACTCACAACTGGGTCCTGAAGACGACAGTCAGCAGTTCAAAGCCAACGGCGGCACCAAGCCCGATGTCAAGGCCCAGGAGCACGGCAGCGATGAAGGCCATGATCCACACCAGCTGCAGACCAGTAACACCATCAATTAGCAACGGAAACCAGAGTTATCCCTGGGCCAGCTGAGAGACCCCCACAGTAATACTGGGCAAAGCCACACGCTGCCTTCAAAGATCATCCCAGCTCAATGAATCTGTTCTCAGTGGAAGCATGTATAGACCATAGAACACAGAACAGTACCATACAGTACATGTTTGTGCCCAGCACCGCCAACCGATCTCATCTGTCTGTACATAGAAACATAGAAACATAGAAATTAGGTGCAGGAGCAGGCCATTTGGCCCTTCGAGCCTGCACCACCATTCAATATGATAATGGCTGATCATCCAACTCAGTATCCTGTACCTGCCTTCTCTCCATACCCCCTGATCCCTTCAGCCACAAGGGCCACATCCAACTCCCTCTTAAATATGGCCAACGAACTGGCCTCAACTACCTTCTGTGGCAGAGAATTCCACAGATTCACCACTCTCTGTGTGAAAAACGAATTTCTCATCTCGGTCCTAAAAGACTTCCCCCTTATCCTTAAACTGTGACCCCTTGTCCTGGACTCCCCCAACATCGGGAACAATCTTCCTGCATCTAGCCTGTCCAACCCCTTAAGAATTTTGTAAGTCTCTATGAGATCACCCCTCAATCTTCTAAATTCCAGCGAGTACAAGCCAAGTCTATCCAGTCTTTCTTCATATGGAAGTCGTGCCTTCCCAGGATACATGATCCATATCCCTCTACTTCCTGCACATCCAAGTACCTATCCATAATCCTCGTAAACTCCACTATGGTATCTGCCTCCACCACCATCCCTGGCAATGCGTTCCAGACCTCCACCACTCTGTGTAAAAAACTTGCCCGGCACATCTCCATTAAACTTTCCCTCTCTCACCTTATAGCCATGTACTCTAGTGCTGCACATTTCCACCTATGCCGCTCATAACTTTATATACTTCCATCAAGCCTTCCCTCTACCTCTAATGTTCCAGAGACAACAATCCATCTCCGCAACCTCTCCCTGGAGCTGAAACCCTCTAATCCAGGCAGCATTCCGAGTGGGGCCGCCTGCAAATTGGGGAACAGCATCTCATATTTCACACGGGTCGTTCACAACCCAACTGTATGAAGATTGAATCCACCAATTTCAGGTCACTTCTACAAACACCTCCCTCCCTCCCAACCCTCTCATCCCCATCTCTCTCCCTCCTCACCCATTCCCCACTCCCTACAGTAAACGTCCGTGAACCAGCTGCTCCACCAAGGACTACCGGATCTCTAGTTGGTGACCACTTTAACTCCCCTCCCATTCCCACACAGACCTTTCTGTCCTGGCCTCCACTGTCAGAGTGAGGCCACACACAAATTGGAGGAACAGCACCTCATATTTCACTTGGGCAGCTTACACCCAGCGGTATGAACATAAAATCCTCAAATTGTAGGTAACTTCCACATGCAACCCTCCATTTTCACCTCCCCTCCCCACTCTTCCCCTTCCCTCTCTTCCCTCACCCCTCTTTCCCCCTCCCCATACCATGCATCTCTTTACCACCCTATCTACTTGTGCTGCCACCTTCAGTGAGCTATGAACTCTATGAGCTATCAATGCTTACCTGTTACAGGTCTTGCTACCTGTTACAGGTCTTGCCATTAACTGCATACTCTTCCTTTACATTCAACCTCCCAAAGTACAACACCTCACACTTGTGAATGACTCCCCCCCAAGTCTGATCCCACCACGTGGGAGGTATTGAGCAGGACTGACACCAAGCAATAGGGGACGAGGTTATCAAGATTACTCACGCAGTCATACTTGTCTTTCTTCCAGAGGACTCCAATTTCTCTGAACTGCATTAACATCCCCTTCAGATTAATGATAACAATTGCTCCTAGAACTGACTGCAAGGGGATGAAAATAAAAAAGTTATTCACGGACTACACAAGGCTTCATGTAGTTTCATTTATTCTAATACAATACTTGTAGAGAAGGAGTACATCATTTGCAGAGAGGGATAACACAGAACCAGTTAGTGTACAGGCTTTTTTTAGTCTAGTTTAGTTTAGTTTAGAGATACACGGCGGAAACAGGACCTTCAGCCACCCAGTCTGCGCCAACCAGCGATCCCCGCACACTAAAACTATCCTACACACACTAGGGACAATTTACAATTATACTATGGTGCAGCAGTAGAGTTGCTGCCCCACAGCACCAGAGACCCGGGTTCGATCCTCACTACAGGTGCTGTCTATGCGGACTTTGTACATTCCCCCTATAACCTGCGTGGGTTTTCTCCGGGTGCTCCGGCTTCCTCCCACACTCCAAAGGCGTGCAGGTTTATAGGTTAATTGATTTGATATGATTGTAAATTATCCCTTGTGCGTGTAGGACAGTGTTAGTGTGCGGATCGCTGGTTGGCCAAAATTCCCGTTTCTGCACAGAATCTCTAAACTAAACTAAACTGAACTAAATTTCACGTGCAGTTGTCTATGACGATTAAAGCACCATTGCACTATTGGAATCAGATAGAAGTGGTTCATTTGGCAAGGCCAAACTTGTCCTAGTATAGCCAGACTCTGCAACTGTACACTCTACACAAGGTCACATCTTATTTAGTTACAAGACCCAGGGAATTCATGCCAAAGTTTGTAACCATGGTAGGGCCCGCTGGAAGATTATGCTGAATTCAAAGCGCTGAAGGACCTAAAAACCTCGGAGATCAGAGCGGGGGGAATGTGCTTCCAGCGGACCAGGCGAGAGTCCTGCCATCTGGGCAACTCCGTGGCACAGCGCTAGATTGCCTTACAGCACTTGCAGCGCCGGAGACACAGGTTCCATCTTGACTACGAGTGCTGTCTGTACAGAATTTGTACATTCTCCCCGAGACCACGTGGGTTTTCTCTGAGATCTTCGGTTTCCTCCCACACTCCAAAGACGTGCAGGTTTGTAGGTTAATTGGCTTGGTATAAATTTCAATTGTCCCCAGTGAGTGTCGGATAGTGTTAGTGTACGGGGATCGCTGGTCGGTGTAGAATCGGTGGGCCAAAAGGCCTGTTTCTGCGCTGTATCTTTGAGATATAAAGTATATGGGAAGACTTGCAGTCAGAAGGGTTAAGGGCAGCGTTCCATGGAGAATTTGAAAATGATCTGTATGTGGACATCACCGTGGCGGGATCAGTCCTGTGGAGTTTGCTCCAGTTCCCCCCATGTCCTGTAAACTTGAAAGCTGGTGAACACACTCCACACTTCAAAGGCAACCAGGTTTGGTGATGAATTGACAGGTAAAAATTGTAATTTGTCCCTCGTGTGTGTGGGATAGTGTTAGTGTGTGGGGCGGACTCGGTGGGCCGAAGGGCCTGTTTCCGCGCTGTATCTCTAAACTAAACTAAACTCAACTACAGGAGGGGACTGGTGCGATTGCTGTAGGAGGTAGCGCATTGATGATGGGGCGAATGACCTATGTCATGAGAAATATGACATTCAAAGGGGCGTCATGGATTGTCCTTGTTTGGACAGGCCAGTGAATGGAACGCAAGATGAATAATCATGGTGCAGAGATGTGCGGGTCCTCACCTTGGGTAGAGGAGCCAGTAGGAAGCCGATGGCCAGCGTGACAATCATCACCACCACAGCCGACAACAGGCCCGCGATCTACAACAAGACACATGCATTCTCAACATTCAACACTATTTTCACATGTCATTGTTCGTTTCACTCTTGCTACTACTCCATCTCCCACCACCAGAGTTAAACTAACAGCTGGTGACCACTTGGGCATCTCTGTAAACGAGGGAAGAACATGCTCTGTGCTTCACTCCCGGGCCACGGGTGAATGAGTGCTGGATAGACCTCTGCTGACAACACAAAGCTGGGAGGCAGTGTGGGCTGGGAGACGAAAGTAGAGGGTTACAGGGAATACAGACTGGTCAATGAATGGAGAGAGGGTACACAAAAGGCTGGAGAAACTCAGCGGGTGCAGCAGCATCTAAGGAGCGAAGGAGATAGGCGACGTTTCGGCTCGAGATCCTTCTTCAGACTGGTCAGGGATCAGGGAAACGAGAGATATAGACGGTGATGTGGTGAGATAAAGAACAATGAATGAAAAATATGCAAAAAAGTATCGATGATAAAGGGAACAAGCCATTGTAAGCTGTTTGTAGTGTGAAAATGAGAAGCTAGTGCGACTAGGGTGGGGGAGAGAGATAGAGAGAGAGGGAATGCCAGGGCCCAAGGGCTGAGGGAGAGGTGAGGAGGGGAGGTTAACAGCAACGGTTAACAGAATTAAGAACATTCAATGTTCAAGCCCAGAGGATGCAGACTCCCCAAGCGGAATATGAGGTGTTGTTCCTCCAACTTGCGGTGTTGCTCACTCTGGCCGTGGAGGAGGCCCAGGACAGAGAGGTCGGATATAGAACGGAGTTGAAGTGCTGAGCCACCAGGAGGTCGGGTTGGTTATTGCGGACCGAGCGGAGGTGTTCGGCGAAACGATCACCAAGCCTCCGCTCTATAGGTTGGAGGAGGTGCAGGTGAACCTCTGTCGGACCTGGAAGGACTGCTTGGGTCCCTGAAAGGAGCGGAGGGAGGAGGTGAAGGGACAAGTGTGGCATCTCTTGCGGTTGCAAGGGAAAGTGCCCGGGGAAGGGGTAGAGCAGGAGGGAAGGGAAGAATTGACAAGAGAGTTGCGGAGGGAGCAGTCTTTGCGGAAGGCAGACAGGGGGGAGATGGAAAGATGTGGCGAGTGGAGGGGTCACGTTGGAGGTGGCGAAACTGGCAAAGGACTATGTGTTGTATTTGCCGGCTGGTGGGGTGAAAGGTGAGGACCAGGGGGACTCTGCCCTGTTTGCGAGTGGGGGAATGGGGAGAGAGGGCAGTGTTGCGGGGTATGGAGGAGACCCTGGTGCGAGCCTCATCTATAGTGGAGGAGGGGGATCCCCATTCCCTGATGAATGAGGACATTTGTGATGACCTGGTGTGGAACACCTCATCCTGGGAGCAGATGCGGCGTAGACAGAGGACTTGGGAATAGGGGATGGAGTCCTTACAGGAAGCAGGGTGGGAGGAAGAGTGGTCCAGGTAACTGTGGGAGTCAGTTGGTTTGTAGTGGATGTCGGTCAGGAGTGTATCACCTGCAATAGAGATGGTGAGGTCAAGGAATGGTAGGGAAATGTCGGAAATGGTCCAAGTGTATTTGAGTGCCGGATTGAAGTTGGTGGTGAAATGAATGAAGTCAGTCAGTTGTGTGTGGGTGCAGGAGGTGACACCAAAGCAGTCGTCGATGTAACGGAGGTAGAGATCGGGGATGGGGCCCTGGTACACCGAGAACAAGGATTGTTCGACGTACCCAACAAAGAGGCAAGCGTAGCTGGGGCCCATGCGTGTGCCCATAGCTACGCCTTGTGTTTGGAGGAAATGGGAGGAGTCAAAAGAGAAGTTATTGAGGGTGAGGACCAACTCCGCTAGGCGGAGGAGGGTGTCAGTGGACGGGTATGGGTTGCTCCTCTGGTCGAGGAAGAACCGGAGGGCTTTGAGATCGTCCTGGTGGGGGATGGAGGTGTAGAGTGACACCGTCCTGGTGGGGGATGGAGGTGTAGAGTGAATGGAGAGAAACTGGTTAATGGGAGGTTGTGTGGGTAGAGGTCATTCTGATGGAAAGAAGGAACTGCAGATGCTGGAAAATTGAAGGTAGACAAAAATGCTGGAGAAACTCAGCGGCTGCAGCAGCATCTATGGAGCGAAGGAAATAGGCAACGTTTCGGCCTCTGGTAGTGGTCGGATGATTCAGTTGCCTGATAACAACTGGGAAGAAATTGTCCCTGAATCTGGAGGTGTGCCTTTGCACACTTCTATATATTTTGCCTGATGGGAGAGGGGAAAAAAGGGAGTGGCCATGGTGGGACATACTTGGCCTTGCCGAGGCAACGTGAGGTGTAAATGGAGTCAAGGGAAGGGAGGTCAGTTTGCATAATGGCCGGGGCTGTGATCTCGATAAAATACTTTCTACGGCGCATCTGTAGAAGTTGGTGAGACTTGTTGCGGACATGCCAAACTTCCTAAGCCTTCTAAGGAAGTTGCTTAGGATGCCCAGACAGCCCTGACAGTCAGTACTCAGTCATAGAGTGATACAGCATGGAAAACAGGCCTTTCAGCCCAATTTGCCCACACCGATCAACATGTCCCATGTACACTAGTCCCAACAGCCTGCGTTTGGCCCATATCTCTCCGAACCTGTCCTATCCATATACCTGTCCAAATGTTTCTTAAACATTGCGATAGTCCCAACCTCAACTACCTCCTCCGACTGCTCATTCCATACACTCACTACCCTTTGTGTGAAATAATTACCCCTCAGGTTCTTACTAATCTTTCTCCCCTCACATTAAACCTATGTCCTCTAGTTCCCACTCTGGGCAAGAGACTCTGCGTCTACCCGATCTATACCTCTCTTGATTTTGTACACCTCTATAATATCACCCCTCGACCTCCTGTGCTCCAAGGAATAGAGACCCAGCCTGCTCAACCTCTCCCTATAACTCAGGTCCTCTAGTCCTGGCAACATCCTCGTGAATCCTCTCTGTACCCTTTCCAGCTTAAAAACATCTTTCCTGCAACATGGTGCCCAGAACTGAACAAAGTGGTCTAAATATCACCAATGTCTTATACAACTGCAACATGACCTCCCAACTTCTCTTCTCAATACTCTGACTGATGAAGGCCAATGTGCCAAAAGCCTTTTGACCACCTTATCTACCTGCGCCTCGACCTTCAAGGAACCATGCAAATGTACTCCTAGATCCCTCTGCTCTACAACACTACCCAGTGGCCTACCATTCACTGTGTAGTGCCTGTCCTTGTTAGACATCCCAAAATACAAACCCTCACATTTCTCTGTATTAAATTCCATCAACCGTTCCTCTGCCAACTGCAACATGACCTCCCAAAAAAACAACTGATCCTTATTGTCATACAATCTGGCTTAACCCCTTTCCATGTGATCTTTTGTTCCCCATCTTCCCTCAACCCCGCCGCCCCAGCTTTGCTGCATCTACTGTAACCTGTCCACTACCCCCCTGCTTCCCCACAGTTGTGATGAAGTGCTCCTCACCCTACCCCTGGCCTGGTTCCTCTCCCCACTAGTGTTGCTCTGCCCTCTGAGAGGAGGTGTGGGCTAAAGAGAGGGCCGGTTGTGGGTGTAAACGAGGTACCTGGGTCTTCCCACCAGTGCTCTCCTGAACAGCTGTCCTGGACAGGGCCGTGCTGGCCACAAACCCACGAAACGCCCCGCAGAACATGTTGCTGATCCCGAATGCCACCAGCTCCTGCCGTGCCAAATAACAAATACACTCTCCATCCGCCACCTCAAACTCATCCTCCCACGGCAATGACACAAGGACTGGTCAGTGTCACCAACTCCCATCCTGAGCCCCTTACCCTCCCCACCTCCACTCCTCCCTGCCCACACCCTCCCTAACCCCTCCCTCTCCCCCTTCCATGCCCATCCCACCTCCCACTCCCCCTCCCCAAATCCTCCCCAACCACTCCCTCTTCCCCCCTCTATGCCCAACCCATCCCACCTCTCCCTCCCTCTCCCAACCCCTCCCTCTTCCCCCCTCCATGCCCAACCCATCCCACCTCCCACTCCCCCTCCCCAACCCCTCCCCAACCCCTCCATCTTCCCCAGCGTCTCCCCCTCGCCCTGCTGACCCCTCCCCCACCCAACCCTTACCCACCTCCCCTCCCCAACCCCTCCCTCTTCCCCCCTCCATGTCCAACCCTTCCCACCTCCCCCTCCCCAATCCCTACACAACCTCCACCTCATCCCCAGCATCTCCCCTTCGCCCTGCTGAACCCTCCCCCTCCCCAATCCCTGCTGAACCCTCCCGCTCCCCAATCCCTACACAACCTCTCCCTCTCCCCAACCCCATCCCAATCCCTCCCTCTCCCAGCATCTCCCCCTGAGCTGGAACCTTAATCTTCGGGCACCATCCCTCACCCACCATCTCCCCATATCCACTCCCCCTCCCTAACACCTCCCACTCCCTCAAACACCCCTCACCACCTCTCCCCTTCCTCTTCCTCCTGTCACTAGCTTCCCCTCACCACTATCAACCTCACTTTCCTCACATGCAGGCTGACTGACCACTGCCACCCCATTCTCCTCTCCTGATGTCTTCCCCTCCCTCTACTCCCTGTAATCCTCCCTCCTCTTCCACTCTCCCAGCAGCCACGGACACGCCTTCCCCCGCACGCTGCCCAAGTTGTGTGCCATTGTCTCCCTTCTAGTTGCCTACCTGATTTCCATTGATAACGTAATCGTGTTTGATGGAGTAAACCTTGGCCACTGAGAATGCAACAGCAAAGCCAACAATAGCAATTGAGAAGGCATCTCCAAAGCTCTGCTGTAGGACGGCGGTGTTGGGGGGCAGAGGCGCCTTGTAGCTGGAACACACATCATCATTGTCGTCACCATCCACTTCACCACAGACCTTCCCTTATGTCAGTTGTTTTTAGTTTAGTTTAGTTTAGAGACACAGAGTGGAAACAGACCCTTCGACTCTGCGCCGACCAGCGATCCCCATGCACTAGCACTATCCCACACGCACTAGGGACAATTTACAATTTTACCAAGCCATTAACCTACAAACCTGTACGTCTTTGGAGTGGGGGAGGAAACCGAAGATCTCAGAGAAAACCCACACAGGGCACGGGGAGAAGGTACAAGTTCCATACAGATAGCATCCTTAGTCGGGGTTGAACCCGGGTCTCCGGTGCTGTAATGCTGCAACTCTCCCGCTGCACAAGGTTCAAAGGGCATGGCCATCGTTTCAGGAACAGCAGTTAGACTTTCAAGACTTTCAAGCCATTTCATTTGTCACATGCACTGGATATGAACTGCAACGATGAACCAGATGTTTGTACATTAATTGTCCTGTGTTGATTTGCCCAGTGTGTAGAGAATAGCTACAGAAGTGGGAATGGGTGATCGGTGGTCAACCAGGTCTCAGTGGACTGAAGGGACTGTTTCCATGCTGCATCTTTTAATAATCACTCAATCACAATTTTACCTGCTGCAGCTTTACAGACACAATAGACACAATAACAATAATAAATCATAAATGATAAATAATAATGAGGGACGTAATGTTGAGGCTTCGTAACATGCTGGTCAGGCCGCATTCGTGAGCAATTTTGATGGAATGGATGTGCAGAGAGTGTTTTCACTAGTGGGAGAGTCTAGAACCACAGGGCACAGACTCAGAATTAAAGGATGATACTTTAGGAAGGAGATGAGGAGGCATTTCTTTAGTCAGAGGGCAGTGAATCTGTGGAATTCATTGCCACCGACGGCTGTGGAGGCCGTCAATGGATGTTTTGAGGGCAGAGATTGTCAGATTCTTGATGAGTACGGGTGTGAAGGGTTATGGGGAGAAAGTGGGAGAATGGGGTTGAGAGAGAAAGATAGATCAGCCATGATTGAATAGCTGTGTAGACAGTCAGCATGGATGAGTTTGGCTGAAAGAACATTTCTTGCGCTATGCGATCTATGAATGTAGAATTCTATGTAACGTATAACTGAGGCACTGACCTACTGGGCAGCTTTCCAACAATGGCAACTTTATAGGTCTCTTCAAAGTTAAACCCGTAGGAGACACCCGTTGCGATTATTGTCTGCAATGTAAGGAAGAATGGTCAACAATTGCCGATGTAGATACAAGGAATTATACAAGAGTCGCACAGTGGCCCAGCAGTAGAGTTGCTGCCTTAAAGCACCAGAGACCCGGGTTCAGTCCTGACTACAGGTGCAGTGTGTACGGAGTTTGTACGTTCTCCCCGTGACTGCGTGGTTTTCTCCGGGGTCTCCGGCTTCCTCCCACACTCCAAAGACGTACAGGTTTGTAGGCTAATTGGCTTGGTAAAAAAATTGTAAATTGTCCCTAGTGTGTAGGATAGTGTTAGCGGGCAGGGATCGCTGGTCGGCACGGACTCGGTGGGTCGAAGGGCCTGTTTCCACGCTGTTTCTTTAAACTAAACTAAACTAAACTACAGATGCAGGTTAACAAACAATGGTCACAAAGTGCTGGAGTAACTCAGCGGATCAGGCAACATATCTGGAGGACAGGGCTAGGTGACATTTCAGGTCGGGACTACTCTTCTTCAGACTGAAGAAGGATCCCAACCCAAAACGTTAGCTATCCGTGTTCACCAGAGATGTTGCCTGACCCGTTAGGTTTATTCCAGCACATTGTGTCCTTTTCCTATTCTAGTTTCATGCATTTAACTGTTGGTTTATCTTGTGCAGCTCACTAATAAACTTCCTTTATACCCTTGCTCCATAGAACATGAGGTGAGGCACATTCAATGGGACTTCAGTGGGAATCTGCAACAGGTCCCTGGTTGCTGTACACAACTTATATTCTCATCTAATAGCTGTGCCTTTTACTATTTGATATTGCATTCCTGGGTGAAAGACTATCTCCCCTCTACTTTTTTACACTTTTGCAGGTTGGACGAGCCTGTGTTCCAGGTCTGCATGGAGTGTGTGAGGTTGCAGCCTCTGTTCCAATATCTAGAGGGGCTGCTCCTTGCCTCTGGCCGCAGCTCACACCCACCATCCTCATCTTTAGACACCCTGTGCGTAGGGGAGTGGGTAGGGGTGAAGATGTGCTGGACGGGTAGCTCCTGGACCTGGCCAAGCTGGTCATCCACGAGTCACGGCGCCAGGCGGTGGAGGGCTCTGCACGAGCTGGCTGCCCGTCCCTTTTCCCGGGTTTGTTCCGTGCCCGGGTGGTGTTGGAGAGGGACTGCTGGGCACCGCGGGGGGTTGGGATGTATCCTTAACACGGATTGTAACATTACTGTTTAATACTGAGTGTAGTTAGTTAAGAATATCTGTTTGACTTTGCACTATGGTGGTGGGTTTGTTGGTATTGTTTTGTATTGCACATATTATTCTTGTAATAATTGATTACAATTATGTTTGGTACAAAAAAGGAAAGACTGTGCACCCTGTACTGCTTGCCATTGCCTCCCTGAGAGAAGGACTGTGACTGTCTAATTCCACTTGCTGCTCCACAGTCTCTCCACCCCACTTGCATCTTGACGAGCTCTCTATTCCTTGGAGCGCAGGAGGCTGAAGGGTGATCTTATAGAGGCGTACAAGATCACGAGGGGAAAACATAGGATAAATGGATAGTCTTTCCCCCAGAGTAGGGGAACCAAGAACCAGAGGACATGGCTTTCAGGTGAGAGGGGAAAGATTTAATACGTACCTGAGGGGAAACCTTTTCACTTGGAGGGTGGTGGGCGTATAGACCAGCACGTTGGAGGGTGGTGGGCGTATAGACCAGCACGTTGGAGGGTGGTGGGCGATAGACCAGCACGTTGGAGGGTGGTGGGCGTATAGACCAGCACGTTGGAGGGTGGTGGGCGTATAGACCAGCACGTTGGAGGGTGGTGGGCGTATAGACCAGCACGTTGGAGGGTGGTGGGCGTATAGACCAGCACGTTGGAGGGTGGTGGGCGTATAGACCAGCACGTTGGAGGGTGGTGGGCGTATAGACCAGCACGTTGGAGGGTGGTGGGCGTATAGACCAGCACGTTGGAGGGTGGTGG